>NW_019379463.1:946617-995376 GCF_000648655.2 Copidosoma floridanum | reverse complement strand
TACCATACGTATAATATACAATAGGTGCAGTGCACCCGTATATTATCCAGTGTATTTTAATCGTATGTATTGTGGAATCGAGCTATTAATATATATATATACCTGCGAGCCTGCAATCAATGAAACGGACAATGGCACTGGAACTTTAATCGCAACAGCCTGCACGTGCCGCGCCCCTTTCAAGAGATGCCCTTTGTTTTGACAAAGATGAGATTTAAAAAAAAAATAATAAAATAAAATAAATAAAAAGACACAGGCTAATACATAACATGAATGAAAGACTTAATCATCTGTACGAGCAGTTTGCAGAAAAAAATGGTCAAAATATTCGTTACACATTAAATTTATCATTATACAATACTTAGAAAACTGCTCATCCTTCCTACGATTTTTCAATTTTTTTTTTTTTTTCATCATAAAATTGAAAACAGACGGTACTGACACTAAAAAGTCTATTAAAAAATAGCTGTGGCTTAGCAATTTTTTCAACTCGAGCGTGTATTGACACTTTCTCTAAGGTAATTTTGAGTTAGCTCTTCTTTTGGCCGAGGCGTCTAAATTCGGTAAAACATGCACATGAGAGCCAATGGAGCAGCGTGCAAAAGTCGTCCAGCTGCTGCGGATTAAAATCAATTTTCCATACGTAACGTTAACGCCGCTGTATACCCACTCACCCCCCATCCCTTCGAAAATACCGGATATTTGCAATTTCCGGGTGCCCGTCTCCCCGATCCCCTCAAACACATTGTGCACACACACACACACGTATATGCATAACCCGCCGTATTTTCTCTCGTGTATACCGGCTGTGTGCAGATAATATATTATAACACCCGCCACGTAAGCGCAACGCGTCGCGGTTAAGCTAATCCGAAAAGGCAATTTGTGGAGAACATTCGACGAGGCAAAGTCGCGGCCCCCATCCGAAAACGAGTGAGCGAAACTTCGCCGGCCGATGGGAAATTGCGGGGATTACCGTCGTGAAATTACAAAAGTTTTTGTTATACGCCACGCGCTCCCCGGATTTTGTATCATTTCCGCGTCAGAGTCGTTTGTTCTTTGGTTCCGATGAAATGCTTACTCCCAAGAAACAGAGATTGACTGGGATGAGAGAGAGTGTCGATCACGGGTGAGGTAGATTTTTCTTGTAAAGTACCCACGACATTTTAAGGGAAAAAGTATTTTAAAACTCTAGAAAATAAATTGAATTAAAATTTTATTTTCCAACGAAAGCTTAATTCTCCTGGCTGCCGTAGTACCAAATTAATGCATTGCTAGTTGTACGCTCGGGCGAGTATGGGAAACTTTTGTGCTTAATCATTTTAGCCGTGAAATTACTGTTGGCATTAAAGGAGATTCAAGATTTCAAGTCGAACGAAAAGTGTATTAAATCCGTGACTGGAGATCAATGAAAAAACTTTTGGAATTTCGCTAACGAACGGTAGTTGAGAAAAATCGGGATGAAATGTAACATTCGTCCAAAGTAGATTTCCGGATGATCATAAATTTTAATTAAGAGAAATGGCAGCTTGGAACTTTCGAGTATGGATATGGCCATTACATAATTTACGGAGGACACCGAAATTTTCCAAGTTTCATTGCTCCGAAAGTTTTATCTTGAGCCATCTTAGTTCTACAAGTTTAGCGATTTATAACTATATTGTATTATTCAAATACTTTTTTTAAATATAAATTTATGCTTGTAAATTAAAGTTTTTATTAAAAAGGACCGTATTGTTCTTTCTAAGAGATTTTTTTTCGTTATTTTTCGTTGCATTATAACACAAGCAACAAATAAGTAGGGCAATGCATGCATTTTTGTGTTTTAGGTACTAACGAATATATATATTACTTTTTATCTTTTACAAGGTAAATCGAATTCATTACTAAAAAAAATAAGTCCATGTATCGTGTTGTGGGTAATAATAGTTAAAAAAAATTTTTTTTTATTATAATGCATTATTTTTTTTAGATAAAATGTTTGTACTAAGTGGTGATAACAAACAAGGATTATGCAAAAAATGCATTATAAACTAAGTATTTTAAATAATGGGTTTAACCAAATTTGCATGTATTTAATTAGGATTTTTGAAAAATAGAAATTTTTTTTTTCAATCATAATTGTAGAACTTACTTTCTTTTGTTCTCTTGCAATAATAATTTAGAACTTAATACGATTCAGGAATTTATATGTCAATACAGCCATGCTCTCTATTTCAAACGTCTTTTATTAGTTCTTGAAATATTTTTATTTTTCTTTATATTTAGTTTGGAGACATTCATGCATTTATCTTATTTCGGATTCAAACGAAAATTGCATTTAATTGCCACTTGTCAAAAAGTAAAAAAAAAATTAGTACAACTCCAGCACGCATATAAGAAAGATAAATCTCTTCAAAGCTGTACGAATCCTCGTGCTGCAGCAGTTGTCGGAAAGTTGTTGACGTTCGAGCGCGAAATTACCAGAAAACTAATATTAAGTTACACCCAAGACCTTACTGCAACCTGATATTGCTCAACACACGGTAATCCATCGTTTTCCGCGCGCAAACAGCGAATAAAAACTGAAAATAAGGAAAATAACACACTTGTCTTCTGAGCAGTACTCGCTAGGGAAAAATATCTCCCGGCGATTCTGTTCCCGCGCTCGTTGAAAATGAAATATGCACGAAAACAGCTCGTGGCTGGCTATGTAGTATCATTCTTTTTTTTTTTTTTTTTTTTTTTTTTTCGAGTTCTGAACGAAATGTATGTGTGCACGTGCTTGGAAAGGCATTACAAAGGAATATCAAGCGCTCAAAAATTAAGAACGAGACCGGAAAATTCGCTTCGGATCGTAGAGATGACGATCGCGAGGGCCACAAAGATCGGATGAGTAATGTGGCTCCCCAGCTGGCAGTTTAAAAAAAATATTTTATTGGGCTAGAGACTTCAGTTCAATTGATTTTTTGTGAGAAATCATAGCTTTTTTTTTTTAGTACACTTTGTTTTTATTTTTTCGACTTTTGGAAATATTTTCTACATAGAGATCATGTAAAACAATTTATAATGACTGTATCACAAGAGTTTCTAAAAAAAAGTTATTTCAGTGTTATTTTTTTCAAAATATCCAAAAGAAGTACTGAAATATATATTTACAAACAGTTGAAACGCAGGTAGTCCAATGCGAATTGTTTGTCCAATAGTGCAGATAATTTTCGTATTTTTCATTGCTCTGATGAAATAATTTTTCACCACTAACGATACCTCATTTTCCATCAACACGACAAGAGACGTGCATCAGAGTATGTAATTGGATTAACGTTAACGTCATCCACCGACGAGATTTATTCTAGTGATTTAATTTATGCTTCTGATCCTTTTGCAACCTCATCAAATTAAATAATGTATTACGCGCCAGACCGTCCCTATAATAAAACTGTAATTGCTAATAGCCATTTGAATTTAAATCGACAGCTATTGTTAATTAACCTAATGCGATGATTTAGAAATACTTTTGGTGATTGAGCAACGCTACACTAATACATAATATTTAAGTAATAGAATTTATCACAAAATCACGTAAATTTTTTTCTGGTACATGTAAATATGTAAGTACACACTCATTACAAGTCAATTTTCTGAGCTGCAAGAACTGTTAGTCGATAATGAACCCACCCCTCTTGAATGGCACTGGAAATTGAAAAACTTTTCCACCCTAATGAGAATCATAATTTTGACTCGTCGAGACACCAACTTTTTACCGCTAAACCGAGATGATGTATACATACGTATATATGTATGTGCGCAAAACTTTTGCATCGCTCGTCCCAGCACGCGCTGCTTCCAAATTCAAGTAGCTGAAACACCCAAGTGTTTCCTCGTTTAAGAAAACCGTCCGTAAAAATGCCAAACCTGGGTGTACTCGTTATGCCGTCCTTCCTATCGCATAATGAAACTTCGGGAGCAACTTGGCGTTACAACAAGGGTAACAAAAAATTATGGCAAATATAGCGGTGGAAAAGCTCTCGTCAATGTTTCACCGATGAGATTTTTGGGATTCCCGCGTCATCGATTCCGCGCCCAATCAACTTTCGTTTCACTAGTACAAATCAGTTGTCACGAAGAGTCGGATTTTCATCCGAGTGTGTACGGATCGCAGTATACTCAACCCACACAATAATGGCTGTGCTCCGTCGATTCGGCGTATCGACAATATGCGCCTGATTTCGAAATACCCGGATTGCGCTTTGTTTGGGCCCGTGTGTGCGCCTCGTTGATACCTCGCTTGGTTTACATTTGCGAGCGACCGTCCGATTTCGCGTAATCTTCTTTGCTAGCGAAATATCACGCGCGCTAATGCAACCGTTAACTTTTGATTGCGCTGTATCATATGCTCGGGGATTCATAAATCAGTGCGCCCTTGTCGGTGTTATGATTCGCGCGGTATTGCGTCAGCAAAAAAAATAACTCGTCAATGTTTGGGGATGGAAATTCGGGTTTACGTTGCATGTCATAACCGTTGGTCAATCAATTCCCGGACCGAGAATTTGTGTTTGGGAAAATTATAATGAGAAAAGATTTTTTTACTCAGATAATTAGTTGGCTATGAATACAAGTAAATATACATAATCATAGTTTGTAACGACTGATGTAAGAGGAGGCTGGATGGATGATTTTCCCCCTCGATTTTAAATTAAATACCAATTTAGTTGCAACATTCGGTTGCAAAATTCAATATAAGTATGTTGTGTTGTGTAAGATTTTAACTGATACTAGTCAACTAGACATCGTATTTCTCAGTGTACACATAATCATAGATATAAGTAAATGTGAAAAGTAAAATATTTAAATTAATTGATTTCAAAGAAATAAAATTTTATTTGTAACAAAAAAATTAAAAAATTTCTTAACTATATTCAAAACAAGCCATGATGATTGAAATTTAGTACAAATCAACATGTGACGAATGGTTGATTTATTTATAGCTTAAAGTAGCTTAAAGATTAATAAATTATTTTTTGGAGCATCACAGCGAGTTTATCGCGACATTTCAATACCTATCCAAACAAGTTTCCTCTTTACCAAGTACGATTAACAGGACTACACCATTGAATTGTCCTTAACCCCCTTTATTTCGCTTGTTTCTTCCCAAAACAATTTCAGCTCGAACATTTCGATAAATTCATCAATTCCACCGATGTTCGCGTATTAATGCCATACTCGTTAAAAAAAAAAAAAAAAAATCACTCACCACTCTGCACGTACCCTAACCCTCCATCGCTTAAAGCTCCACACCCCCCTCCGATGGAAGCTAATACAGCACGTGCCTGCTTCTCATCGTTCTTATACCATTCCTTGTGCGAGATCTATAGCTCCGACATGTTTACTCCATCCCGCTCCTTTTTTTTTTTTTTTTTTTTTTTTTCCGCCCACCGATTTATCTGTCGCGATACGTGACCGCTTGGTTTTCGAATACACGCACGTATAAGCCTTTCTTTTCGTTTCTCCCCTTTCTCGGCCAATGTCGCCGGGACATGTGTGACGGTTTTCAAGGATTTCGAGGATCCCCCGGGAGTCGGCTGGTAACCCTTGATTGCCCCGAGAGGAGATAATTGAAGATAAGGATTTGATGAATTTCGCTCTCTTCGCACGATAAAAAAAAAAAAAAAAAAAGAAAAAGAAAAAAAAAGAAAAAAGCCGTACTGCGGATCGTTGAATGAATCTTGAAGGGTAGTCTTTACGACACCATCGACACGAAATTCGGCAGTAAAATCGGGAACTTTCAACCCACGCGGAGGTATGGGCCATGATGTTCATAGTCATTGGAAACTGTGAAAAATATCGTTGTTTTGACGAATACAATATTCCATTAACCAGGTGCATTACTAATACTTTGAAATTGTAAAAAGGTACGCAAGAGGTACCATTTTAATAATAATGTTTTAAATAGGTACGTTGTATTCGTGAAAAAAAAGTTATGTATTATGCAAAATTGAAAAAAAAAAAAAAAAAAAAAAAAACATTACTGTACTGCAAATGCAATATATTTATAACAAAATATTTAAATCCTTAAAACATCGCAATTACAACAGAAATAGCAGCAATTGAAATAAATTATAAATTATATTTATGATGCATTTATTGTTCCAATACAAATATGTTTGACGATGCAGTTGAAGCAATTTTTTGTTATTTAAAATAAATACATGATAAACTTCTTGCGTAATTTGTTCGATGTTTCACGTATAATAAGAAATGCAGAATAAAGATTGAAATAAAATGTATTGAAGAGTATTCTACATTCCTAAAACACTACCCATCTCTGGCTGGACGATACACGACGACAATCGATCGGATTGGAAAAAAGGAGGGGGGGGGGNTTATGTTTCGGACCCTAAGCATACATAGTTTTTGCTTCCTACACACGACTGATTTGCAATATGTTGTTGTATCCTTGTACTTTTGTTACTTGCACCCGAAAAAGAAACTAGTTGAGCTCGCATATTTAAAAATAAATAATTCAATTGATTACAGTGAGCTGATGCCTACCTTCTTGCCACGACGCTTTGAATTATTAAGAATCAGCTCGCGTTGTTCTTCAGCAACACCCAAGTCGTGTCTCATCAATTCCACTTTCAGCTTGTAAGATTCATCAAGTTTTTCCATCATCAATAGATGAGCACGTCCACGTAAATGGTTTTCAAACGACTGGTACAGTTAAAATTCGAGTTGTTCAAGAGAGATGCTTGCAATTTACCACTAGACAACAAAAGACTTTTTTTTTGCACTTACCGATCCATCCCACATGTACTAAAGGTGGGTAATGATGAAAAAAAGTTCCAAGAGCTACTGTTTTTAGTACTGGCTCATTACTATTCATTTGAAATTTTTTTTTTTTTTTTTTTTTTTTTTCTTATTTCATTCAACTGATTGAATTCATATTGTAAAGGATTTAACTAATGATTTTATACATTATGTTGCCTATCTTCATTATTACAGATTCATACAAATAAGATTTAATATTATTATTTTACCCTTTTTTATTGTGATAAAAAATAATACGCGACACAGTACGGCCTTCTGTGAAAGATTTATTTTACATATTACGTTTTATTCGCTTACACACAAGTATAATTGCGCATTGTCAAATTCATGACCAATAGTTATTATAACTTTCTCGGATATTTCCTGTAACATTAACTTTCATCATTTAATGTTTTTTCAACCGATACAGCACGAAAATATAATGAAACTTTGTCTTTTTACAAAAAAATAAATGAAATAAAATCAAACTCGATTCTGTTACCTGCAAATTACTGATGAAACACTCAAGCTCCGAAGCTCGAGCAGCATAAAATCCTTCGTTAAACTCACATGGATCCCGTCAACTCCTCGGCTCCGTTTCTCCAAAACGACGTTGCTGATGAATAAAGCGAGTCGTTTGCGTAAACAGCAGCTGAGCTCTTTCGCAAAATACGTGCGCACGTGCGTGTGTCCTTCGTTGGTATACTCCTCGCGTGGTATCCTCCATGTCCTGATTACAACCAACGCGATTAATTGTAATTATTCAGGTGCACCTCGCGAGTACGGGGTTTAGCTCCAAAGCCGTCGAGAATTGCAAGCGGGGGATAGAGCTTATGGCCCCATTGAGCTTTTATGCGTCTCTGATTCACTGTACACGTGACGACCTTTTTTTTGGTTCGTATCACTAAATGCTTCGTTCACTTTTTTTTTTGGTTTTGGTCTTTTGATATACTTACTAATATAACAGTTCAAAAAAAGAAGAATTCCATTTCAAGTTGACATTGAATGAGTTGCAAACGAGAATTAATTTTATTTAAATGATTTGCATATGTGCGCGTTTGCTCAATCAATTTATATATTATGTTGAATAATAGAAATTGTGATGGTTGTTGAGTATTTATTTACATTTCATATTTATTCATTAAATTAAGTTTCAACACAGTTGTGGTACGTAGTTATAAGTACGGGTGTAATATATAACGACTAATTAAAATTAAAAAATCAATTATTTTATTTAAATGTAAAACAAGACACTACGTAAAATGTTAACCACAATGTAAAAATCATTACGAATTGATATTCTATACGTATAAAATACCCACGTGTGTCCGTATATATGCAAGAACCCATGCAATTAGACGAGAATGCAGTAAGCAATAACCCACCTATGCCGGCGTATTATATTGGCGTACAACGTGGTTGATAAGCTGCATAGGTTACGTGATTGACATTTTGGCGGCTTGAACTGGAGGACTACTTATGTGAAAGGTAATTCAAGAACAAATACAATTGCAGATCATAAAATTTGACGTACAAGTATATACGAGTGAAAAGTTTCGAAATGTAGATCATGTGGTTTTTATATTAAAACAATAATAATTCATTTGTTGTCCTTACATTTTTTCGGGCCCCAAAGCCGAGATGTAAATGATCACCTCCTAAAGATACTTCTTGATTCTGATTGACATCATTTGAGTCTTTGTTCGCATTCTACTGCAACGGCGACTTGATTACATATGAGGACGCACGACCGCAGTCTAACGCGAGCAGCTTTTCAATTGTACATGTATACGCGACTGGCGGGGCAAGGTTCTTCCTATTCTTCGCGAAAAAAAGGAAGAAAAATAACACATAAGGAAGATAAGAGCGAAAGAGACCAGATCTCCATGAAACGGTAAAAAGAAAAAGTCAAGTAGAAGAGAGAGAGAGAGAGAGAGAGAGAAGAACTTTGGCGATAACGAATAATTCGAAAGCCGATAATTCTAATAGGCAGGAAAAGAGCGGAGGAATATGTGTGACCGTAAAAGTATGATTTATATGGAAGTTTTAAGAAAAAAAAGCCTACCAGGTGTAGTGAGGTGGAGAAATAAGGGGGGCTACTTATAATTTATGGTAATGGGATTAGTCGCTACGTTGTACGACTACCAGGGGTGAGATCGGAGGGAGACTCGTTTGTCTTTAGCTCAATCGATGGATTATTTTACTTTTCTAACGCATGAGATTTTTAATGTCATGGAAATAGGAAAAAAGTAAGAAAAAGGTATCAGTCAATGAACGCACTTTCAACCTCTCTCCTAGCATATTACTCATAAGTTCTTGAAAGTTTGTCAAAAAAAAAAAAAAAAAAAAAAAAAAAGTTTATGATATATGGATATGTATATATCCTTGATTTACATTAATTTGAAATTATTTAAAAACAAAGCAAAATTTTTCAATAACGACGAGTTAACTCAAAAGACTAGAAACATCCGTGGTAATTATAAATTGTATAACCCGTGTGCACTACAATAGCGAGACCATGAGAGTTTATTCGATCATTGTAACAATTGCAGTAACTCGAGTGCAACCGACATTTTTTAAAATTTTAATTAAAATTAAATGCAGAACGAGCATGATCACGCACACGCGCCACACCGCAATCCCCTTAGTCCCTGCAAGCTCTTCCATTCAATTTGCCGTGCACACGCGTCCCGACTTCGCGCCATTGAAGCGCGTTACAATTAATTTATCGACGTGACAAGTCAAGCTTCGTTTCGAAAAATCCTCGACGCTTTTGTCAGGTGATTGCGCAAAAGCGGAGGATTGGGCCACGTGTAGCACAATGGGAAAGTACGGATGGTAAATCGGCTGTAATGCAGGGCGGGACAATTCGCTCGATGTCGCGCCTGCCCGACGCGGCCAGTGCGCGAGTTGTTATCGATGACGTTGTTGGATTTTTCGGGATGATTTACGATCGATGAATTGGAATTAATTAGGGGCTCGTAAGTTTTTCTTTCCCCCCCCCTCTTTTCAATAATTTTGATAAATAATGCGGCATTAATTCTCACACGTCACTGTAAGTAATTTTTCAACGCACCACAGTAAATGTTAATTGCTACGTGTATGAAAGAATCACTCTTTGAATGCATCGTGATTTTAAAAACCGCAGTTTCCGTAAATTGTGCTTTTTAAAAATTCGTGTACCAAGTACTTTCGTTCGAGTTTAAAATTTTGCATCAATGACGGTTATTCCGTTATCAGGCGGCGGTATAGTGTGCCCATGTAAGAAAATGCGCCATGATTCCAACAACGTTTGGTTGGATGTAGTTTTGCATTTTACCTGCTGATAGTTGTTTTCGCATTCACCATTTGCAATATTATTATACTCAGCTTCATCTATACACTTAAATTCTGTCTCTGTTATTCTACTTACTTCCACTTCATTGCCCACAAGAGTAATTGATTCGTAATCAGTGTAATAGGTATTCGAGATCCCTTTGACAGACACTTTTCAACTTTATCATAAATATTAAACATGTCCTGGGTAATCGTTTAAAACGGAACATTAAAGGTACGTATTTTAAAAAACCGTAGACTCGCAGTGCGAGGTAAAGTATTGCGTAACCGCAGATTGAATTCGATGAATCGTGATACCTAACTTATATAATTTTATTATAATTGTGGATGAAAAGTGGGGCGTTAGAAGCATAGGATTAAAATGGACGTGAGGAAAAAAAGGGGTAATCCCTAGCTGCAGTAGCTTCCCACGTTAATGTTTTTCCGATATTGGCGGCGCTATACTGATGGGGGAAAAAGGTAAGGCGCCACCTATTTCACGCTGTAAATAAAAATGCAACAGCCCCAGACAGGATGATGGTGGTGGTGTGCGCTACTCTTCGCCCCGGGATATACCAAGCACTTTCTTTTACTCCTTGGTCGGAGAGCTGTACGCGTGTTTACTGTGTAAGTGAGAAAAAGGAAAAGCCGGAAAGAGAAGATAAAGGGGTTGAACTCTTTTTTTTTTTTTTATGGAAATATTTTCCATCGTTGCAAAAGGAGGATGTGTGTCTTGAAGGTGAAGTTTTCTTTGGATAACTTTGAACTTTCATCGTTACGGCGATGGGTGAATGTTTGTCTTTGGGATAAAGAAATCTAAGAATATACAATAGTATAAAATTCGTAGTCATGATTATTTGATGAAAAAAATCAATTTTTTATTAGTAACCGACGTATTGTTTGGATCTGATCGTTTTTCATTTTTGTTTTTTCAAAAACATACTACTGTGACAGTCACAAATGTACACACGGTCATTTATGTGTCATTTATGTATGTTGTACTTCGAACATCGCCGTAAGCGGCTTTTCAAAAGTTCTCCTCGCCACTCGAATTATCTCAGCGTAAATGATGTAACAGCCGATGAGTTCAAAACAATTTGATTCAAACTATTTTTAAACAAGCTGCTTGTTCAATATAATATGATTGGAGGGATTTGCTTAGTACGATGATTCCATGCAAACGTTGTTTTGTTTATGTTGGATGAATTTAAAAAAAAAAGTTTTACGTCTAAAACGCACAAAATTTTCACTATAATGAATACTAAATGTGTTATGTAAGCTAAGATCAATTATCATTTATAAATTTGCAATAGTTTACGTTTTAATATACGCCAACAAAAAAAACTAAACGTCACAAGAGTTAATCTTTTGAAAAAAAATTTCGCAAAATGTGATTCATCATATTATGAAATCCTTACCAATAACCATTAAAAGCCAAAAACTAAATTGTAAATGGCCACAACATTGAGAAAAAATATTCGACATGTGTACGATTAGTATGATGTTAGATGTACAATACGACAGTGTACTATCAGTGCGAAAGAGCAACAACATTTTGTAAATCCCATGCATTACCTCTAAAGTGACTTTCAATAAGTTACTAATTGAACACAAGAGATGCTCCAATTCTAATACTGGATTACAAGTTACTTTCAAAATGGCCCTAGTTGACTAACAGTAAGAAAAAAAAAAAAAAAAAAAATTAGTAAGACGTATTTAATCTGTATTTCCTTGACGTTGTTATTATTTCATTGTACTGTACTTGGGAGCACCCTTAAATTGTTTTCTCCATAATTTCTTCTAATGATATTTCCAATTCAAAACTAGTGGGACCTTTCGAATTATCCTGGCGTTTTACCAACATACATCAGAAATCGCCATGGTTTTTCAAAGAACAGTAGCTCAAACCGATGAAACGGAATAAAATTCCTCACTCGCGTCCACACGAATCGTCGAGAGCTCCAAAACCCATCAAACCGTGCATGATAGCCAAATCGAGTGAACTTCCAATCACGGCAAACTCGATTAATCGAAGGATACGACCAACTTCCGCGAAATAGGTATATACGTATGTACATACAAATCTCCGCAAGCACCGCAAGCTCTTGACTCGGCGAGGAAGGTAATTACAATATTTGCACTTCTCCACTTCAACCGGCACACCCAAGATATATCCAAACTGTCCGAGGGATTCCCGATTTTATTTACATACATCAGCCCTCGAGTTCTCGAATCGGTGTGTGTGTGTTTTGCGAGGACGCCCTCGCACGTTACGTCGAGCGGGGGAATGAGCTCTTGGACCAACTTCTGATTAATATTCACGTGCCAGCTCTCGTGACTCATTCGACCGAAAATTGATAGAAAAGCTCGTATAATACAGTATTATGCAGAAACTTTTATCATAATGGTATCTTAGCCCCGGGAGGGGAGTATGACGTATACAGGTAGAAAAAAAAAAAAAAAAAAAAAAAAAAAAAATTACTGGCAAACAAGCTCTTGTGGAAAAATCACGAGAAAAATCCCAAGCTCGAGACCTTATTTACCTCAGCTGCCTTCCCGATAACAATCTGATTCCTTCCTCGCCTTGCCCCGCCGCCGCCCTTGCCTTGAATCAGGGAGCTTGTTCGAGAGAATCCTATACCTGCGTGCATCGGAGCCGGCGCGCGTCGGCAAAATTAAATACAAGACGGGAAAGGGGGATGAATGACGGAATCGATGAGAGGTGTTACTTTTTTTTTTTTTTTTTCTCTTTTCATCCGTACGGATCTGATTTTTTTAATACGAAGATAGTTTTGTTATTTAGGTGGACGAGATTAGACGACGGTGGTACAGTCATGCCCTCAAAATTTCTTCGATCGTTAATTTTAAACGTATGCAGGCCTTTCGTTTTGGTCTGAGTTCTCGTGGTTGCTTCAATCGCTGTGAATATATTTTCGATGAAAATTGACTACATATTCCGAAATATGGAATCGCTAAATTAATTTTAGGTTATTTAATAAGAAAAAAAAAAAAAACTCCACAAGTAATTCAATTTTTTCACGGTATGAATGATAATGCGTGTTCATTTGTTAAAAGACTAGAAAATTACTTATTTCATGCGAAATGTATGTTTTCAAAGAAATTCTCCCTTTGACAATTGTTTAAAAAACTCAATTTTGAAGATTCGAGCTAAGCGTAATAACAATGTATTTTATTATTATATTTTTCGGATAAATTTCAGGTGAATACTCTAGAGGTTTGTCTGGAAGTACGGGAGAAAAGAAGGAAAAGGAGACAATCATCCCCTTGGAAAGTTACGGCGCACCGCGAGCTCCCGGTGAGGTGAGAAAATTGACATAAAATGCATGTTATCGCATTTTGCTTTGTCCAATCAATAAAATGTAAAATGATAAGATGCAGGCAAGCAAAATTGATGACAAAAAATTTTGACGGGACGTACTTATCACCCACAATGCAAGCCATTATCTTCACTTTTGTACAGGGTTAATGCATTTTTGCCTCGCAGCCAGGACAATAAATTATTTTGCAATCAAACCACTGTCATTAAAGTTTATTTTTTTAATTATTCGTATTGCAATTGAAATTCAAATATAATTGTGTTTCAATTAATCGTTAATTTCAATACATTATAACTAACAATTCAATCATTAATTAAAATAATAATAAGTTAATAAATCTTATGGAAATATTTTCCATCGTTGCAAAAGGAGGATGTGTGTCTTGAAGGTGAAGTTTTCTTTGGATAACTTTGAACTTTCATCGTTACGGCGTAGTTATAAGTACGGGTGTAATATATAACGACTAATTAAAATTAAAAAATCAATTATTTTATTTAAATGTAAAACAAGACACTACGTAAAATGTTAACCACAATGTAAAAATCATTACGAATTGATATTNCTTGTTTATTGAAGTAGGAATGAGCTAAAAATTTAATGTTAATTTTTAGTTCAACACTAATTGAGTTGAGATTAAATCAAATCATTTAGAATTCTGCACACTGAATTTATAAAATTATTGGTTCTAGTAATTTTAATTAACAATCAGCTTAGACAAAAGTTACGATATTATTCACTTTGAAGATAGTCAAAAGCTTATTTAAGTTGTAGCGGAGTAAAAATGCGAACCGGTTCGAAAGTTATGGTCGCTTTGAATTTCAGCTTATCCGCACACCGTAATTTTCTAAATTATTGAACGCAATAAGTTTTAGTATTACTTTTGAACTCGAGTAAAATTTAAAAAACTCTCGATTCGATCAACATTTTTGATTGCACTAAAGTTTAAATTGAAACTCCTTTTAAGTGACGTTAAATTTCTGAAATTAAATTATTCTGTACCGATAAAAATTGTAGAATTTCCATCGAAAACTATCATTTTTTAAATTCCTCAGCTCATCTGTTTCCAAAAAATTCAAACGAGACGTATCGCATTTGCAGCGTCAAACTAAAGCCAATAAACCGCGTAAAATTTTTGAAAATCGATTAGCATTGTATACGCAAAAATCTTTCATTTTTACTATAAATTTTTCATTTTTTTATTTTTTAACCAACGCTGCAGCCAAAAAAAAGCCAATATAAAAGGTTGCAATTTTTTTTCTCTGGATCTGCACAATACCATCAGCCGGGCGGCTCCATGGTCGTCGTCGTGGCTCGGCGCACGGATGGAACGGGCCCGTGATGGAGAACGAGACGCAGCTTAGCGAAGACGGAGCCCCACACAGCAACAACTGGCTCGCCAATCGCACTGAGCTCGAGTTCGCCGACGAGCATCTGCCCAACTGGGAGGACCTCTTGCTCGCGGTCTGCTTCAGCGTGCTCATCATCATCACCATTGTGAGAGCCGCGTTTGTTCTCTTCTTCTTTCATTCATTTAATACTCCCATCGTACAATCACATGGTGAATTTTTGGTTAATCTGATGTGATAATCTATTCGTAAAGTGGAATTTATCTCACCGATAAGACATTTTTTTTTTTTTTTTCCATGCGTTATTATTATGAGAGTAAATTTCATGAAATGGCTGGGAACTAATATTTTGAGGACGAATTTTGAAGTTTTCGGTTGACTTTTGGAGCAAGAAGTTAGTTGGGAAATATTTGCTCCAAACTTCATCGGATGGTGGATTAAATCTTAGTCCAGCATAGTGTCTTTGTCTTGTACTTGTACTTTGTCAAATGTACTAAAACAATATTAGCAAAAATTTGTTATACATGGGACTAAATTTTTGTGAGTTCAACTCGGTTATGAAAATTTTATTGATTTTAACGCTTCAAAATAACAATAGTCATTGGACCAATGTAGGGAACAATAGCTGTAAACGGTACTTGAACAAAGCATAGGTCATACTTTGATGATAAAATTAAAACAATAACAAATACTATCGAATTTTGATGAAATCTAGAGTGAAAAAAATGTGACTGAGAAAAATATGAAGAAAAAGAGAGAGAGAGGGATCATATGTTTAAATCAAATAAATACTACGGCAGTTTATTTTTATTGAATTTTTTCTCATTATACGCTAAAATAATTGTAATTGCTGGAATATATTAATGACTAAGAATATTAGACCATTTTTTTATTATTATTTTTTTTTTTCATTAACTTTTACATTATATTTTTGATTTATGATGAATACATTACTTTAAAATGTACTTAGAAAAAAAATTAACGATATTACTCACTATAACTTGCATTAAAAAAAAAAAATCCCTATAATTTTTGTTTGTGCCGGGAAGTAATGCTGGGATAGCATTTGTCGCAAGTAGGAATCGGGATCAGCGAGTTAATAAATCATCACGTTGCTTAAAACTATATACGAATTTATTAACAGAAAATGTTATCGCTGTGACAGAAGCGTTCTCAACAGCGACCGTGAGCTGAGTGACTGTTGCGCAGAACAGTTGAATTTAAATGTCTCAAGCATTTTGGGTCTGTACATTGAAACAATACAGTGAAAATAGCTAGAGGTTAAGAAAAGATAAATATAAGCTTAATAAAGGCAAAGGTCTTTGTTTTGATTTTGCACGTAAAGAGATAGTAGACATAAGAAAAGCGTGTAAGAGAGAGAATGCTGATGTAAATGAAGCGCAATGAATATAACTTGTAAATTGAACAATTTTGAATATTTAAAAATAGTTGAAGTAAAAAATCTTTAACCATAGAAAATAATAAATTAAAATTGAATTAATTATTAAATAAATTGTTACACAAGTAAAGAACCAATAATAACTTTTATAAATTGCAAATGACAAATAATCTCATAGTTAAAAAATTCTAAATCATGTAATGTTTTCATTGACGAATGATAGACTTATTAAAATTTTAAAACCTCGAAAGCCTTAGGTATTGAGGTAACTATCGGCTTTTTGAAGCTCTTGAAATGAAATTGAAAAATCCTACATTGATGCCTCAAACTCTAATTGCACTTGCCTAAATTTTTTTCACAAAACCATTTCACTGTAAGTAACATAAATCCTTGAAGGAAAAAAACACCTTCATTTGCGCGCAAGAAAAAGCGATATCGCAATTCTAAAGGCTTGTGAATATTTATAACGAGCAATATAAATCTTCAACTTGGGCGAGCACTCGGCATTCCCATTTGCCTAGCGAAGCGACGATAACGAAAAAAAATTTGTATACATTTCCTTATCCCCACACACAACAACGCACACCAACAATACCTACTCTCTCCATCTCCCAAAAGCCATTCGCTATTTTTCTTCCTTTCGCGCTTTAATACACCTCCTACCGACTTTGCCTACCCCATTCCCCTTGGACGGCGAGTCCGCACCCGTTGCATTTCCGTGGATTGCTTTTACGTATTATTACTCGGTGCCCAATGGCTTGGCCGGCGAATCGAGAAAGGGATCACTGGTCCACCCGACCTTACTACTGCTCTCCTCTATTGTCTCGTGCCCCTTATTTTTTCGACTGTTCCCCTTTGCCACCCGATCTCATCTTTTCACTACCCTCTTTCTTAACCCTCTAACTTAATATTTTTTTTTTTTTTTTCTTTCTTCTTGTATGCCAGCTCACCTCGGGCTCTTACTTTTTTTTTGCCTTCCTTTGGAAATGAAGGTATTACAGGTATGAATCCGGTATTGGTATTTACTGGAAAAATTAAAATGGCTGACGCATCATTGCTTCCCACGTTGTTTGTCAATTTTCTTCTCCAGTACTTTTGGCTCTAATTTTCATTTTTTTGTTCCACAGAGATTTTTTTAGTATCACAGTCCCAGAGCATCCACATAGCTCCCACCCATTCGTACACTTATTTATTTCTGCATCCTCAACAATTTCAAATATTCTGCATGAATATTCGATCACTTTCACCTCATTGCGAATAAACCGTATCAACATAACGCACGATGAGACAAGAATATTAGATGCCACATCGTGTGAGAAGCATTTATTAATGACATAAACTTTGAGTACATATTTGTACGAATATCCAAGCGCAAAACAATTGTCTTTTGCCAAACAAACAAAAAGAAAAACACTTCGAGAAACCTCATGCATCACAAGTATTCCTGCAACTGCAGCACAAACGGCAAAGGGATCAAAAGCTCGGGATGAGCTATAATACTACACGCACCCTGCAACACCAGAGAGTTTCTCTTCGTCCGGATCAAGACCCTTTCGTTCGCACTCAACGACTACGGATTGGCCAATCCTCCCCAGTACGGGCCAATAAAGACCAGCCTCGGTAGCACACTGATATTCGATCAACCGCAAAACCAAACCGTGCCATTGAATCCCTGCCCCCCTTCCCTTGATCAATCCACACATACACATACATACGTACATACGTGCACACGCGTGTGAACACATGATCATCTTTGGTCTCTCGATTGCAGGTGGGCAACACGCTGGTGATCGCCGCGGTAATAACGACGAGGCGACTGCGGTCCGTCACTAATTGTTTCGTGTCCAGTTTGGCAGCCGCCGATCTGCTCGTCGGCCTCGCAGTCATGCCACCGGCGGTCATGGTACAGGTACGTGTTCTTCTCCCTTTACACGCCCCCGTGTCTTGCAGAGTTACACGATCCCGCCCCCCCCCCTACCGTCACTTATCACCCTCGACATCGTTCGATCCAGCCCTCGTAGTTTCTGGCTGATAATTAGCCAGTCGAGCGCTACCGCCATGGGCGTGGTTGGATGTTTCATCGACAATTTACCCGCGTAGCTCTGCGGAAGGGCAAGTACGCTGGCCTGGAATTTAGCTTCGAATCAAGGACATTCGAGGGACAAAGGCTAGTTTGAGATTTCGGTTGGTGCTTTGTGGTTTGGGTTTTCACGCCGGAATATGTATGTTATCACATCACCGGTGTTTCCACACGGTAGTACATGCTACTTCCAGCCTTTTGCATGGTTTGGAGGACATTTTTTTTCTTTTTCTTTTCTACTCTATTCGTGTTCAATGTCGAATATGGAAACTCATTATTTATGGCCCGGCAAACTGTCTCCATTCCCGGGAGTATCGTTCGTTTAACGTAGTTGCACTGTTTTTGTTACTTTGCGAGAATTCAATCCTTTGGGGGAATGGGGGGATGAAAATTTAAAATTGCATGTGACTCGTGTCAGCGAGACTGTTGTTCCGAAGATTGTACTTTCCAAATCATGGTCGTTTCATAAATAAAAATTACTACTAAAATATGATGGTTGAATCCTAAGATAGTATTTACATTAATTAAAAAAAAGTGCGATCGATCTTTTAAAGATAATTCACTCAATTTTTTATTGTCTGACCTGTATCGATTTTGACTACTGATTCTTTAAGCACCACTCAAATAGAAATATTGACCTATTCATGGCAATGCAGGAATAAAATAAAAATATAAAATTCATGTTTGTGAGTCTTTGTTTTAGTAACTGCTATTTTTATGAATCTTTGGACAAGAAAATTATTTAAACAAAACATGGTTGGAATAACTAACTTGGTTTAAAAATAGTTGCTCACTGAAAGTGATAGCTGACCCAATGGATACTTGTCTGACAAATATCGAGTCATATAACTGAATCTCAACTCTCCTTGCATTCTTTTTCAGACGTCGATACCTATTAAAGAATTTATAAGAGATTGCAAGAGTACAACAAAACTCGATTGTGAAATTTCGTTTCAAAAACTGCAATTTTCATAACTTGAAAATTAAAATCATTCAAACGAAATATCAGTAAGTGATGGTATAGTTATTTAATTGATTAAAAAAAAACCATTAATCGCCTGAAGTGGTAAGTAAGCCCATTTATAATTGTCTGACTAATATCGATTCATACTACTGAGTCTAGGCTCTCTCTGCGTATTCTTTTCCATACATTACATTGGTATTAAAAAATCCATAAGAATTCAGGGATGATATAAATGAACAAAACTCGTCTATGTAGAGTTTTTTTTCAAAAGAAATTACTCTTTCTATAATCATTTTACTAATATGAATTGTCTAAAAT
The DNA here is from genome assembly GCF_000648655.2 of Copidosoma floridanum. The sequence continues at coordinate 975,830 of NW_019379463.1, read as the reverse complement.
ACAGTGCAACCCAAAAATGAAATGATTATGTGATTACATTAATAACTAAGAAACAATTTTTTAAAGCAAAATGCGTGACAAAATTCACGACTGCTAGACCAGTATTGTTTTGTACAACTATTATTTGATGTCCGTTTCTTTAGTACTTGTATTGGCAACTCCATGGTAATGAAGGGACAAAAGAAATTCATAAAACTCATGATTGTGAGGCTTTGTTTGGAAGACTGCACTATCTACAATAATTTTATAAATAACAATTTTTTGATAAATACCAAAACTAAATTCTATGATTGAAAAAAAAAATGATCCATCTATTAAAACGATAATCGACGTAGCTTATCTCTGTCTGACCAATATTGATTCGCACTACTGATTTTCAGCTCTCCGTATGTTCTTGCTGAGACATATGTATCAATTCATGGCATTGCAAGGATGAAAAAAATGCATCTCGAAATTATTCCACTCTCTCAATATCTGATGTTTCGCACAGCATCTTTCTATTCTGCGCTGCAAGGCTACCGTTGCTTTGATCCACGTAAAATATGCTTACCTTGACTTTTTAATCTCGTGAAAATGCGAATGTGTTTCTTTTTGTGTATTCAAGGCGTACACCGTCTTCTTTTTTTTTGAGCTTTATCATCTTCTTTCTTTGTTTTCAAAGAAAAAATGAAATGGCCAGTGGGCTCGGAATGTATAATGGCGCTCGTTGTAATATTGTTCCAGATCCGTGGATTACTCATTTTATTTTTATTTAAAGTTTTTGCCAGTATAAATAAAAAATTTTTAAATACAGTAACATAAGAAACTGAATTTTGACAAACATGTCACTTATACTTTTTTTAACGTGAGGCGGCAGTACCATGTAGTGATGAGATTGTTATGAAATTCTTGTGTTTCATGTGACTGGAAGGCAATTTCATCAGTAATTGACATTGAATTCCAATTAATTACTAAATTTTACACTTCGTATAGCTGCACGAGTTATTTTTAATCTCATGATCTCTGTGGAAAAGTTAATCAAGAATGTGCATACTAATATTAAAATTGCGTTCGAAAATAGTAGGTATCGTCATGATAAGCGCCATTATTACTGAGGCTATTTATCGGTTCGAGGGACAGCAGAGTAGCTCCGGCTGTATGACGCTTACATGGTACTGAACCCCCAATTTTATATAGTAAATGCTTCAAGGTAGAAAAGGTATATTTATTCGCTGTAAATTTAAACTTCCACTAATAGTTTGATTGCTTGCCTGGAAAAAAATGTCAATTAGGCTTGATTACTATGACGATTCTTTACATATTACAAAACGAACTATTGAAAAAAGCACGTGATGCTACGAGAGAAACAATTCATCAGTGTATAGTGGCGTTTAACGAGGCACAAATAGCTATGAAAGGGCAATGAAACAAACACTAATGGCAGCGAATCAACGCAAAGAGAGCCATTGGATCGTATTGCCAGGCTTTTAATTAAAAGATCTCCGTATTGCATTACATCGTGAGTGTAATGGGAGAAAAAGCACGCAAAGCTCGTCTGACTTGCTTAACTTGCTAAGTTACGAGACGAGCGTTAATTTTCCAATTTGCGTTTTTTCATACTCGGGGATCACGTGTTCATAAATATATTACTTTTTGTGTACTAATAGGCTTCAGACAACTTTGAAAAATAACAATAATACTTGTAAATTGATATTAGTTTTTTGTTTCATAGTCTTGATTAAAAACATCGTAGCTTGTTTCGACAAAATAAAGCAGTGAGTCTATGAGCTCATCAAACAAACAAAATGTATTCCCATTTGGTTTACCATAAACATAAAACTGAAATATTAATACAACTAATTCATGGTGAATGAACTGCTTCATTAATTATAGTCATGTCAATTAATGCAGAATTTATATTGTTGTACAACATTCTCTTTGATATTATCGAATGTCGCAGTCTGTGAATTTTTAAGATGTACCCAAAAAAACAAATGTTTTGAGCCTGTGAAATGTGACTTTTTTTTTGGTTTTTTGGTTTTAAAGTTTTATTTTTTCAAGACCTACATTTTTTTCTCGATTGGGCACGGACCTAGAATATCCACTTTAAAAGTTACATGCAAAAAACTGATTTTAATTTTTCAGAGCTTGTGCAATCTGGGTCAGGTAAACTTTTTTCCTTCGAAGAAATTTTATGGATTTGTAAAAAGTTACAAAACAGTCGAATCGGATGTAAAGTTTTGAAGATAGTCGATTTACATGTCTTCATAAGAAGTGCAGGTTACACCTTTTGCTATGGTAATAATTTGGAGCACTTCAATAACCTACTTCAGGTTCGTGCCACATACACACGTTTATTCGTTAGCCCTAAATTCTTGTTCAGTCCAAAAAAATGCATTCGATTTGCACTTATGGACTCTAATCATAGGAGAAAGCCACTTTGCTCGGGCACACTTTTCGTCCAAAGCCACGGATCGTCATATACTTGCATCCCAAAGAAAATAAACGAGAAGAGCCAGTCCAAACTTTTGAACGTCGAAAAATCCTCCGTTGCCCTCTCAGGATTCCAAGGAAAAGTTTTTAGCGCGAGGGCCGATGATTTGATGCTACGAGTCCCGTGAATGTACGCACTCGAGTTACCCACCGGCTCGTGGCAATCCTCATGCACGGAAGATTTAACTTTTCGGACTTGCTTTATGGGAGGGACTTTTCTTTCACCGGTGCATCAAATGCCTCGCTGGCGAATCCTTGGGAAGTTTGATGTTCTTTTAAATCGACGCAGTTCTCCTCGTTAATCTGCCTGGGCTGACGGATATCGATTCGTACTACTTGCTTTTTGAGCATTTCTTCTTGGGTGAATTGAAGAGACGATTCAAAAGTTTTGCGCGTAAGAAGCTCGTGGCAGACGAGTCCACTGGAGTTTATTTTTTTGACACCTGAATCTCCCAACTGTGGAAATACGTTTTTATGCTAGTAATGACTTACTTAATGCGGTTTCACGCGAACAAAATTATTTTTATCCAATTTTCAGTAGAAAGCCGTCGTAGCGTTTCCTTTAAATATTTGTACCTTGAATAATTTCTCGTTGTTAAATATTTTCTGCTTGAAACAAGCCCAACGGTCTCGAAGAAAAGTTTTCAAGGATTTCATCAGGATTGGGCACTACATTAACAAGAGCCTACTTACGTGGCAAGTAAAATGATTTGTATCAGGCCAGGTGTACATATTTAAAAGCTCGAGATTTAGTGGCTGGGCTTGTAACGAATGAGGTACATTAATTCCATCTTATTCGTCGAATGCAGGTCATATAAATTTTGAATGAGGCCACACAAACCTTAGAGAATGTTTATACGCGGATGGTAGAAACCAGCTTATCAATTTTTAAATTGAGTTTTAAATAATGCGACCTGAGAATTTGATATTTTAATTGTACTGACTTTTTTTTATAATAATAATAATAATAATAACAAAATTTTGGTTTTGTGAATGTATGAAAAATATAATTATTGACCTAACGATCAGAAATACTTTCATATGATTTTTTCAGGTGCCATAGACCCTATCAATACTAGTCTACTCATTTCGATGATATGAATGAACACGTGGAAGCTTTCAATGCTATGATTAATAAAAATCATTTTAATAGGTAAATAGCAGTGAACGTAAAAGCAGTGCACGTAAACGGTGTACGTACAAGGCTTCATCTGAGAAACAACAGTGATATTTCTGTCGGAAAATCCGAGACGGCATTATTTTTTGATCTTGACAAAGATATAATTTCTATACTCTTCATTTTCTTATTATTAAATTATCTGGTATAAAAAGAAACATTTTATCGAAGNTTAAGTAACTCCTCTTCATTTCCAAAAAATCTGAAGAATCCGAATATTGATATTAATTGTTAATGAACAGAAGATTATAAAATGTGTTATCAGACTTTAATGATATAGATCTGCGTTATAAGTTCTACAACTTAAATTATTATAAGGCTTCTAAATCTACTTGATTAGCTTAGATAAGCTCTGAATAAAGGTTATTTTTTAACATTAATGTCGTATTAGGATTGTGACAATAACGTGCTAAACACCATGTACACATCACCTGCTTAAAATATAGTGCATACTCTAAACTGAATTTAAAAAAAATAGTGCGTTTTTCAAAAGGTTTTTTTTATTTTTTTCTTTTTCATGTGCGTTTCTACCATCGTCTTTCTATTGCGTTTCACAACTCTTTCTCACCTTACATTAGCTGACAGTGTCACTCATGCTACGAGTTAACACGGATACAATGCGTTTTCTGATTTTGAATAGCAGAATAACTTTGCTATCTCTATTTTCAGGATTCGTATATTTACTTATTCATTGTACCGTAGCCCTTTTATTCTATAAACAGCTATAGTAATAGGAACAAAAATATAAAATGACGTAAATTGGGGTTGAAGTTGAATGAGAAACTAAAAATTAAAGCATTAGTTTCAGTAAAAGTAAAAATTCAAGTATAGGTGCAAGAGTTGCAAGAATTGGAAAAAAAATTATGAAGAGTATAGTTTCTTTGTATAAAATTTTATCTTGTTGTAAGAGAGTATATACTTCGTACTGTTCTAGTAAACTATTTCTTGATTTTTGACATTTTTCCCCTATTGTAATAACGAATAAATTATACGCATACTGGCCCACGTATAAATACGTTGGTATACTTTGAAAAATTTGTTGAACAGCATGTGGCCAATCTTATCTGAAACAAAATTTTACATAAATTTTAATCACAAACATGATTATATTTGCTTGTAAAAGAAATTAAGATGTAATAAATTATCCGAATTCGCACCGAGTCGTGTGGTTGCTTGATTATTCGTTCCATGAATAATAAATTCAGGACGAAAAATATATCGATGGCATGACTGGAATTACCTTTCACCGGCATAGTCATCACTGTAGCATTAATGCAAAATCAACAAATCAAAATTCAGTTTGGTATTCATTGATTTCCATTGCTTCGCCAATGATTTGCTTATGGTAAAATTTTGCTCTAAGTGATATTAAAAAAATATTCTTGCAAGAGTTTTATTATCACGAAGATACCAACGAAGATTTAAGGATGAAATTACGCTATTGATTCTTAAAATAAAAAAAGTTTACTTCGTATCATTGAAAAAAAAAAAAAAAAAAATTACGGTACTGTTCAGTAATTACTAATTATCCCGGCATCATGGTCATGAATATTTTAGCAGCGTAACAGTATCGAATAAATTTTCAACTAACTTGAAATTCTTTCCCGAGCACGTCTTGACCACGAAAAATTTGCATTAAAAGCTCGTGAAAGCGAGAATTCTCCTGCAAATTACCTGTGCGTAGTAATGAAAGGGAAAATTCAATTCTTCCTCTTCACAAGTTTTGAGATTTATTAGCGTGAAAAAAAAAATTAAGCTAATGAGCCAGAATAATTTTCAACAGAAATTCCCATCCAGCAATGTTTACGTCACGATTTGTACGTTTTTAATTTTTCATCCTTGCGGTTCATTTGTTTTAATATGTAATTAAAGGACGAAATACATATCATATATTTAATATGAAAACAAACAAATACACTATTAACACGTTTTAGTATTATAACAGAGTACTGTGTATGTAACAAATACAACTATGTGATACAACGTAATTTTTTATAATTTCAGTACATTTTAATTTTCTTCAAAAAAAAGGTTGTAATATGTCACAGAGCTTGTGTCAAAAAAAAAAATAAATAAATAAAAAAAAAAATAAAAAATACGAGAATGCACAGTCGATAAATTAAACTCGATCGTCATTAAAACCCAAAGCTTTAACAACTGACGGCACTTGTACGTGAAAGTCAAAAGTGTTCATAACGATTTTTCCAACATTTAAATGTACAAAGGATGTGAGGATGGAAATAAAAAAAAGCCTTTTTACTTTTTTGTTGAATTCCCACGACTCCCAACTTGTGTACGTATTTATGTGCACGCATGTACGTGCAAAGATGCAAATTTAGAGAAGGGAAAGAGCCATTGTGTGCTCCGTTTGGAAATGCAATTGAAGAGCGCACAGTAAACATTCAGGGATAGCGCGAACGTGCCTTGGGTCAAGTGTATTTTCGGATAAGACCTTCGCGATGTCACGAGTGCAGTTATCGATGTTGACCAAATGATTTGCACGCGTGTACGCATGTATACATATACGCAAGTATAATCGTGGATTTCGAGTCAACGGTTCGTCGTGCATCTGACTATTTGGTACTTTTGAATGGTGTTTTTAGAACAATAACGGGTCAAAGGGAAAATGGTGTCGATAAAACTCCAAAGTCACGTATTAATGATTTTAATTCTTGGCTTAATCGTCAATGCGACCATTTGAGTTCCGTTGCTTGTGACTTACATTTATACCACAAGAAGCTTTCAGTCTAGGTGTTTCCAAAGCTATGGAAGTTTGTCTTTTTCTCTTTAAAAAGTTACGCCAACAGGAATCTCCAACTTTTTCAGTGGCATTTTAGGGAAGGTTTTTTTTGGTATGCTACAATTTTTTTTCTGACATAAATTCGTGGACTAAAAAATTTATACTCCTCTCAACGCACATCCATTAGCGTTTCTACAATAAAAAATACACAAAGAAATCATAAAAAAATATTCTCATCGAAAATCTATAAAGGAAAAATTAATTTTTTACATCTTTAGAAATTTTTTATAATTATTTTCAATTTTGTTGTTTATAAATAAAAATACGTTTTTACCATTTGTTCATACATTTATTTTTGACTTTTTTTCCACAACTTTGATCCACAATTAAACAAAACAGTGCACAGGTATTGCTTGTTTCATCTGAACAGTTGAGTAGATACGGACAAGTTAGGCCAGACAGACGAATTAAAGTGACCTGCTCTGCCTTTCATATCCATGATTTTTAAGTTACAAATATAAATAAAATAAAAAACTTGGTGCAAATCGGGAAAACTACGTTTTATTGTCATCCATGATAAGACAAATTACAATTAGAAAAAATATTCTTATAAAGGAATCCAAAGCTTGAGCGCTTTTTAATGAATAATTAATTAATTACACCGCGTATCCCAGTATACCGTAACATTGTACACCGTATCCTGAAATAATGTGCTTTGAAGAATGTACTTTTTACTATTATACATAATTTTTTTTTCCACAGTTGAACAATGGTGAATGGGAGCTTGGTAAGATACTGTGCGACGCATGGGTTGCTTTGGACGTCATGCTCTGCACCGCCAGTATTCTTTCACTCTGCGCTATATCGATAGACAGGCAAGTATCTATACCTACGTAGATTAAAGAGAATTCAGTTTTTATTCCAAGACTCGCGTGTACTTGTAAAACTCTATTTTTTTTTTCCTCCACATTTCCGCAAACCTTTTTCATCGCATGCATTGACGCATGGTACGCAAATCTATTATTTTCCATTCCTTTTTTCCTTTTTAATTCAATGGGATTTGCAACTGTATGGAGCTCTTGAAATCCCATGCACAGCTTCTTTCCTTTCTCTTTCTCTTTTCGCGCAGCTCTTGGGCTATGTGCAACGTATAAAATCTTTGTTTGCTCGTGAGCTTTATCGGCAGCCGTGTGCACACGAGCCATGCTGATTTGAATTTAAAATGCGACCCGAGACTCTTGGGCTGAACAAGTGTCGTATTCTTCTTACGCGCGCATAATGCGTTTTCTTTTTTTTTCTCCCCCTCTAATGGATTCTTTAATAGGTGCCAGTTTTACTTGGAAAATAAATTTTCATAGCCACGTATACTGTTTTTTTAAACCCATTTATCAATTTCCAATGCTATATGCAGCGGTGTTAAATGAAAAAGATACTTCTTGCAGTAATTGTGTTTGCACAATAGATGAGGTTTTAATTATTGTCTCATCGAAAGTTTTATGTCAATACATTGGAAAACTTTACAAATATTGCTACACTTGATGAATGAAAACGCAAATTCCATTGTAATTTTTATTTCAATCGGACATTTTCGTTCCCTCCGATGAAACCTCCTAAAAACACGATACACTTAATAGTGATGTTAAATGCGATTGAATCTCAGGTACTTGGCAGTAACGCAGCCCCTGATCTACAGTCGTCGTAGGCGCAGCAAGCGACTAGCCGGCTTGATGATAGTCTTCGTGTGGGCTCTTGCAGTGACGATTACGAGTCCACCCTTGCTCGGTTGCTTCCCCCGTGCTCGCAATACCCTAGAAATCGACAAAAAGTGCTCGTACAACATGGACACGTCGTACGTGATATTTTCGGCGATGGGCAGTTTTTTTCTGCCCATGCTCGTGATGCTCTACGTGTACGGGCGCATCTCGTGGGTCATTGCCAAGAGACATCGGAATCTCGAGAGCGCGGATGCCGTTAGTTCCGGAGATCACAAGAAGACGGGCAAACAGAGAAGCCCACATGGCAGCAGCCACGACACGGGGAGCCACTTTCCCAGGGTCAATCGTGCCTCCCAGCGGAGGTACTTTTCCGCGGTGAGTCACTCATTGCTACATACTTGTGAATTTCAATTTTCATTCTTTCGCATATACAGGTAGTTTTTTTTTATCCATGTCCTTGGAACCTTACCCATACGTTTTACTTGATACGTTGTTGTGTTGATGATCTGCTCCTGCCTCAGAGTAGATTAGCTTAGGGCACTAGAAATCCATTGCATTGTAGATGCAGGACCGAGTTTGGAGCGTTCCTGTATTTTGTTGGTCTTGGTATGTTTTTTTCAACAATGAACTTGCACAGTCCATGTCTTTGGGGTTGTAGTTAGAAGACAACCGATTTTGTGTGGTTTTTTAAGTTAAAACCCAAGGGGTGTATTCAACTCAATAAAAAATAATCCACAGCATCTGTAATATATAAAATCAGTCATGAAAATTTAATAAAAATCCATTTTTTTCAAAAGTATCTACTCTTGTGTGTTTGATCTGTTACAAAAATTTTTATCATTAATGCACCCCATCATATTATTGCGAATAATTTAATCTCAAAGTATTACTTGTCTCGTGTCTGAGGCCCTTTTATTGATTATGTGCCTTGTGTAGCAAGTTTTTGTTACAGAAAATTAGATGCATTAGGTTGTTGTGATAATTGAAATAAAAAACAGGTTTACGCTATGGAAGTGATCCAGAGTAAAAATTTTTTATTTGTTTGTCCTTAATAAAGAAAAACAGAGGCAAAGAACTGTATTAAATTGATTTTACGGATGTATACTCATATTATACCTTGTAATTTATTAAAACAAAGATTTTTAAATCATCAAGTGTTTATTAATACTTAGGCGTTTAGACCAAAAATACTCTTAAAAAATTTGAATACACAAGATTCATTGAGTTGGTTTGCTATAACAAAGAAATTAACAAAAATTGTCAGTAAAATTTTTTTATTTTTTTTTAAGTAATGTGTGATGCTCATTGAATAATAAAATGTAAAAATAGTTATAAATAGTTATAAAAATAACTGCGTGTATTGCAACTGACATAACAAGTAGAGAGAAAAGTATGAATAAAATAAATGCCTTTATTAAATATAATTGTGTACAATCCACGATGTATTAAAAAAAAGGAGATCTACCAACAATGCAAAAACTGATACAATAATGCGATTTGGTACTCGAGAGACATTTTGATCCTATTAAATGAAAAAGGGGATCCTTCGTCATAAGAGGTCTATTGGCTTTCTTCTCCCGTTCAATCCTTTTATTATTATTCCACTTTATTATGAAAAAAAAATAAAACAAAATAAAATAAGAGCGGAGTTTTGTCAATAGAAAATGAAAAATAACAAATAGGAGATATTATAAGTAATATCTATCATTATTTTCGTTTTGTTTTGTTAACATATGTAATCTATTACAAATTCTCGTAGATTTTTTTGTTTTAAAAAATTCTGTGTAGAGAGTGTACAGTTATTCGTAGCAAAATCAGTCAGCTGCAATATCATGGATTTAAAAAAATGCTTCGTATAAAATCTAAAGTTTATGCGTACGTCGAAACCTCTAAAAAACATGAAATGGATAAAACGACATGTTGAAACAATGGTTTCGACGCCACAGAATGTCTAAAACGACTAAAAAATTCATGTGCTGTTATGTCTTTCACATTTTCTGATGCATAAATAATATCCGTTGGCACACCCTCAAAAAAATATGGATGGTAAAATATTGATGACAAAAAATACTACAATTCTTTTTCGGCGTAGTAAATTATTTTCAAAAGCCATCAAAAACGCTCGAAACAAGCTTTAATATTGAAGTTTGGTAAACGTTAAAAAAGTTGACGAGATTTGAATTTCAGGACAACTTAAATTTGCTTTAAACCTTCAAATGTTTTCGACTCTATCAAAATTTTAATTAAAGCCCATCTCGAATACTTTGGATCAGACGATAAAACAGGATCTCTAAAATATTTGCTGAAATTTTTTTGTTTCAGTTAACTGTAGGTCTTTTTTTTGGAGAGGGAGAAAATAAAACTAAATAGAGTAATTGATTCCTATTCTCTCTACCTCGTAATTTTTTCAAAGATGTTGATGCATGGAGCATTGTATAATTAAAAAGTGTTATGTGGAACCATCCCAAATATCGTGAAAAATTTCTAATTTATAAAAAAAAAAAAAACTACGATACGTCAGCCCCACTCACATCATTAAAGATTGGCTCTCTGTCATTTGCAGGTGATCACATTCAGTTAACCCTATGCACGACGTTTATTGATTTGTACACGTTCTTTTTTTATTAGGTATTATTATTAGTTTTGCTCTTCTTTATATTTGGAATTGACCTGGTGCGTGTCAGCTCATTCGTGTACAGTGGGCAGTAAGATACCTATTTATGATATGTATGTTTTAGAAACGAATCTATTATTCATATTTCCTATCCACGTTTTATATACCATAGTGATTGATTTTTTTTTTTTGGTTCACTAATAAAGTTTATCCACCAATACTTGCTCTCTTACACGAATTTCGACAAATTTATTAATAATTTGGATCTACGCACATAATGAAGGTAATACAAGATAGTAAATCTACCAGCGATATTAAAAAACTCGTCGGTAGTAGTGGTAAAAAAGTATTCAGCATACTTGACAGTATTCAATATCACTATTTCAACGATCCCCTCATTTAATATTGCAAATTGTGACGAATGAATCATTGAGAATCGTATTTCTGTACATTTTTTGCTTGACTCACCAACTTAACCGCTACTTTAAGTAGTAAAGTCAATGTTTGGTCAGACACGACACGTATTGGAAAACCCATCGTGTTCCAAACCTATCCCCGAGACTCCCTGTGATTATATGTAACTCGGATGATATCATTTATAAAAAAAAATTTAATCAGGCTACTTTGAGTGATAAAATCATCGTTTGGTAAGGCACAATGAGTATTTAAAAAACAGCATGTCCTAAACATTTCCTCACTAATCTCTTGACCCACAGTTAGCTTATTTTTAATTTATTTAGTGTACATAAATAGAATACATCGAAACATACACTTTTCTAAGTAGTAAAGTGAATGTTTGGTCAGATACGACACGTATTGGAAAACCCATCGTGTTCCAAACGTATCCCCGAGACTCCTTGTGATTATATGTAACTCGGATGATATCATTTATAAAAAAAAATTTAATCAGGCTACTTTGAGTGATAAAATCATCGTTTGGTAAGGCACAATGAGTATTTAAAAAACAGCATGTCCTAAACATTTCCTCACTAATCTCTTGACCCACAGTTAGCTTATTTTTAATTTATTTAGTGTACATAAATAGAATACATCGAAACATACACTTTTCTAAGTAGTAAAGTGAATGTTTGGTCAGATACGACACGTATTGGAAAACCCATCGTGTTCCAAACGTATCCCCGAGACTCCTTGTGATTATATGTAACTCGGATGATATCATTTATAAACAAAAATTTAATCAGGCTACTTTGAGTGATAAAATCAACGTTTGGTCAGGCACAATGAGTATTTAAAAAACAGCATGTCCTAAACATTTCCTCACCAATCGTTAGATTCACATTTAGCTTATTTTAAATTTATTTAGTGTACATAAATAGTATAAATAGAAACGTATACTTTTTTAAGTAGTATAGTCAGTGTTAAGTCAGACAAAACATGTCCTACAAAAAATAATTCCCCCAAATTTTCTCTCGCAACTTCTTACGATGACATAACTCGGACTAAACTTTTTCAAACAATAGAATACAAAACTCGATCAAGCATAAGTAGTTAAGTCAAAGTTTAGTCAGACACAATATATACTACAAAAAAATAACGTATTCTCAACTTTAATTCGTATCCTTCTGTGGTTACTTTTAGCTCAATTCATATTTCGTAATACAATAATAATCAAAACTCGATCAAACATAATTGAGTAGTATAGTCAGCGTTTAGTCAGACGCAACTAGTGTTCCTCAAAAATCACCAAACGAATTCCTGCGATCTCACTTAGCATACTTGACATATTTTTATATGAAAAAAAAAGAAAAGAAAAAAAACAATAACTCTATTCCTCAGAGCACCACGGACAGCAGAGCGCGAATCTTGTCCAAGTCTCCACGCTCGCTTTTGGGTTCCCGGCCCTCGACAGCCTCGGTGTCCGAAGGCACTGGCAGCGAGACAAGCCCGGCCGACAACAAAACCTCACCGTCCGCAGCGAGAACACAGGCGTCGACGGCAACAGCCCCAGGAATGACCGCGACGTCGCTGACGGTGCCGGGCTCGGAAGCGGCGACGAGCCCAAACAAGCGGCCGATGTCACGGGTTGGCACTCTGCGAAGTCACCAGCACAGCTGCATCAACAGGGTGACGAGGGAAACCAAGACCGCGGGCACCCTGGCCGTGGTAGTCGGTGGCTTCATTGCCTGCTGGTTGCCGTTCTTCATTTGCTACCTGGCGACGCCGTTCATGCCCGTCGGGCCGCCGGATGCGCTCACGCTGGTGCTCACTTGGCTCGGTAAGCACAACTTTGCGGTACTACTTTAAATAAATACCGTTTTGGGGTGAGGAGCCATTGTAAAATATCTAACGTGTAGAAATCACGATTCCTTGTAACTTTTACGATGGAAAACGAAAGGGGGAGAAAAGTCATAATTCAAGGAGAGAAGAGTCTTTCCTGGGTTTCTTGGAGCAAATAATATGTTTTTCCTTTTTCTGTCGAATAAAATTTATACACCAGACGTTTTGATGTTGCGGCATAATGTAAAAACGATGCCGTTACAATGAACCGGCCGAGTAGACAGATCCGGCAGATATATATTCAAGTTTACACGTCAAAGGACTAAAGTGTGTTTCATCTTTTCATACAGATGTAACATTTGCACAAAGCCGGATTCAAGCCATCGACTTTTGTCTACGGTTTTCTTTCCTTCGTATAACTTTCACGACGTGTCAGGATCAATGTGATTTACCTACAGGCTTATGAAAGTAATACTTCAGCGTGTGATGTTAAATCATATGTCGCTTAGCCTAATCGTAAAGAAAGGCAATAAATTCTTGCTGACTTTTTTGTCGGCCTCATTAAATCCGTATTGTATTGTATTGTACAATCAGAATACAAAACAATATTAATGCAACCTTGTAGTTTAATTATTTAAAATTTTCTGCAATAACGTGATCAAACTCAATATTGAATCTGCAATTTTTAGGGTGCAATTATTCGTTGGAAAAAATTTTTTATAACTGTTTACAAATAAATTGACAAAATTTAAAGTAGAATTGACGTGGTTTAATGTCAAGCCACAACATTTTTTACAGTAATGAGTAATCGTATTAAATCAAAACAGGTATTACGATAAAGTGGATATCTTTGAAAATTTTTATTTATTTTTCTTTTTGATGGATTGTATAATCTAAATGTACAAATGTACAAATCCATTGATATACACAATAACAAATAAATAAACGATCCAACTAATGTTATAAAAAAGTATCGTAGTACAATAAATACCGGACGAAACAAAGGCTATACAATGGGGGTGGCTTCTGGTGCATAGTATAAAAATCACTTATTTCGGTGCTAAAGTATACACATCAATCCAACGCTCGCGTGAATTATCGATTTCGCCGTCATGTCCTAAATGAGGGCAAACAATCAGGACCTGTCCAAACTTCAATTGCTTCGCTGTCAAAACAAAAAACGCCCATTACATCCTTTCCACTTTACATCGGCGAGGAAAAATAACTGCATATTCACCAAAAAATTGGATTTCTGAAACGACTTACCTTTCACTACCTTGAATTGAATCAGTAAAATTTCGTGAATATTTACTGATTGAAACTGTAAAAATGAAGTTGCATGTTAATTAGAAAAACTTCATGAATAGATAATCGAATTACATTAGTCCCACTGATTTTGCAAGGAAAATGAAGTCCTTTGGCTAAATTACAATATTTTTCATCTGTTCGGTTTAATAGATCAATGCTTTGAAAAAAAAAGTAAAAAAAAAAAAAAAAGGATTTTTCGAAGTACTTCATATTAAAATAACATATTCGTTAATAATTGAACTGGGGCCAATTGAATCGTTTGATAAATAAGTACACGTACTTTCTAACCTCTTACATATATTGACACAAAATATTTTATTTAGTCATTAGTCATAACGAGCCCTTACTCGAACAACAATCTACTTTCATTTTACTACTTAAAACGTAAGCTGAAATAAAAGTAATATATATCCTTTGTACCGGTGCACCCCTCGCATATCATTTGATATCTCAAATTTGAAGTTGCGCTTGACTTTCTAACCTCCAAAACTGTCGCTCTTGTCCCCAGGCTGGATAAACTCGGCGATCAACCCGTTCATCTACGCGTTCTACTCGGCGGACTTTCGCATGGCCTTCTGGCGACTGACCTGTCGCATGTGCGCGCCCCAGCGACCACCGTTCGACTCGAACTTCCAGGCGGCCGATCGAACCGCTTACCAGCACGCCGGTGGCTCGGCTGCGGTCACTGCGCTGCCCAGCTGGAGGCGACAAGCCTCGAGAACGTGAGACAGGCCCAGCCTCGCGGTTAGCTTCAGCCGCGAGCCACGGCTCAACAATAACAATCAGACCCTGGATTCACGTGCCGGTTCATGAAGCGGTGCTTTGAACTAGCGGTGAAGGTTGGAGGGGCATCTTAAGCGCAGATGCAATGTGGATTGATAAATTGTAAAATACGAGTGAGCGTTTGGTTTTTTGTCCACACGGAGGAATAGCGTGTGATGTACTTTTGCTGTATGTCGTCGTGAGGGTGTGCAATTGCATGAATTGATACGTTGATATTAAAACATTTAAATATGTAATACACTATGAGATTGGATTCTTGAAAATTGTATCATTGGTGTAGTGATAACAGGGTCACATTGTGTTTTTCAAAATAAAAAAAAATAAAAATATATAACTATAAAAATAATGATAGTTACAACCACACTGTATAAAATAAGCATCGAGTGTATCGTAAAATTGTAGTTTCCATTAAAGGTATATATACTCTTGTTATCGAAAAAAAGACTTTTAAAATCGCGTATCATAAACTATATACATGCATATATTACTTATAGTGAATACCAAAGAGTAATTTAAATTGACGCTTTGTATAATGTTTTATTCATGGAAAAAGGTATATTTCTACTCGTTGTCATTTCAAAGTTTTGTTAGATTGTTAATTTTATTAAAAAGTAAATTAATTTTAGCATGCGTTTATTCATAAAATTAATTTATGTAAAAAACACATTGCAGTTTGTCTAGTGTCAAAGTGCTGTGCACTTTTCAAGTCATAGACTAAGACTGCAAAAGTCTCGAAAAGAATCGAGTCTATTAAAGTAAAATAAAGTATTTGAGAATCTCCACAAGTTTACGAAATATTTTGGAAATCTACTGGAGGGTTTCAAAGTCGTGTAAGACCTTTGACGACTTTAAAGTCCCTCAAAGTTTTTCAAGGACTGAAAAAGTCTCGAAAAGAATTTTAAGTAATTTGACGTCAGATAAAATTTTTCAGAATCTCTGAAATTTCACAAAAGCCTACCGAAAGATTTCAAAGTCATCAAAGACTTCTGATAACTATAAAGTCTCCCAATGTCATGTAAAGACTGCAAAAGTTTTGAACAGACTCAAAACTTATTATCGATAATTTCAAGTGGGCAGCCCTTTATATAATGTACATTATCGTCGAAAAGAGAAAGGAAGAAAATTTGATTATTTACCACTTTAAGGAGTCAATTTGAAGTAGTAGGAAAAAAGGTCAATAAGTACTTTTGGGTAAAAAAATGATATAATTTGATCGTAAATAAAAGAAAAATGTATTTTCAATATGAATGTGAAAATTTTAAACCAACTGATGTTTAAAAATATGAAAATAACTGGCATCAGTGAATGAAATTTACGATAAAATTAGTCACGAAATTTACCGTCTTCAGCTTTACTCGAGTATCTTTAACTTTCTCATCCCAAATAACCGTGATGATATTATTGTTAAACTTTTTCCCTTTTATTTGGTAGAGTCAAACATCAATCGGATTTAAATTTAAATTTAAATTTTGGCTCCGAAGGGGCCCCGGGGCGTTGCCCTGCCTAGCCCTATGTTACTTACACCACTGATTTATCCCCTCTATCTTTCGAGGGTGACGATATGTAGCGTAGACAAGTTTTATAACTAATCATCGACTAGTATATAAGCATCACTTAAAAAAAAAGAACAAAAAAAAAAAAACACTTGATTCAGTATTGTGAAACCTTGCGTTAGTTTGGTTTTCATGTTAAACACAGTTCCTCTACTGAGTATACCGTAAATGCTATACAAATCACTATACAATATTGTATCTATAAAAATATTTACACAAATCTCAATTTATTCATCATTTAGTTGTTTATTGAACTGAGCAGACATTCAACATAACTATACAATTATTACCATACTAATGATAAAATCGATACGCATATTATACGTATACATGGCCATAAAATAAATAAACAATTTATTGTATACGTTTATATATCAAGATGTAAGTGTATAAAGTTTGTGGAATGATTCTAAAGACTTTAATTCGATTTTGTAAATAAGATAATTAAGAATGGCTGTTGCATATTATATACTATACTCGATACCAAGATTTTTAATTTTCTTTTTTTTTTTTTTAAATAAAAAAAATAAAAGTAGTTATTAAATGTATATATTTTATATTACTCAGTTAAAATAATAATAAATATTTATTCGAAATAATCGAAATGTTTCACACTTTTAATGTTCCATTACGTTTTAACTTTAGTGGTTACTAACAATAGCCATAAATTAAAACCTTTTGGCTAAATGATCGATGTACTAACCAGCTGAATTGTTAAATCAGTGAATTTTTTTTATTAGCATCAATCGGGATTTGAACTCAGTTGAAGCACCCAATGTAATTTTGGAATTTGCAAGAGTAGGAGAACTCCGATATCAGCGTCCTCCATCTCTTCCTCCCACATTAGAGCACATAGTGGTGAAGAGTCGAAGCTCCCAAAGTAGGCTCTTGCGTTCGAATCCCACTGGGGTTTTCACTTCTGCAAAATCAAGACGTATTGTCTAAAGGAATTTTTATTTCAACATTAATTAGTATTGATGCAGTATAAAGTATTCTTATATCCCAGAGTATAGGGTTTGAGTTCGAATCCCACTGGGTTTTCACTTCTGCAAAATCAAGACGTATTGTCTAAAGGAATTTTTATTTCAACATTAATTAGTATTGATGCAGTATAAAGTATTCTTATATCCCAGAGTATAGGGTTTGAGTTCGAATCCCACTGGGTTTTCACTTCTGCAAAATCAAGACGTATTGTCTAAAAGAATTTTTATTTCAATATTAATTTGATGCAGTATTAAGTATTTTTATGCGTATAATTTTTTTGTGGGCGAAAACTTTTTCACACCTGGAGTTGAAAAAGATGCTGCAGATGGTGCTATTGAGAGGGAGAAACATGAGATCACATTGTAATTGATAATAGTGAAAAATAAAAATCGTATCACATGAACTAAGGATCGTCTTGATCGTCTAGTTCATTTTTTAAAGGATTTTGTCCCACATCAGTCATCCATGAGTGAAATAAGAAATACATTTCCGATGTTAAAAAAAAGGATATGAGGCAAACACTTGGGATCTACCGTTGAGATTCAAGCCAAGCACCAATAACCGAATATGGTAAGAAGATATATAAAAAAAGGCTCTAAAGTAGTATACAGTTCGAATCCTAATACAACTTTTTTTTTTTTTTTTTTGCTGAAAACATTAGAAAGAAGGCTGTTGAGTTTATTAAATTGATGATAAAAAAAAAATACATTTTATAATTAATAAATTGACAACATGTCACAATCTCACTGTTTGTAACAAAAATATGATACAAAAAAATTAGTGTGAATTAGCTAAAAAACTGCAAAAATTTCGAAGTAGTTATCTATATAAACTAGTAATATAGTAATAGTGTATCTATCAAATAAAAAAAAAAGTAACTTTATGAAATTATTGGTTTTAGTAAGTGAAATTAAAATATTTTTGGAGCTGTTCTAATAAATTATGTTGAAAAAAATAATAAGTAAGTAATCTTATTTTATTGCACGTTATTTTATTTATACTTCATAGCAGTTTTCATAATATCCTCCTGTTACAATATATACATTCAGTTGGGTATTGGTATTGTCAAAGTTAAATCGAATCTTTATTTCATCTTGTAAGTAAAGTGTGATATTTAATAATAAAAACGGAGACACTAAATTAGTACGTAATTTAAAGATGTACGTTTAAAAAATACCCATTGACAAGCTTGAATTTTTTATTTCACATAAATCATTAGCTAAGTACATTTAAAGTAAATTAATCATGATTATAAATAATACCCCTTCGTAAGACGGCAGTAATGAAATCGATTAGACTTTGAAAGCACCACTCACGCCGATACAAAATTACACGCTAAAGTTTCTTCATTTGCACATATCATACACTTGCAGGATCAAAGCAAAGAGAAAGTATCAATTTTCTCTGTCATGCATCATAAAGCACTTATGTAGTATCACCAAACAACTTATCATTTCATCAATGTCCGAGCACGCCTAAAACGAATTAAAAATCGTGACGGTGGCTCTTCAGTATGACATCAGCTGGTGGATCTTGCGCAGTTCTTGCGTGCCCACCGATAACGGGATTGTCCGTCCGGGTCCTTTGTGCGGTATTTCAACTTCGACGAGCACGGGCTCTTTTGCCTCTTTCAAGGCCGATACCACGTGTCGAGACGGGAACACGGCGAACTGCGCCTCAGCCTGGGCACCGAACGTCCGTTTTATTATTTCTTCTCTTATTTTAGCCTAAACAAAGTCAAAAATATACGTCGATCGATTAAAACTAACGAATTTGGTTTCCCAATGGTAAAGTCATCAAGTTTGTGCAAAGATCAAACTCCATACTTACGCTCAGAAGATCAGCTTGGTCCTTTAGATTCCTTATCTTTCTTTCTCTGTCTATCATTTTATACACCGGTGTTACTTTATCGAAGATAGGTTCTTCCGTCGCCAACAAAAGCTTCCTTCTCGTCAAATCCGGCACCACAGGGAAGTACGAGATATTCCTTGCTTCCTGCGAGCAAAGAAAAACATCGCGTTAACGCAAACCACTTATCAACGGTTTCTCGACAAATCATGACGGCTTACCCTGAGCAGCTCCTGTTTCCTTTGTATCAGCTCTTTGATTTTGTTATCTTCCTCGGGCTTACTGTCAAACTTGGGCAGGGGTGGCAACGATTCAAGTTTGCGCAACATTTTTTCGCACTGCAGTGCCTGCCTTTGGCGCGACTCCTCCTTGAGGGCGTCCTGAAGCGCCTGGATTTTATCGTGCAACGCACCTTCTTGCACAGGCACGCCGATATTAGAGCCGAGGCTACTGGAACATATGAGACTGGGAGTTCCATCGGCACTGGGTGTCGTGGCCGTGCCGGTCTTTTTGCCGAAGGACTTGAGTTTCTCCTTGAGCTGGCCCTTCTCGGACTCCAGACTGTCGATGTCCGTTTGCAGATGGTCCATCGTCTCTTCGAATTCTTTTTCCTACATCGACCAAAAAAAAAGGGTATCAGTGATTTGCAATCAGTTTTGTTGCAAAAGCCACATGTCCTACCTTTCGTCTCAGAAGAGTCTGGACCTCCTCCAAGTTTCTCTTTAGCTTTTCGATGGACAATTCGTGCTCGTGCTGCTGCGTAGTGAGTCGTTTCTCAGCCAACTCCTTTCTCAAAATCATTTCGGACAGTTCCTCTTGTTTTTCTCGGAGAGCCAGTTTGGCCTCGCGTACATCAGCGTCTCTTGACTCGAGTTTCCTGTTTTGAAAAAAAAAAAAAAAAGCTCTATAGTAACCCTTGCAACGCCAACCAATAAACAATGAATGAAATGTTGAAAAACATATACTCCAACCTGCTGAGAATCTTGGTCTCCTCCATCTCCTTACGGGTAGCCTGAGCTCGTACGAAAATCGGGCTGTTCTCCTCGACGTTATCCTTCCTGCGAAGAGCTTGACTGCCGCTAATGACGAGCTCGTTCTCGCACTCGGCCATCTTTTCAGAGAGACTCGTAGCCACCTTTTGAACCACAGAAAGACTAGCCTTGATCGTGGCTATGGCCCCGATGTCGTCCACATCGTAGATCTTCTCCGTCGAGATGGCCGTCATCTCCTTGAGCTTTGACGCGCTCAGGCCCGTATCTAGATCTACGATTCATTAAGAACGAGTATATAAAGTTGTAGCTGCTCGGTTGATTTACTGCAAACACCAAGACATTCGGAAGAGACGTACCTCCACTAGTAAGTATGGTCTGCAATGAAGTTTTCGTTAGGTCCTGCAACACCTTCGTCAGCTTCGTGGAGTGTTGGTAGCACGTGACGATTTGCTCATACCAGTCCTTGGATAGGCCGAGGTTGGCTTCGTTGGGCGAGAGAGTCGAGAGGAATTCACGGGGTACGCGTCGTCGAGCGGTCTTCAGATTCTGTTGAACGGCATCGCAGACGGTTTCGATGTGCTGGCACAGCAAGCCCATGTCGCCCGGCTCACCGTCTATGAGATTGCGAGTGGTAGCTGCCTCGGTGCACAGTGTGTCGCACGCACTGCTCAGACACCTGGAATAAGGGAGGGGAAAAAAAAATCCGTTGATCCTATCCAAAACACTGTTGTTTTTCGGGGAATTATCGTGTAACAAGTTACCTAGTGCCATTGACAACGAGCCGTGCTTGGTTCGTCAAATCCTCCTCGCCAAAGTAGATGCCGAACATTGTGCAAAAGTACTGGCAGCACTTCTCAATGGCCTCCATTGGCAGATTCTCGTCGAGCTGATCGCGCCTCGCGAGTTCGATCAACGAGTCCACGGATTTCTCCTGGGCTGCCATTTCAGGATAGCTACTGCCGATTTTGAGCAACAGTTCGGGACTACAGACGTTCAAAGCCGACTCGAAGCAGCCGAGGGCTGTTTGCAGGGCGTACATGTGTACGCACAGCCGAGACCTGAAGGCACTCTGGGCTACCGCGTGGCCTTTGACTACCGCAGCTCTGAAGGTACGAGAGTTTGTTATCATCAAGCAACAACAGTTTCAAGCAGAAACATTTATGTGTACGTTAACCAACCGGTCGATTTTTTCAACGGGCTTGTACTTGTCTTGCACTTGAGAAATGAGTATTTCGGTCTTTTTGATCAACCTCGGCACAAACAGAAGCGTCAAAACGGCATCGTGATCACCGCCTCTGTTCATAAATGCCGGAGGCATGAACGACAACAAATACTGTACGTGGTTCCGAGCTTCTTCGGCGTCTTGCCGCCTCAATTCCAAATCCACTGCCTTGGTTTGCGCTTTAGTTTCGGCAAAGGTCTTCTGAAAGTCGAGGATCTCGGCAAGTTGTTGCCCCGTTCCTAAAAACACGACAACGTAGATATTTTTGATGACGCCGTGCTGATCGGCACCAGTCGGGAAGCAAGTGTAATACCTTTGGCCGCGGTCTTGGTCGACTCGGTCGACTGAAGTCGATTCTGCAACTCGACGCACTGTTCCTGCAGCTTCAGGGTGAGCTCGCGGAATTTGGTGATTGTCATCTCGCGGTCGGACAAAGTTTCGAGGGCGGCGTCCCGCTGACGTAAGGCGTCTCGCGCGCCACCCAGCGCCATGTCTAATTCTTCCCTGAGCTCCATTTCCAGCTCTTTGGACGATTCGGCGAGCTGATCAGACATGTCCTGCGCAAAGTGTGTTAATCAGAGAACAATGGGATTATTGGTAACTGTGAGGGCAGTTTACTTTGCTGAATGCAAGGGTTGGATATTGCCATTGGTTTCTACGATTGTACGTATAAATTATTGCTGTGAAAAAAGTCACTCACTTGCAGAGCCTCCAGATCCGTGACGGCTTCCTCGAGTTCCGCGACTTTCTCCTCCAGAGCCATTTTACGTTCACCGAGAACCTCCACCATCTCTTCGGCACCCAAGGCTGCGTCGACCTGAAAAATTGCCGTGTTAACGCAACAAATTGCCGTGAAGAATGAAACGAAAAATAATTACTTGTTCCTGAAGATCGGCAATTTGATTCTCCATCTCCTCTACGCGTTCCGACAGCTTTTCTTTCGTTCTGCTAAGCTCCAAAATCTCGGATTTCTTTTGCTCCAAATCCTTTTGCAGCTTTTGAAACTCGTGCTTCTCGTGAGCCGATAAATCCCTCATTCTAACGAGCGTCTCGCGCAACCTGGCGTTCTGCTGTTCCAGCTGTTTCACTTCGAAACTCGTTGTCGCTCCAGTTACCACTGTGCTCCCAGACATCTGTCAACATTCACTCATTAGTCTTGAATCATCAACAATGTATCAAGATTCATGTCGCGTCAACAAAACCTTTTCAGACATCTCGTTTCGCAGGATTTCCAAGTCCAAGGTTTGCTCCTCGAGTTTTTCCCTGAGTTGTTCCAACTCGATTTGCAGAGTCTCAGCCTTCTCCTCGGCCATTTCCTTGTCAAGGGTGGCCATCTCGACGGTCTCGGCCAAGTCCGACATCTCATCCTGGTACTGTTCGCGCGCAGCGTGGGCATCCCGAGTTTCTTGGCGAGCCCTCTGGAGTTCTCTTTGCAGGCTGGCCTGTGGGAACCCACCAACAAACAATGAAGTCAACAAAAAAGGAAGCTTGAGGTGATTGACAAAGGAGTATACTCGTACCTGACTCTCCATCACTTTGGCCTTGAACTCGATGAGTTGCTCGATTTGAATTTTCATTTTCTCAAAGTCCTTCAGCTTCTCCTTGTCTTGCATACGTTTCACGCGCAGTACCTCTATTCGTTCCGAAAGATCTCGAATCTATATACCACAGATGGATCGCACAGTTACATTTTTTATAATTGTTCGACAACATCGCGTATTCTTTGCTTACCTGAGCTTTTAAAGATTCATTTTCTTGTTGGAGATGTAAAATGGTGAGTTTTTCCTCTATCACGTTGGACTGAACTGCACTTGGGCCAATGGCTTGACCAGGTACAAATTGTGGTTTCAGAGTTTCCACAAAACCAGTCTGTTGGAGGAAAAAAAAAGCATTGCACATATTACGTACAAAATTGAATAATCACACGATGTTACATTCATGTAAAAGGTGTATTTAAGCTAAAATATTAATACAAGTTATTCGTGTTAATCTTTGCCAATGCTACTATAGTCACCTTTTACATCGAGATCACTGACTAAATGTTATTCTCGTTGCAACTAAATAATATTATTTGTGTACATTTATGTTGCGGATTAGGATTCGCTAAAGTTATTTTATTATCGAGAACGTTGTCTATCGCTTCTTTAAACGACAAATTCGTACATTCATTGAATACTTTTGGATCGTTACAACGTTCCCTCAACTAAATTGTTGGATAAAGACTATGTTAGTCTAGTAGTATAGTATAACGTCAAACACCAAAAAAAAAAAAAAACAATTAAGCTATATGCATGTAAGTGTGCAGGAAAACGGTTAATAATTTAAAACTCGCAAACATACATAAGATTAACGCAGTCAAAGATGCATTTCGGTGAGAGTTTTAGATGCAAATGTTGATGCTTGGATATAAATTTAGTTGACAGAGTCCTACCGTGTGCTAATGTATTTCGCTTTCCTACTGATTGTTCTATTTTGCCATGACAATACTTGTCAAACAAGAACACAAATTTATACTTTGTTCTACAATAAATCATGGTAGAAATAAAAAAAAAAAAAAAACAAAAAAAAAATAGAGTTAAAGGAAGTCAGTTTTATTAAACTGTCATCAATACCACTCGAATAATGACGAAGGTGTGACGTTTTTTTTCTTTCTGTTGTTAAAGAGTCGCATTATATACTTATTAATAAATAGGTGGAGTAAGATATATAGGCAGTGCTATGATTATAATAGTAAACAGCTGCAAGAACGACTAGTATATGTTAGATGCAAATAAAATTTCGAGGATACATGTATAAACAGCCAATGGGGTGAGTACGATGATGATTAATATGTAGAAAAAACGGTTAATGTAGCAATAAGAAGAGAGCTGTGCAGCTTTGGACATTTTCGATCAAGATAAATTGGAATGGTCCAATTTTGCAGATTTCATTGACTTTGCTGTGTTCAAAAAATTTTTCTACAGCATAAAGTCACGTTGTATTGAAAATCTGCCCAATTCTGTAGCTACTTAATCAAAATGTTAAATCAAGAGGTAAAGTCGAGAAAATTAAAACGATTAACATAGGTATGTATGTGTTGTTATGATGCGTATACAAGTAAGTTGATGGCCGATGTATCGTACAAGAACATAGTGAGAGAGTTTAATTAGTTACGTTGTCGTGATCGCCAGGGGTCTTCGACTTTTTTCCTGGTGTCAAGCTCGTGCTAGGAATTTTCTGAAAAACGTTACATTGTGCATAGTTTTCCAGTGTCCAGATAGTGATTTTTTCTTTTTTTCTTTTTTTTTTTTCGCTCCAAAACACATATATTTAAACGTGGTAATGTACCAGCACTTCAAACCTTCTTTTGAGATAATAATAAGGATTATAAACTTGCATCTGCTGTTTGCACACCAGATACAATTTTTATTTTGCGAGAGACAAACAACCTCTGTGCGTTTGTGCATTCGTTGTGTTATCAGTTCATTGGCAATATTTTTGATCTCGATCTTTTGTCACAAATCCCTACACGTGTATCGTGAAGGACAATTTGGAACGAAAGATTTACCTTTCACCGGAATTTGGAAAAAAAAAAAAAAAAATAATAATAATAATAAGACGATGCACGTCTAGACATGATTATTAGTTGTTTTGTAACATTTATGAACAGCTGTATTTTTAAAGATAATGTAACGGTATAAAACCATTAAATTTTTAATCACATGGAACACAGACAACCACATTAGAAATGAGTAATATTAAAAAAAAAAGTGTGACAAAGATGTTTTGTTTTTTTCAAATAAATTCTTCTTTCATTGGATGTTCAAACCAATCGGTCAAACAATAGGAGGACAAAAAAAATACAAAAATGCAATGAAAATAAACCTCAACGAAGGAAGCCCTCTTGGTGGTCGTGGGAATAGGTATGTGCGTTTCGCCGGCATCCTTGCGCTCGTGGCCGACAGCGGAGCTGAGATTTTCCGTACTAGGCGCGGCCAAGTGGCTCCTGCTTCCTGCCAGTGACAGCCTCGAGCTGCGAACACGGAAGGTGCTTTTTTTTTGACAAAATCGGCAGTGGCTCGTTTACGTTGCGCGTTTGCAGAATTTAGAGGAGAAACTGTGGTGATGGTAAACTTTTCACAAAAATAATAACATGGATTCTCGGTTTTATTGATGTTTGCGCCGGTGATTTTTACAAGTTATTCGGGACAAAAGTAAAAAATCAACTTGATTGGAGTGCCATCGCTTGAAAATTACATGTACACATTGAATTGTTTCGCGTTGCATGAATATAAACACCAATAAAACAGAAAACAAAGTATCGATTTTCATGAATTTTAAGACTTCAAGATCATCAGAAAAGAAAAAATTAATGTTTTTAGCACAGCACTTCATGTACAAAATGTTATTTTGAAAGTTAGTTACTTGACTGACACAGTAGTGTTTTTTTAATGCAAACATAATTCATACAGATTTGTATAGTATATAATAAGCAGTATCATCAAGGGTTCAACGGTTGTTTTTGATATAATACAAAATTTTTCGTCTGAAAATCGAAAAGATCAACACATTTGGACATTATTATTAACTCCAAGTTGTTTTGTAGTTCTCATTCGTACATTGCACGTGTTGTTCATTGGTACACTTTTAGGATTTTTACTGAAAGTAAAATAAATATGTCGAATAAAACCTGTCGTAATGAGAATTAAAAATCCTTCTTAACACCTTTACTAAGTTGGCGAGGCATTGCATTAAAAATTGTAATGTGATCAAATGTAACTAAAGTCGTTTTATAATATATCAATATTGAATACTCAAATTTAAAAAAATTTGTGAATCACCACTATTTTCTCCTCTGCAACATATATACCATATGTATATTAACAAGTCATATTGAGCAACAAAATGCGTGTAACGTGCATTCTTCCTATGAAGTTGTACGGTATTCATTGTAGATTTTTCTCAAATCTCACAAGCCAAATGCTGGACAAACTTTTTTCAAGATTGCCTCTTCTACTGACTAAAGGGTACACCACTGCATAGTAAAAAAAAAACAAATCTATTGATAAACAATAAACAAAATTGGAAAAAAATTGATTACAACACAATGAACAAATAAAAATAGAATAGCATTTAAGTGCACGTGTGTGTGCGCTCAAAAACTTTCAAAGTAGTTTTAAATCTGCTGTTTCTAAGTAAAAGTACGAGATATTTCACAATTATATGTATACAAGCACAATAAAAGCAGTTACGAATTGCATCTTCAATACACATGTATGTAGAAGCAAATTAAGACAGTGAAGAAACAGTGATAGAGATGGTACGTCTACGTTGCTTTTCAATTTCCACTGTGATTCACTCGTATAGGCCTCTTACCCTGAAAGTTTTTCTGTTTGTTGTATGACTTGAGCCGGCGACGTTTTTCTTCGTACTCTTTATTTATTCATCCCAGCAGTTGGAGTAACGAATAAAATGTTTGTTTGGTTAATTTTGGAGTTCAGCCAATTAGTTAGAGTAATGGTTTTTTAAAACTTTTTTGTTATTTTACAGACCAACGAAAAATTTACTTCACAAAAAATTAAAGGAACTTGATTATTTTGTCTAAAAACTTACGCAGTCGGCTGATTCCTTTGACGCATGCCAGCGCTGATGGTAAAAATTTCTCAATTGAGCCTATGTTCTTATGGTTTTGTGCAAAATTTATCTTAGTAAGGAACTCATTCCCTATGCATTCAATGAAAGTGTAACACACATTCTTTGAGATCCATCGAAATTTTTCGAAATTACAAGTAAATGAAAGTCATTTGTTAACAGTTTTCATGGCAATATGTACTTAAAACAATAGAAATTTGAAACTGTTTTCTTGCAAAAATTTAAATTTAGTTTATAGGAAATGGTAAAAAAATTCTGTGCATTACACCTTGATTATCACTATTTCAACAATTTGGGGGTATCAGACAGTGAGATGCATCATTAAAAAAAGAAAATATCCTGTAAAGATAAGCTCTTTGGAATAAGTTCAAAAATTTTCACCTGGTGAGTCGACTTCTGGCCCTGGAAGCTCCAGATTCATCTGGGGTTGTGGGGCCACTGGCAGCTACAGAGGGTGAACTAACAGGCTCCATCCTATTTCCAACTTCGTCAATTAGGATCAACTGTGACTGACGCACAAACATTCCATGGTTTTCTGCACACTGGGAAAAAAAAAAAAAAAGTAATCATCAGTAGTCTTCACTCACATAGACTAAAAGTGTTTTTTAACTAGCAGCTAAAGCTGATTTTATAAGATTTAAGATCACAAGCAAACTGGTTATTACTGTTATCTATTTATGCTCACAGTAGGCTTACAACTTGAAAATAGTGATAAATAATAGCAATAAACAGGCAACAATATAATCTTAAAAATTTCACTCTATTATTAAGTGTCATCATTAGATTTTCAAAGTAAGTGCATCATGATAGTACTGTTCCGCTGCTCTAGATAATGACAAAATCTCAAACCAAGTAAGGAGGTAGCTGAAAAAACTCACTTTGAAATAAAACTGGCCCTTGATAGTGCCATTGTTCCTGCCCTTTGGCTCATCGAGTATCACACCGATCCACTTGCCAGCAGCAAAAGCTGGGTGTCCGATATAGGCTATCGCGCCCTGACAGTCTTTCCCACCGATCTCGACGCGCTGGCCGATTTTCAGCGATATTTTAGAATCTGATCCAGCCATCGCCCAGCCAGATGCAGGCCAGCTGCGCTTTCTGTCACGAACGAACACAGGAAGTGGAAGTCCTACGGTGCTTGAATGTGAAGAGGATTTTTATCTTCGCACCGCTTGTTAGCTATACATTTATTCTTCGGCTATTATGCACTTGTAGTTATTAAGTATATCCAGTGAAAGGACACCAACACTCCAAAATTGTTACTCTACGAATTATTAGCAGTCAATAATATCATTATCGTCGGAGGAAGTGTGACAATTGCACTAGCAGTCGACGCCATCGACCTCTACGTGACTATATATATATATATATATATATGTGTGTGTATATAGGCAGTATAGGTTCGTTCACTGCATGTAGTTAGTGGAATGTATTTATTGTATATTGGAGTAGTGGAGTACACCTAGTGAACCTGTTTCCCCGGCGGGCTTTTACAAAAAACAAAAACAACAATAATGTTTTTGCCAACAAAATTTTTACATTATCAATAAACAACGATGTTTATTTGTTGAATTTGAATATCATTTGCGTGTAACAACTGCTGTTAATTGTATAAAAACATTATTTTCATCGTATTTGTATGACTAAGTAATCTTTTTGACTTGGATAGTTTATTAAGGATGAGTGCTTAAATAATGGTAGTTTTCCTATGAGTTTGAAAAGTCTCTGTTTGCGAACCGCGAGGTTTGCGGCCCGGGCCGAAGGCGAGGGACGTAACGAGGTTCGTAAAGGAGACTTTTCGAACGAGTTCCGGAAAACTGCTTTTTCGCCCGAGGAAGTACCAGCCTCCCAAAACCACCCGAGGGCGGAAATAGTAGTTTTCCTACGAGTTTGAAAAGTCTTTGTTTGCGAACCGAGACGTTTGCGGCCCGAGCCG
>NW_019379463.1:936399-946474 GCF_000648655.2 Copidosoma floridanum | reverse complement strand
TTTTTGTGATTTTGATTTTTTTTTTTTTGGTAATTATTATTTCACAGTAGCTACTATAAGAAGTTTAAAATTTAACTTATTAAAATTCACCTATAGATGCCCTAATAGTATCATAAAAAAATTAAAAATTATTATTTTCTTCTCATGTTTGAAAATAAACAAATAAATCCATGGTACCAGTTGTATCTAACTAAATTATTTTATTAGTAAAAGCTTTTTCACAGTAGTTACAATGATAACGTTTAAATGAAATGTTGTCATGTATTACGCTCAGCATGCATTAATGCATATTACATTCGAATTATTGACAAACATTATTCATGGCTTACGCATTGATCTTACCGGTTATATAAAAATAATCATCGTATTTTTAAACAAATGATAACAGATATTTAAATAAGTATTCCTTTCAGTATGACATAATTATTTGACATAAGCCTTTTAAATAATAAATAAATGTCATGAAAAAATAAAAAAATAATTTTCATATTCCTGTACATTTTTTGTCCGTTGGGACCGTTGGTCCGTTGTTCCATTCCAGACCCATCCAAGGGTGGCGCAGTTCGCCGCGCCAGCCGTAATAAACGCGCGGTTCACACGGCTATACTTTACGATACACGCGGATGAGATGTGGAGGTTCGTTTCTTGCAAAAGTCGATTGCGTTCTTTTTGGTTGCGACGCTTATAGAGTGCAAATGGCAGCAACTCAACGGCCTCGGCCGTTAGTTACGTTATGCCATCCAAAGTTTTCCTATGAAATTAGTCGAATTTGTGGAACTGACGTTCTACATTTGGCTTTTTTCGTCTACAACCAGACCAACACGTGAATCAACCGGTGAAGACTTGAGGATATTTATCGCGCCACGTGTTTTCTCTTTGGCCTTACACCTTTTCGTGCCGCATTGCCGTCGTCAAGGAGGTACTCAAATGCTGATTTTTTGGATTACCACGGTGCAAAATGAAGAGAGTTATTCTCTTCGTGAACGGCACGACGGTCAACGGCAAGGTTAGTTTTTACAACGATATATCATGCGAGTGCTTCACATTAATTTTACGTCCCATTTTGGCTATCGACTGTATATCTTTTGTCTCGTAAATGTCGAAACAAGGGTCTTGCATAAAAATAGTGATTTTTGAGTTGACAGATAATTCAAGTTGATTTTATAGTGATGTGGTTTTTCACGCGGAGTAAAGTAAAAAAAATCAAGAACTTCTCTTTCCTGGGGAGTGGTATATGTAGATTATATAGAAATATAGAGTGTAACTTTTTCAGCTACTTAAATGTAAGGATCTGGACCAACTGAGTTAGTCTCAAAGGTAGTATCTGACTGTCGACCAGACAAAAGATTTGTTCGGGATTAAGCTTGGAGCGCTCCGAGCTGCTCCAAGCTAAACCTCGAACAAATCTAAAAGCTGGTTTGTTCAAATCCTGATGTAGTAGATAAAAAAGTTATGCACTACAACGTATTAAACATAAAATATAACGAGCAGAATCCATAACCATTGATAAAACAACTTTATCTTGGTATTCAATAAGTAGTTAGCATAAACTTGATTATAACTACCTGTACTATTAGGTTCGTTCAAACCCCCCTTTGGTTCGGTTCGATCTGATCGGTTCTGGGACTAAAAAACATGCGTTCACGAGAGTTTGGTTCTAGATCCGACCGACTCAAACTTTTGGTTCTGGAACCAAACTCGTGAACGCACGTTTTTTTTGGTTCCAGAATCGACCAGACCGAACCAAAAGAGGGTTTGAACGAACCTATTAAGTTAGTAATCATAAGACTTAACGGTTTCCATATTCCATCAATTACTTATCGTGGGATTTGTTCGCAAGCCAATTTAAAGTTGAGTAAATGCGGGCGTTATATTTATATGATGTATTTCAAACCGCGAAACAGTCACATAGCTCCATTAAAATATTAATAGAAAGGCGTCTTTTCATATACAATACGCCTATATACAGATATAAAAAAAAAATGTTTTTGGTAAAGTACCATTAAAATTAAGTGTCCCCCCTTAAGCACTTATCTCCCGCCATTACCGGCATACCGTATAGATTTGTTCCAATATACAAGGTGTTCGGAGCGCTCTGAGCGACCCCAGAAGCGCAAAATTTGAACGTTCTGAATATTTTGTAATAAATAAGAAGTACGAACACAAAAAGATGGCAATAACTGTGTTCAGTAATTATTTGTGTTAGTTATTACTGTCGTATTTTATTAGTTTAACGTTATACCTCTTACTTGCGTTTTAATCTTATAGTTGTCAGTATTCGAATTTCGTGGTTTTGTAAATTAAAATACTGCAAGTGTACTTGCGGTAGCTCCGGTAGTGGTTTATGATACCTCTATACCTTGTCCTTACATTTACCTTGAATGGCTTGGAGAAATTGAAAGGAGAA
Organism: Copidosoma floridanum; assembly: GCF_000648655.2. Next base: position 944,067 of record NW_019379463.1, on the reverse strand, counting down.
ATAAATACCGAACAGTAAGCAAAACACAAGCTGTGTTAGCTATTCGCTTCGTCGGCTTCGTGCAGCAATTTGAAACAACGCCACCTGCAGGGGAAAAGATGTCGATGCTAACTAACAAAAATACATGGCATTAGATAGACAATGATAGGTAACAAATGTTTATTTTAACAATAATAAATATTTAACAACTAATATAGGTTTTTTCAGTCTTAAATAGCACATTAATAACAAATAATACTTGTTTTTAATTTCATGAAAAAAAGTAAATTTCTAGTATGAAATGGATATAATTTATGAGTGAGCATAGTAAATATTACTTCTTAATGGGCTGATTTAATAGTACTTCACGAAATAAATTGTTATTTGAAAAAAATACAACCATCAAAAGAGAAAAAAAATTTTTTTTTTTTATTAAAGAACAGGTATTTTTCAGCTTTAAAGTATACTCAACACCCGAAAAAATTACATCAGTTGTTAAATATACATTACTTTTAAAATAAACGCTTGTAACAGATCATTGCCCATAAGATTCTGTGTATTCTTGTTAGTTAGCATCGACAACCATTCCCCTGCAGGTGGTGTTGTTTCAAATTGCTGCACGAAACAAATACTGAGTATGTAAATTGTTAAAAAACTCTTGGTTAACGTTAATGTAACTTCAACAAGTACTATTTTTGTAATAATTTTTCAAAAAGATGATAATAGTTGTTATAATATGAGTTTTTATTTTTACGTGTGTGCAGCATAAGATGGATACTTAACAAAATTTAGCTCCCTAATAATTTAAGTTATTTTAATAGTTATCATGAATAAAAACAAGAATGATATATTTAAAGATACTTACCTAAATGGCGAATTCCAACATATAGTATCTTAGCCTGGTTTTTCGTAAATAGTAAGTAGTTGTTTGTTGCCTTCGACATTATGAAAAACAATAACCGCTGTACTGTAGTCTACTTTAACACCTGTTTTAATCGCTCCTTGTGTGAATTTTTACATTAATTTTTTAGACTGCTGTAATATTTTATAATGCGTTAAAGTTTTCAAATTTATGTATGTATTATTGATATACTAGTGTTACTTGCAAAATCGAACTGAATTTTTCAATCATTGGTTTTTGTTAATTATTATTGTTCTAGGCTTTCATGGTAACGTATTCTTTGGAGGAATTGTTGAAAGAAGCTAGCATGAAATTCAAAATTCAAGCCAAACGACTCTTTACTCCACAAGGAGGTGAAATCGATGATTGTAATCTTATAAGGTGTGTGTTAAAATTTTGTAACAAAATTTAGCAGCTAGGATGTAAGTTAATTTAAATCAGTTGTATTAACCAACAGCTATTAATAAGTCTTCAGTAAATACATTTTTTACTAATGATTTTAAGTGATGTGTTAAATTACAAAACTACTTTAGATATTTAACAAAGCAAGATGAAATAATATATTTAGACAATACGACATCCACAAAAAAATTCTAAAAATATGTTAAGTTAGACTTAAACTAATTCTAACATTGTTGTCTAGGGACTTGTCGACTGAACACATCTTGTTATCTAAGCATTTTCATACAATTTATCGCTTAAACATTAAAGCATTAGAGTATAGAGATTGCCACTTTGGTTTATTGTATAATTGATTATGACAGCTTACATAGTTTGTTTAGTAAAACAAAAGAAAAAAATTTTCTTTGTCGCTGCGTTTTTTGTATAATAACACGAGCCTAAGTTTAGTTCTTTTCGTAAGAGTCTATATTGAGACGTTAAACTTTATTACTCTTTTTTTTTATCTCTAACAATATAAAGTCACGTGATTTAAAATATTACAATATTCATACAATTTTTTGACACTTTTATTCGTGATAATTTGAAATTTTACTGCTTTTTCTAAATTGAAACGAATCCATAGAACCTCTTAGGATCTCAAAACGTAGTACTTAGTTATACTGTAAAAAAGTAATTTAGGTTTTCGAAAGTTTGCAACACATATATCAAAAGATTTTATTTGTAATGCAAATGAATTAATGTAGTCTTGAATACGCAATCACATCAAGTATTTATAGAAGTTATTGAACTAAAATAATTATATATTTTACAGAGATGATGACCTGCTGTATGTATCTTGTGGTGAAGATTTTGCTTGGAGTAGTGTAGATCTACCTAAACGCAATGAAAACTCAGATTGGATAACTTTGAATGTTGGGGGACAGTGTTTTTCTACTACGAGAAGCACATTGATTAATAAGGAGCCTACGAGCATGCTGGCTAGGTAATATTTAAGTATAAGATAATAAAAGTAACACCTCAGATAAGAGTGTTACATTAATTATGAAATCTTTTAACGAAAATTTGTATCTGCACTTCAACATTAACCTTCACAAAAACTAACTTTCTGAGCCGCATATCTATCTACATTCGTATAAAATATTGTCTCTTCATTGATATTCTATTAATTCACAGAATGTTTGCTGGAAACGATCAAAATGAATTTAGAATAGAACCAAGTAAAAAGGACAAAACTGGAGCTTATTTGATTGATAGAAGTCCCGCATATTTTGAACCAATACTAAATTATTTACGACATGGACAACTTATAATCGATCCATCTCAGAATCCAGAAGGTATGTGAATACTTCACAATTAAGACGCACTTTCTTGCCAATATACATAGAAAACATCTCCTATTATTTACAACCTTTGCTCTACAAGAGTAAAGGTAAAACCGATTTTTTTCAATTCCTACTCAATACATCAAATAGCATGATAAATATCACTATTCATACATGAGTTTAATCATTCTTTAATAAATAAAAAAAATTGGTATTATTAGGTGTACTACAAGAAGCCAGGTTTTATGGGATTGAAGGAGCAATTGAAATTTTGGAACAAACAGCTAGAAAAGAACATGATAAAAAACACACATCTCCGTTAACAAGAACTGACATTTTAAAATCCATAATGCAGACACCTACGAGTGCTGAATTGCGATTTCAAGGCGTAAATTTGGCAGGTGCAGATATTTCGCGCCTGGACTTACGAAACATTAATTTTAAGGTATTTTTCCTTAAAAAACCATATTTTTTTTATGACTTACTTAAATTTGAAATAAGAGTGCTCCAAAGTATTAGGATTGAATAGGTATTTTATCAATTAAAATTCCATAAAACTATTAAATACGTCTAATTTTTTATTAGGGATAGCTGTTGTAAAAATGTGCATCAAATGATTTTTTTATGGATTCTAATTATGATGTCGATATATAATTTCTAAAAAATGTATTTTAAACATTTTTTTTTAAAGTACTTGTAATGTTGAAAAGTTGGTGGAGTAAGTAACACCACATAATGTTCAGAAACTATATTAATGCCCTGTGCAGTGAACTGATACATCCAACTTACGACTGTAATTATAACACTGTAATTTTATGTGGATAGTTATCAAAACTTGAAATATTCCTAAATTGTAGTTTGATTTTTTATTTTATATAAAAAACTTGATTATTTTTTTTATTCATCATGTAAACTTCACGCATGCAAGATAGACCAAATGTTATTTTTTCCTTGCTACTCTAGTTTTTGCTGCTATCGAGCACTCTCTATGTCTGTTTGCGCAGTTTTACTGTCGGTTAACTTACATGAAATCTTCATCACTGAGATCACTTTCGTTATATATCTCTAGTAGCATCCTTGAACACGTCATTGTGGTTTCCTTGGTTTTTGTTGTATTAGATATATGTTCACGGCTGTCTAGTGAAACTTTGCATTTTTTAGGCAGCAGGTCAAAGGACAGCTTCAATTCATATCCTTTTTACCGTATGTGTAAGCATAATCTTCGGTTATCTTCTTAACTGCTGGATATGATTTGTTAAATGTGTGTGTAATGAACAGTCACTTAATACTCTAAGAAATTCCTCCATGAGTTCGAAGAACGAAAACTTATCGCCAGACAAAAATTGCCCGCCTATTGTTCGGAATTTATAGTCTAAAACAGCAAAAAAAACTTTCATCTTGAGATTTAAACCTCTTGATTTCCTTTTATTCAAGTAATTCTTAATCTCCTCTCATCGAAAAGACTTCCAAATACTGCGATTTTCTGAATCCTGCAGCGATTTAATGGTAATATAAATGTACTTAGTTTTGTTCATAATGTAACAAATCCTCATAATGCTGTCTGTGTGTTGCAGAAAAATTAATTAGTATGTTTATAAAATATTTTTTGGTAAAATTTTTTTCACAGTAGTTACAAAAAAAAGTTTAAAATTTAACTTATTAAACTACTAATTCTCATGCATTAAAATGCATTGAAAGATGCACTCATTACAAAATATTTAAAGTTCAGGCAGTATAGGTTCGTTCACTGCATGTAGTTAGTGGAATGTATTTATTGTATATTGGAGTAGTGGAGTACACCTAGTGAACCTGTTTCCCCGGCGGGCTTTTACAAAAAACAAAAACAACAATAATGTTTTTGCCAACAAAATTTTTACATTATCAATAAACAACGATGTTTATTTGTTGAATTTGAATATCATTTGCGTGTAACAACTGCTGTTAATTGTATAAAAACATTATTTTCATCGTATTTGTATGACTAAGTAATCTTTTTGACTTGGATAGTTTATTAAGGATGAGTGCTTAAATAATGGTAGTTTTCCTATGAGTTTGAAAAGTCTCTGTTTGCGAACCGCGAGGTTTGCGGCCCGGGCCGAAGGCGAGGGACGTAACGAGGTTCGTAAAGGAGACTTTTCGAACGAGTTCCGGAAAACTGCTTTTTTGCCCGAGGAAGTACCAGCCTCCCAAAACCACCCAAGGGCGGAAATAGTAGTTTTCCTACGAGTTTGAAAAGTCTCTATTTGCGAACCGAGCCGAAGGCGAGGGACGTAACGAGGTTCGTAAAGGAGACTTTTCGAACGAGTTCCGGAAAACTGCTTTTTCGCCCGAGTAAGTAACAGCCTCCCAAAACCACCCGAGGGCGGAAAAACACTTTTAACATTTCATAAGGTACGTGTCATTTTCATTAATATTATTTAGAATTCTTTTAAAACAGGAAAAGATTCTCAAACAATCATAATTAACTTTTTAGGCAGATGATTGAGATGTTGTAAAGAGCTGTAATACTGTGAATGGATGTTGATATTATTAATTTTATACTTATTTAATAACTGTTATTATTTTTTTTCGCTATTTTAATGAAAAGAAACAAAATTATTATCATAGAAAATAAAAAAATTGATAAGATTAAAGATTAAATCAAAAATATTTGCCTGCACAGTGCACAGTGTCAGTTAGCTAACGAAAATCGACATTGGAAGAAATAATCATCGTATTTTTAAACAAATGATAACAGATATTTAAATAAGTATTCCTTTCAGTATGACATAATTATTTGACATAAGCCTTTTAAATAATAAATAAATGTCATGAAAAAATAAAAAAATAATTTTCATATTCCTGTACATTTTTTGTCCGTTGGGACCGTTGGTCCGTTGTTCCATTCCAGACCCATCCAAGGGTGGCGCAGTTCGCCGCGCCAGCCGTAATAAACGCGCGGTTCACACGGCTATACTTTACGATACACGCGGATGAGATGTGGAGGTTCGTTTCTTGCAAAAGTCGATTGCGTTCTTTTTGGTTGCGACGCTTATAGAGTGCAAATGGCAGCAACTCAACGGCCTCGGCCGTTAGTTACGTTATGCCATCCAAAGTTTTCCTATGAAATTAGTCGAATTTGTGGAACTGACGTTCTACATTTGGCTTTTTTCGTCTACAACCAGACCAACACGTGAATCAACCGGTGAAGACTTGAGGATATTTATCGCGCCACGTGTTTTCTCTTTGGCCTTACACCTTTTCGTGCCGCATTGCCGTCGTCAAGGAGGTACTCAAATGCTGATTTTTTGGATTACCACGGTGCAAAATGAAGAGAGTTATTCTCTTCGTGAACGGCACGACGGTCAACGGCAAGGTTAGTTTTTACAACGATATATCATGCGAGTGCTTCACATTAATTTTACGTCCCATTTTGGCTATCGACTGTATATCTTTTGTCTCGTAAATGTCGAAACAAGGGTCTTGCATAAAAATAGTGATTTTTGAGTTGACAGATAATTCAAGTTGATTTTATAGTGATGTGGTTTTTCACGCGGAGTAAAGTAAAAAAAATCAAGAACTTCTCTTTCCTGGGGAGTGGTATATGTAGATTATATAGAAATATAGAGTGTAACTTTTTCAGCTACTTAAATGTAAGGATCTGGACCAACTGAGTTAGTCTCAAAGGTAGTATCTGACTGTCGACCAGACAAAAGATTTGTTCGGGATTAAGCTTGGAGCGCTCCGAGCTGCTCCAAGCTAAACCTCGAACAAATCTAAAAGCTGGTTTGTTCAAATCCTGATGTAGTAGATAAAAAAGTTATGCACTACAACGTATTAAACATAAAATATAACGAGCAGAATCCATAACCATTGATAAAACAACTTTATCTTGGTATTCAATAAGTAGTTAGCATAAACTTGATTATAACTACCTGTACTATTAGGTTCGTTCAAACCCCCCTTTGGTTCGGTTCGATCTGATCGGTTCTGGGACTAAAAAACATGCGTTCACGAGAGTTTGGTTCTAGATCCGACCGACTCAAACTTTTGGTTCTGGAACCAAACTCGTGAACGCACGTTTTTTTTGGTTCCAGAATCGACCAGACCGAACCAAAAGAGGGTTTGAACGAACCTATTAAGTTAGTAATCATAAGACTTAACGGTTTCCATATTCCATCAATTACTTATCGTGGGATTTGTTCGCAAGCCAATTTAAAGTTGAGTAAATGCGGGCGTTATATTTATATGATGTATTTCAAACCGCGAAACAGTCACATAGCTCCATTAAAATATTAATAGAAAGGCGTCTTTTCATATACAATACGCCTATATACAGATATAAAAAAAAAATGTTTTTGGTAAAGTACCATTAAAATTAAGTGTCCCCCCTTAAGCACTTATCTCCCGCCATTACCGGCATACCGTATAGATTTGTTCCAATATACAAGGTGTTCGGAGCGCTCTGAGCGACCCCAGAAGCGCAAAATTTGAACGTTCTGAATATTTTGTAATAAATAAGAAGTACGAACACAAAAAGATGGCAATAACTGTGTTCAGTAATTATTTGTGTTAGTTATTACTGTCGTATTTTATTAGTTTAACGTTATACCTCTTACTTGCGTTTTAATCTTATAGTTGTCAGTATTCGAATTTCGTGGTTTTGTAAATTAAAATACTGCAAGTGTACTTGCGGTAGCTCCGGTAGTGGTTTATGATACCTCTATACCTTGTCCTTACATTTACCTTGAATGGCTTGGAGAAATTGAAAGGAGAAATAAATACCGAACAGTAAGCAAAACACAAGCTGTGTTAGCTATTCGCTTCGTCGGCTTCGTGCAGCAATTTGAAACAACGCCACCTGCAGGGGAAAAGATGTCGATGCTAACTAACAAAAATACATGGCATTAGATAGACAATGATAGGTAACAAATGTTTATTTTAACAATAATAAATATTTAACAACTAATATAGGTTTTTTCAGTCTTAAATAGCACATTAATAACAAATAATACTTGTTTTTAATTTCATGAAAAAAAGTAAATTTCTAGTATGAAATGGATATAATTTATGAGTGAGCATAGT
>NW_019379463.1:864972-915147 GCF_000648655.2 Copidosoma floridanum | reverse complement strand
AAAAAAAAAAAAAAAAAAAAAAAAAAAAAAAAAAAAAAAAAAAAAAAAAATGACAACTCGGAAAACGAAGACACTTGAGAATGTACGCTTGCAAGAGCACAGAGACTGCGTTTGGGTGTGTATACCGTGTAGTACGAAGGTACACGCGTTAGGTGGGCAGGGTATACATTTATAGAAGCTGCGCGGGTAGAAGAATATCTCAAGCCTTCAGAATACGGTGGGGTGGCTGAGGTGTTACGCGATATGAGAAAAGCCAGATGCTGCACGCCAGAATTTCTTAAGCGCAAGAGATAAAATACCGGAGGAAAAAAAGGGGGTCGCGGGAGAGGCGAAAAACGCGCAAGTGCGCATCTTTGAGAATAACTCGTGGGGATGTGTGAATGTGCCTGGCCTTATTTTGCCCAAGTCTAGCTTCTTGACATGTTTATTGTTGCGTGTGTGTAATTTCTTGGTCTTGTTTCCGGGGTACCGGGAAATCTGAAATAAAGTTCATCGGAGTGAACAAGGGTTTTTGGAAAATTAACTTTTGGAAGCACTCTATGAACCCGTACAATAAGTAGCGTTGGCCAAGACCATAACTGGCAAAAGATTTCCTCAATTACTTACCTACAATAATGAACGTAGTAACCAAAATAAACGGGTCACTTACGTGTTTAATGATAGTTGCAAAGTAGTAGGAAAAAAAATTAAATTACTAAATACAATTTTGTCCATCACTGACATCATAAGTGCTTAAGGGAGTTCAACAATGGAAATTTATTAACAAGCAAATAAAACCTCCAAGATTACACCGTCAAAATTTGAAGACGTCGGGTTGACCAAGAGCGAACTGATTATTATTTGTGTTTAATCGCATTTTGTATGTTAATTTTATGGGCTTTTGAGTGCTTCTATTGCTGTCATCTTATCAGTCGCAATTAATTTTTCCATGAAAATCTTGCCAGTGGTAACAATAATCTTACATGATGATTCATAGAACGGGATGTATGGTTGCTTGTGAAGAAGAACAAGAAATAAATGTAAACATGTGTGGATAAAACAAGAGATGGAACACCTCATTTAAGGTCAAGCCTAATAATACGTATAGGATGACACATGCTGCATTGACTTGGTGGTTAGTAGGACATCAACCTCCGAGGATGAGACCTCTCTCTCTCTCTCTCTCTTTCTCTTGGAGGACTATGAATCTTATCGCCCATTAATAATCAAACTCTCATTTAATACCATTACATAAATTTTTTCGCCAAATTAATATTTTATACAATATCAATACAGAATTGTGGAAATTCGTCTCTTGACACGAGTTTTCCTGGATCTGCTAGCAGGAGAGATTTCATAGTGGGACAGGAAAAAAATTCTTGTGCATCGGATTTTGCAGTACCGAGACCACGAGATATACTTGAGCTCAATAAAGTATTTCAAATTGTACTGTATCAGTAACAACTCAATGAATAATTACTAGTCTGTATTTAATCCTAAAGGACTACAGACTGTTTTTTCCGTGATACACGAAATGCAGATACAGCTTCGATTTCAGGGTTCTGCAGATAGACAATGAAGAGTTTGTAAGTTAAAGGCCCAACACCGTGATATGCTCAATTTTCATTTGTGCGACCAAAGGAAATAAAAATATTAAAAAAAAAAACGTAAAACCTTAAGCATCTTATTAAAGTGCACCCAAAGGCTTTGCTCTATAACTTTCAATGCTTAAACACATCCCTCGGAGTATATTTCGACATAACTCAGTACTTGAGGGGGAAAAAAAAAAAAGAAAAAAGAAAAAAGGATCGACGAGCACTCCGATTCATCCAGCACCGATACACTTTTCCGGGTATCGTCCATTACTACAGCCTCTGTGGAGCCAAATAAAAAGGAAAGGATAAGAAGAAGAAGAACACAGTATGAGGGTGTAGGAGCAGCGCTGCCCTTACTATACGTGCCGCGCACCATGGCCCGTGGTGTGGGTGAGCGAAGCTCGGGGTGGAACCAGCCGGGGCTGCAACTCTGCCACGACCACCCCCTCCCCCCCCCCCATCGATCCGTGCACACACGTACACGACGAGCGAGGTGCACAGCAGAGTAGTAGGGGAGCGAAGCTACCGGGGGCGGTGCAGGGAGGGGACGAATGGCTGCCACCGGGAATGGGACTCGGTCGCGAGTGGAAGCTGCAGCTCGATGACAGTGGCAACGCGACTCTCACCGCGGCCGCGCGCGTTTCACCCCTCCTGCTGGCTACATTGTATCCTGTATACCTCCTATTCCCGAGGCTTATGCGCGCGCGTGTGTTGTTGTCGTGGCGCGAGTGCGATCACTGTCAGTCGAGCGTCAAAGTGGACTATACAGCGAGTATTTTTGGCCCTAGATCGGCACGCGGTCAATGGGTTTCAGCCGATTCGCCGAATAATCTCGGGGGTCCATGAAGGCAAGAATAGCCCCAGAACTCAATTTTCCCGAGGATTTTTTCGAGGCTGTTTGCAAAACGATGCTGTCGAGCCTCATCCCCATACCGTACGCACCGCCCTCCCGGTTGTCACGCGGGGGCAAAGGTCTGCGATCGCACCCCCATTGGGTCCTCGGTACAACGCGTGCATGTACGGGTGGGTGGTCGTGCGCCCACGTGCACCGATTAGGCGCTCGATTGTAGGGCACGAGCAACTACGATGATTGTGATCGGCTGACGTGCAGCTGATGCGTACAAGTGTGTGTCGTTGTGTACGTGTACACGTTGGCGGGTGATTTAGGGAGGGATCACCGTCCGAAGGATTATCGTCCGTTTTTCTTTTCGATGTCGTTACCGGAGCTGATGGGACGCTGCATCGGAATTTTTGCTCTGTATACAACCTCCCGCTGATCTTTCTACGTGGCTGCTTAGTGTGGATTTTCCCGGCTGCTGTCGGAATCTGTTGAGGTGGGTTGTGTTTTTCTTTTCCTTCCTCGTTCTCATCTTGGAATTAGGATGTGATAATACACCGGGGAATCCTTATGATTGCCACTTTGTCCGTAGATAAAGGGCAACGATGATGATAATGATCACCTTTTTTTTTTTTTTTGTAACGTGATGAGATTATCATTTGCGACTTAGACATACGAGAATAATACGATACTACGTCCTCTATCAGCACGTTATTATTTGTGCATCGCTGGACTTGGATAGGGATGTGGGGTGGGAAATCCGTTTGGCTATCATTTGCGTTACGCAATTGTTACGTAACAAAAACTATAAACCAATACATTCGATGGAATTGGAAATTTTATGTAGATTTAAGTGGGAATCTTGGGCATTTTGCAAAAAAAAAAGTTAATCATATTAATCAGTATTGCCACCCCATGTCATTAGAATAGGCTATCGTAATATTTATAACCGTGACAAATGAGGTGCGAGGAAAATTGTTTGAAAGCGAAAGATGACGATTTTGACGTTCCTGCAGAATTGCTCGTGTGATTGTGGGTTCGGGGTACGAGCTCGAAAGGACGCAATGATTCCAGCTGATGTTACCGAAATCATCGCAATGAGTAGTCATTGGGCGATGAGCCACCGATGTAATTTACACGCAATGTAAATCTTACGATTCGATAACTCGCTAATATTGCGTCAGTGCAGCGATTCGTACGGTGTACTTAAAATTTCCTGTTTTCATAGACTCGATGACGTTTTACGTGGTCATGAGTTATAATTAGTTTGTGTAAACGTCTATTAAAGTATATTGTTTTGTTTGAACGTTTTTCAAAGTCAAATTTATTAGCTGCGGTAATATGCATAAAACACAGGTAAAGCCTGACTTGGGCACGAATGCCAACACGGTACTTAACAAAATTTATTGAAAGAAATACGGCGCATTACAATTTTTAAGGAAAAACAATTTACAAACAAAAATAGTCAAAGTAATTGAACAGGTACTTAAATATTTCTAGTTATTACATGGACAGAAATCTACAAGTAAATTAATGGCATTGTGTTATTGAATATATTCTATCTATCTTGTATATTGTACTTAATTCTTTTTATCACGTGTGTTTTGCGTATCTTTCACCACCTGTTTATGTAATAAAAGGGACACCCGTCAATAAAAATCCAAATTTTCAATGATATTTTCTTTTAGTTTTTATACGTGTTACCAAAGGTTATTTTCAATAAACTGTCCTACATTACTTGCGACAAAAATGGTTCACACTTACTAAAATAATTTTCCTACTTTTGTTTCACGTCCTTCTATGCCAATGAACAATTAATAAACTTCCACAAGTGTATTAAACATACTTGAATATAGATAAAGAAAATATTCCCAAGCGCAAAACCACCACATCCATAGGTACCTCGCAAACACAAGTGCAAAAATTACGTCCATCAATTTGTATTACAAAATAAATCTTAGCTGCTGTTTTTTCACACAATCGCTGCACGTGTGGCAAAAATGACGAGCACGGCTTTGTCACTCGCAGTTTATTTGTTTTATAAGCTCGTGGCGCTTTCTCGCAGTTTGTTTTATGACATTACCCGATGCTGAGCGACCGTCGTTGGCACGAATGAAAAGTTGCAGCGGGGCAGAAGCCTGTCTTGTTTGTCCTTCATTCTGCACCTCAACATACGCGTGTCAACAATAGATGAGTTTGGCGAGTTTGGGGGAGAAAAAAAATTTGCTCCAGGGTTTTTCATGTGATGCCACTTGTTTGGGAAATAATGAGTGTTATTGAAAGTTTTGATAGTTAACAATTGAATGTTCGTTTCCCAACGAGTAGTTGATAATGTGAAGCATAAAATGCGAAGAAGCTATAAATTGAATAAATCAGTTGATCAAAAAAGAATCGTTAATTTAATATGTAATCAAGTACATGAGTCGTATTTATATAAATATAGTGCTTCCAAGTAAAAATATTACAAACAAGTAATCTTCATTTTTATCTCATATATAATGATTTTGCGTAAACGCACGTATACGTGTATCATAAGCATTTATCAATATAAAAAGTTATTAATTAATTCTTTAAAAAATTATATTTGTCATGAAAACGTATGTAAATAGACTTGTAGCATTGGAGACGATTGAATAGTTGATGAAACATTGCAGATGTATTAATTAAGATATACATGGTTTAAAAGATACTCCTGATCATTCCTGATTCTGTAAATGAAATCTCTTCCCTAGAAATGTTATCAAACGATTTCTCATTTTTCAGCCTTTATTACATTTTTCACAAAATCCATAATCCATCATTTTTATCGGATGAAACCTTCAAGTTATTCAAGACTTTATTCAGTTGAAATGAGGCAACAAATGAAACTGTACCTCCTGGAAATAAAATTCAGATGCATTGCGGTTCTTCCCTTTTGGTGAAGGGCAATGCAAGAGGGACAGAAAAAAAAAGAAGTAGATACAGGTGGTAACTGGAAATATTAAATTTCTCACTTGCAGAGTGCAGGGACTGAAATGAGACCCATACACTTTTCTCGTTCATCTTTTTTTTCACTTGCTTTCCCTTTCTCTCTCTCACTGAATTCAATTTCAATTTATGGAGGTAAAGTTTGTTTATGTCTTTCATTTTTATTTTTTCGTTTAAAGTGACATTACAATCACGTTTAATTTCAGTTAATGCATATCAACGAAAAATGTACAGTCGATCTGGTATAGAAACGTGAATAAACGAAACGGTACGTAAATGTATGAGAAGTAATTTTTTGTAGTAAATGTAAAAAAATTAATTACAATATTGAGTAAAAAAAAAAAAAAAAAAAAAAAAAAAAGAGTCCTACCCCTCCCAAGAGATATTGGATTTTCTTTATTAAAATAGGTCTGACCTGGAAAATTTATACACCACAGAAGCCAGTCCATGCGTAATTTATGGCAAAAATTTTTCAAAGTTTGCAGCCTCTACCCGAACTTTATGAAGAAAGATATTTTTTGAAAAACGATAACTCTGAACATTATAACAAAATCTTAGAGACTACGAGTATACGTTATAACTTGAGATTTTCTGAAGTGCAGAAATTTTGTATTACTAGTCCTCCTCTGTTGATAAAAATTCAACAAACAACGTTTCTATTGAGTATTAAATTAATGCAAATAAAAGGCAAAACTGGAGTGTACATTAGTTTTATTGAAAATTATGGTCAATACGTTCAATGGAACGAACGTACACTCCAGTTTTGCCTTTTATTTGCATTAATAAACTGATTGATGTTTGTACACCGAAATAAATTCAAAAATTGAAGAGCAACAACCTGCATCATCATTACTGCAAATAATTTATTTATTCATCGCGTCGTTACCAAGTCGGCGAAATTCAGTTTAAGCGCTGTAAGGGCCAACGGAAAGAGAATTGCCCTGCAGGCCCAAGTTGTATAGAGCAAGAGAGAGATAACAGCTACGCAAGTTGGATGGGCCACGATGGTATAAATTTTATCTCAGCGCAATTTAATCTTACCCTCCCGCGCGTGGGGGCCTCGGCAACACAATGCGCGTTTCATTAGATCGACTCTGGCGTTTAAATTTGAAAGAGCTGCTTTTTCATCCTCTTAATTAAAAGCCCGGCCGTGTAATGTATACGTGCTCGGCAGTGCGTCTTCCGGCGTATATGAAGCTTATTTTAAGATATTTTAGCATATTTTACGATGATGAGCGATTGCGGCTCGCATTTTTCTTTACCACCAAAGTTTCATTTCCACATCTGAATTTTTCGTTCATTCCCCTGTATTTTGCAGTACACAGCCGGTAGAGGACAGTTATTACAGTGAAATGTTGCTGGATTCAATCAGTGCGTCGTATTCAAGAAAAAAAAAAAAAAGTATTTTTACTACTTCACTCGTCAAAACTTGCTCCGTAAAATTAATGCAGCTCATCCTTCGGTTCAAGACGACGGATGACTTACGTAATTCGTAGAACTTGGTTTTCTAATTTTTTTCGAATGGTAGAGCGACGTTTTTTGCCAGACATAATTTTTTTTTATGCAGTAGATATGCATAATTCAGTTCTTAGAGCTCTAAATAAATTTTATTTCACATACAGCGTTGAAATATTCACGAAAACATCACAATTATTATTTTACCCTATAACTAGCGGTGGTTGGAAAAAAAAGAAAAAAAAAAAAAAAACTACGACCGTACGGACCACTGCATTGGATGTACGTATAAAGTTTAAAAATAAAATATATTCCATTGTTCTTCACTCATAGTAGCTGAATTTGAAATAACGAAACGTGACATTTCTGTTTCACTCCTATGAAAGTGCAGTAGTCGACAAGTCTCGGATCAGCAGAGGGTAAGAAAAAGTCTGGCGGTGCTTCAACTCATACACACATTTATTTATACGTGTATATACATCGAGCGAAATAGACATACACACACGCGCGAGGAGAGGAAACGCCTGTAAAAGGATAGCCTCTATGCGCGTACAAATGTATAGAGAAACGTAGCTGTGCCAGTGAGAAAAGTAGGCTTCTCTTGGGTCACTCGGGTCTGGAGGGAGTCGTTATTCACGTTCTCCGGGTGCCGCAGCTTAAGCGATTTACATACAGCAAACGACGGCCCGCAGTCCAGATACACACACTGACCAACTCGTGCACACGTTCGTTGGTCGGATGGGCGTGTGAAATATATTAAGAGTCCAGTAGTATGGATCAACGTATGGTCAGACGTCGGTCTTGCGCGTGCGATTGATCCGAGAAGTTTCGCGTGGTAACGTGGTTGTTCGGCACCTCGTGAGGGGAATGCCGAATCTGGGGAAAACACGCCGATCCCGTACTGCACCGGTGGTTGGTTCCACCTCGTGATATTTCAATAAACTTCATCGAAAAAGGTTAACTCGCTTGTTATGTGATCGACGAAGGGTGAGCGGCAAACGGGGAAGAAAGAAAGAATATCCGGGGGAATGAGCTCAATGGGAATGGGAAAAAGTTTTGCCAACCGAGATGGATGGAGGATAGAGGAAATTCTGTATTGGGGGGCCGGGGGGAAATTTGATATCGGACACGAAGAGAAGGAAGTGAAGCGGATGGCCTGCGATACACCGACGAGAAGCTTCACTTTTGTGAACCGTCGAGTAATTATTTGGCGATGTATCAATCGGCTAGTACGCTACGTAGTAAAGATAGAAACGACCGATACTCTGAAGAAAAATGCCCCGATTTTTCACAAAACGAAGAGCAATTGTCGCGCATGGACAACGAGAGAGGTGGGTCCGATTTTACAATTTTCGTTACGAATCACGAGTCGAATCGAGTACAAAATTTCATTCATCAATTTACTTGTATTTATAACAACATAAAAATGTAAGCCGACAGCTAGACGATTTACGAGTCTATACATTAACATCAAAGACTACAATAGTTTCAGAACCCTAAACCGTTAAAAATTGCAAAATATTTCTTTTTATAACATCAGAAGTGCAGTATTTTCTCATTGAAAAACTTTTTTAATTCATTCTCTTTCAACTAGAACATTTAGAATCAAAGTGATAATATAATGGCTAGTGATCACTAGTTGTTTAATCACTACTAACCATTGAATATAATGAAATATACTCGACTCGACTCGACTCGTAATTCGTAACGAAAGTTAAAGAACTGGACCCTAAACGATAGTAGCAAGAAAAAAGAGGGAACGGGCCATTCTGCTTAGTAAAGTCCACCTGCGATACGGAGTGGGAGCAAGTGCGCCGACAATGGACGAGACGGTTCATATATATGTGTGTGTGTTTTTAGAGGGCGGGAGGGGGAGGGTTGCATCGTTCGTATAATGTATATGGCCTAGGCTCTCTGACTCGTTCGTTGCGGGGTTCGATGAATCAGGTCAATCGAGTCACACACACACACACACAAGTGCCCACTTTCTTTTTTTTTTCCTCTCAATCTTCTAATTAGTGATGGGGGATGAGTAACGTCAGGTAAACGCGTAATTTACGTATTCGTGGTTCTCGAGGTTAATGTTTCATTATGAACATGTTGTGAGATTGCTTTTGTAGTTTCTCACGATAAGGTTTTTTTTTCAGGTCATTTGAATTACATCAGAACAGCGTTATTGCTAGACTTTTTGTATGATGAAATTTTACGAAGAAAATGTTCGTATTAAATTCCTTGCAATGTATTCGCTGGAAAATAAAAAGCCTCGGAATATTCTGAATTTTCATATAAACATGCAAATCATGTCGAATACCACATTTCCACACACATACATATGTTTGCGTGTGTATTACTTGCAAATTTTTCGATAAATGTCTAGTTGTTTCCACCACAGGATTGCAAACTTTTTTTGCAACGGTATAATTTTACTAAACACGAAGACTTAAACGATATTCAGTACATATCTCGAACGTACGATTGTATTTAGGTTTGAAAAAAATCTTAGTCTCAAAAAAGACGTCTATTAGTAAATATCACAACTTTTATCTGTGTGGCATAAAAAATACTTCGCTCTCCTGTGCGTCCGAATACAAACGCCCATACTTGTAATGCTTGACCAAAAGCTTCTTAACTTGAGTTTTTGATAAATTTGAGGAAGTAACATCTTGAGATTGCCAAAGTGTCGCAGCGATTCTTGCTTTGCTTGAAAAAGTTTAAAACAACCTTAGTCTCTATATGTCTGCGTCTCTCAGACTCAATGTTTTACGACACTGTATCTACATCTTTTCGGCAGTCGAGGGCCACAAATTTAATTTACCGAAAATCATGTTACAGATCAAGTATTTGTAAATGAGTATGGTAAATTCCTCAAAATCTCAAGGTGCCTCAAAATTGAGTTTTATCGAAGGTACGCAGCGACCAGTACATTCCTGATGCGAGTCCAAGATTTAATAATTATTGTCAATCATCATTAAAGTAATTAACATTTGATACTTGATACACTTTCCAAAGATTCAGTATAGTTGATGCTTCAAGCATTGTCATTGATCGTACAAGGTATACTAATCATTTCACAAGCATCAGGACACGCTCCTTTTCATTAAAAAATTATACATTTTTTTTTTTTTTGTAAGAATTCATCATGCCGGAGACGAAATGTTGTTCATCTGGTTGTTATTCGTGCACATGTGTGCAGGTACGAGTGATCGATTGTAGTGTGGCTCTAGGCTCTAGTGTGCGACAAGGTAACCAAACACGGTATATAGACAGTCGGAGGTATACGGAACGAGTAACGAGGAAGTTTGACCTGGACTATCACGTTTTGATTGACACGGATCTATTTTTTTTTCACTCAATGCCACACAGCTCGCAAATTTCACCCGTATCAGCGAACCAAGCGATCGACTCCCTCGTTATTCTTCCTTGTAGTTACCCTTGTCGATACCAACATTTGTTGGAAAAAAGCATCATACCTCAGCAAAGTACTCTAATTAATGGTGAGACGATTGAAATAATTTGTCACGCATTGCTACCACGTATCCAACTGATTTTGATTGAACCGTACTCCAATGAGCTTTTGAACGCGGGTCTTTCACTTGGGGATTCACCCCCCGAGAAAGAAACTGTCGCCTTAAACAATCCCATCGACGCGTCGATGCACTGCAGCCTCTCTTGGTTTGGAAAGCTCCGCCCCCGTACTTGCACTACTTTCTCGCTCTCTCTCTTGTCTCAAGCACTCACACACAACCCAAACTTACGTACACACACGGAGGTGAGAGACACACACACACAGAGGGGAAGAAATGGGTGGAGGGCAAGTCGTGTGGCACACGTGGCGCGCTCTTTTGTTCTCAGCGAAACTCCCGCCAGTTGTCGGCGAAGCGAAGAGAAAATGAAAATTTGTCGAGCCTCGCCACCCCGAACCACCCCTTCAACTCCACGAGTCTCCGCCCGAAATTTCTCTCGTCTTGCTTTTTCCTTCCACCGGGAAGTGTTGGTGTCGCCCCGTTCTGTCTTTTATTTTTTTCCTCTTTTCATCCCGCGAGCGCGCAAGGGTGCTTCAAAAACGCCAGCTGAGGGGGCCGGGAGGATATAGGCTTTAATGTGCACAAGCAAGCTAAAAAAATGGGACTTTTTTTTTTTTTTTTTTTTCAATTACTGTTCACTTTATTTTTGTTCATTGAAGAAAAAAATTGGACATAGTCTGGATGGCATGAAATGACGAGATGGGTTTGTTTCCCGTTGACCTACTTTTTACTTTACGTTGGATTTCAATATTACGAAATATCTATATAACAGAACTTTATCGACACTTACTTTTTTTTAATTGTTTTTTTTTTTTTGCATTATAGCTCTCCGTGTCGATTTCTTTGAGGGTAATTGACACACACTTGTTTAGCTGGTCTATTTTTTAAATATTGATAAATTAATTCCTAAGTTTCAACTATGGACGATCAAGGGATGAAAAAAAAATGGTAAGTGTTCCGTCAATCTTAAAAAAAAAAAAAAAAAAAAAAAAAAAAGTTATTAAACGCGAAACGAGAATTTAAACTTGATCCACATTCGCGAGACGAAAAAAAGACTGAATGTAGGACTTGCAATCAGTGGATTCTCGAATAAAAAGAAAGAAAAAAAACAACTGCTAGCTACAAAGCCAAGTGCCGAGTTCGCGGGGGAACAATGAGCCGCATGTACACACAAAAAAAAGAAGAGGGAGAGAGAGAGAGAAAGAGGGCACACATGCGAGAGGAAAAAATGTTTTTTGCTTCTGCTTTTTTTTCGCACTTGGCATGCTTTAGTAGCATAACCTTCGCGTTTCTTTTGTGTGCATGTGTACGTATATAGGTAAGCGACCATACATGCATGTAAAGAGAGATAAAACGAGCGACTCCGTCGAGGTCATCTATAGAAGGGCCCATATACATACGCGCGTTCTTTAACGCCAACTTGAACTGATGACTATTACGTTCGTGTAAGTCGATATTGTTTCTGGCAGTGACTACGCTAGGTCAGGCACACTGGAGGAGCTATTTTTAACCTTCTAAAAATAAATACAAGTGACATTTTTAAGTGCAATTAAAATAAATGTTAGTACTGCTGATGAATGAAAAAATACGTGCATGTAAATATTTCTGAACAATGTAAATGTATTGCCTGACTTTTTGTGAGACTGTCGATCAAAAGAGGAAAGCTTCCAGAAGATACAAACGCTGATACACGATTTTTACATTTACAAATCCTTCCAAGTTACTTTGCACAAAGTTTAGTAGAGATTTGTACTCAACGATGAATGAAAAAAAAAAAAAAAAAAAAAAAAAATCAATGCACCCTTAGGAGAAAGAGGTCAAAATTCGTTCGTTTATACTTTTCCACGACTTATCTGGTAATTTTTTCTCCATCACGAGTAAATCGGTCACATCGTGAAATTTTTGAAACAAAAACACGAACATTTTAAAATTATTCCGTAAGTCGAGGAAGCACATGTTAGCCCGAGTTACAAATGTATTTTTAGTTCGGTTCATACATTTATATCTCATCAGCGGAACATAAATCACTGTTTTTTTCTATCCACCCCCGAAACTCGGAAATGTGAGTTAAACACTGAAGCAATACTCGAGCCAACGAGTTTTGGTATACGCTCATGCATTCGTCACGAATCGTTTTCATACAAACAACCCTTTCCCTTCTTTTTCCGAGAATAAAGAAAATTCACCACCCCCGGGAGGAAAGGAAGCTTTGATAGAAATGCTATGTGAAAAAGGTAGCCAAAGCTGTTTACAAATAAATATATACCTGATCCGATCTCCGTCAGCAATGCCGTTGGGTCTATGTCCATGGTAAAACGGTCCGTGTAATGTACGTAATGCAATGCTCACGTGCAGTTGCCCCGTCCTTTTGGCTCTGCGGACGCACGCTCAATTCACTTAAGGAGCTTACACTTATTTGTAGCTCGGTGCCCGGCACGGTGAGTTCTTGAAAATGCCCGGCTACTCCCTGAGCTACTTACCTCCTCGCAACACCCTCAGTGGAAGTACTATCTGCGTCATGAGAACCCAATTACCCCCCGAGAATTTATTACATTGTTTCCCTTCTGATTCAACCCCTTTTCTGATCTGCGGTGGAGTTATTAGTGCCCTATTAGGGTACGTACGTATACAGGTCGCTCGGGATTTGTGGTCGTGATCGGATTGGGGGGATTCGGTAATATATACGTGTGGGTAATGGTTTGCCAGGTGTGCACGATGAGTGGCAGCTGGAAATTAAATTATAGAAGTTGAAATTTTTCTCCTATATGTGTGAAAAACCGTGACAGGTGATGCGCGTATGCCTCCGATCAAAGGGGCGGGGCTGTGCAAATGTCGATCTGGAAAATTACTTCCCTTTTTGCGTAATGGAACGAGTTGTTGAGCGAGTCAGAAGTGCTTTGCTGACGGAATTACGAAATAGAGGAGAAAAACTAGGTTGCGTTTGATTGGTATTGATATACGAGATCGAAAATTGCGTGAGTGCAGATCGCTTTGGTGCGAGAAGGTGATGTGGTAAGCTCAAGTTTGTCCAAAGTATATGGCTCGTCGTTCGTTAAAAAAGGGTTACAGGAATGGAAGATAACTTTTAATCACGTGAAGAATAATCAAGAAAAAAAAAAAAAAAAAAAAACTTCGATACCCGTGTTTTCTTTTTTGATTCGTCACGTTTCCTCTTACTTGTCTATCAATTCTTTTTCCCGCTATAAGCTTATCCACTATGGGTTTTAAACGAGAATTGTTTTCTATTCCCATTCTTCCCATATCAATCACTAAAAGTTATTCTACAAGAAATCATATCTCTTTGTCTTTTACGTATCTTTGCGTCTCTGTATCTATGGCATTGCTTTTTGGAATCTCTGAAAACACATCGTTTACATGTACTTAAATGTGGAAATTTTCGCTATCCCTATAAAATGTGAGGATATATATATATATATATATATATATATATATATATGTATACGCGTGAGAGAAATAAAACGAGNTATATATATATATCCACACCTCGGAAGCTAGGACCCGTGAGATGGAGTTCTTACAATGTAGAATTAGAAATAAGCTCCCTGGAAATGTTTCATCAAAATGTACATTGTCTGACTGACTCTCGAAGAGGATAATTTATTTGCACGAGATTGGAGGACTTTTTTGTTCTTCATTTATTTTGTTTGCTCGTCGGTGCAAGCTCAGCCTTGTTTGAATTTGAATTTAGTTGGAAACATCATACAACTGTGGTAGCCGAAGGATCGTTCGATTTCACTCGCTTACGAACGAGATGTTCTTTGTATTTGAGAATCTGACGATGATCCTGCTGAGAAATAAGAGAAACTGGAAACGATCGCTCATCTATGGAAAAACAATTTTTTTAAGGGGAAGCTTTTTTAAGAGACAAAGAGATATATTATCTGATGATACTTATAATCCACATTTTTTAAATGCCCTTCTGTAAAACTGTTGGACCAATTAATCCAAAATGAAGCCTTTGGAGAATGATGAATGTCATGTATAAACACAAGTCCTTAAAACTCTAGACCTTATATTGTCAGGGCAAAGTATAGAACTACTTGTAGCCAAAAAAGTGCGACACACGTTTTCAGCTGAAAGGGCGCTCGAGTAGCGCACGACATATTCACGCGCGAAAATGAAAAATCGAATCATCTCCCCTCGCTTCTCTCGCGTCTTTTCCGGGCTGGTGTCGACATCGTCACTCTCTGCGAATTTTTCGTCCGGCTCCCACGCAGGGCAACTCCCCATTCCCGCGTGCAATCCATCATCGTGGCTCACAGCAGGTGATGAAGTAAACACGCGTTTTCCGCGCATGTGTTTAGACGCGTCGGAGCAGAAGAGGGAGAAACTGGCTCGTTGAAGCGTGAAAGAGGTATTCCCGTGGAAAAAAATGAAAATCGCTCGCGGGTCGATTAGTCGCGCGCCGGCTGCCGTCGATTGAATTCCGCCTCTTTTCTTTTTTTTTTTTTTTTCTTCTTCCCATACCTGTATCCTCACTTTCTCCCCGACATTTTTTTCCCAAGTGCTCTCGTGAAATTCCCCCTGGAATGGAGAACTTTGGCGACATATTTTTTTTTTTTTTTCAATTATGATTTTTAAGGAGCAATTGGTTCACTCGCCATTTGAATTTCTACATTGATTTTTATTGAAGTGTACCATGGTGTTTCTTAAAAATTTCTGAACGAATCTAGAAACAATGATTTATCAGTGGGCGTGTTTAAGCTATGAAATAACGTTTTGCTAAGAAATTAGGTTGTTTTCATCCTCTCGTGATGCAGTACACTTAATTACTCTGATGATTCGTGTAAAATTTTTTGGGCGTGAGTACAATTACAAAGGTTGGATTGATAACGCAATTGGATTAAGCTTTGACTTGGGGTTTTTATCGCGAAAAAAAATTCAGAAATTACCAAACTCCATCTGCAAAAAATTCTCAATCGGGATTCAAGTGTTCAACATCCGTTTGAACAAAAAGTACTTTACGAGTAACAGATATACCATGTACAATTTGACGAAACAGTTTCAAGTATATCAATTGATAATGGAGAAAATGTCACTACGCACTTATTTCGTTTCAGACGCTACCCTTTATAGTCGCGAAGTTTCGCTTTGAGTAAAACATTTGCCATAGATATGCGAGACATTTCAAATGGCCTCTTGTGTCCTTAAAGCTGAGATGTATCATCATAGACTTCCAATCATCGTCTGTACGGTGTTTTTGGAATAGCTGCTGAAAAGTTTCCATTAGCAATTGTTTCCGATAATTCATCGTCCCATGATTTTTCCACCCCTTAACCAACACGTGACCCACAAATCCGGAGAGTAGTGCGATGCCTTTAAAAATCCACGGCATCCGAGTGAAAACTAGACGAGACACCTCAAACGCCACGCACGTGTACCATTCGCAACCTCATTGGATGAAATAACGCGTACCTACATACAAACGCGTTGGTTAATGTGCTTGTACCATCGTATAACCCACCCTTGCAACGTATACGCCTACGTGTTTCGAGAGTTTATACGATTTAATTAACGACTACAGTCACTTTCCCGTGTCGCAGAGTAGGTCAGTGCACCATCACACGAATTTTCAAACGCACGAGTTTGCCGTATAGTGGGAGGACTACGGCACATCGCGTTGGCCAATCAAAATTTTCGATGGTTGCAAACATGTATATATATATATACATATGTGTATATAAATATACGCTCGCGAGGGTGTGTGTGTACGCGGTGAGCAGTGGGCCAACGTGCAGCAGTAGAGATCGATCCAAATGCAGGCTTTTCACCCTCCCCGGCAGTACAGACCTTTTTGCTTCCTCCCTCTCTCTTGGATATAGATACATGCATACACAGACGTACGGACGGACGAGTGCTATTATTCGACTTTTTTTCCGTGCCGCGTTCAATCGGCTTCTCGCACGAGTAGCTTCAAACCAGCCGAGGCCCATACGTTCGTCTTTTTCTCTTGAATTTCTTTCTTTTTTCTTTTGCCATCGCAGGTGTACGTGTCGTTTCACTTTTTTCAAACGATGGCGCTTTTTGCGCATTGCGTTATACCTTATCTCCACACGTGGGAAAATACATGTATAAACGAGGGCAGGAAGCACGGGCTGCGAGTCGTCTTGGTTTTACGATGTATCTGTGTACGTAAGACTCAACTATCCACGAATATGTGATAATCGCAAATCGCGGTTTGTAATCTTTGTTTTTCAGTGCATTCCCTACGTAGTTCCGAAAACAAAGACAAAAAGCAGAAGCGCTCGCAGAGAACTTTGTACACGTGTACGGGTAATACACGTGGACTTCGTACGAGTTGTAATGCTACCGGACTGTTTGTAAGGAGGTACAAATGGATTAGCACGTTCTCGGGAACTTTTTTCCGTCTCTCTCCTCTCCTCTGTGTTTCCCTCTCTCGACGCGCTCAAATGTTTGATCGAGCGGTACCATGTATCTCGGGTGTTTTTTTTCCCCCCACTACTGTGTTTACTTGTAAATTTCACTATTTGCAATCGAACGTAAATTGGTTAACCGAAAGGGGGTTGGTTCTTCAGGATATGTACGAGGAAATCCACTAAAATCCGTGCTCACAATTTTTCCCAATAAGTATATGATATTGCCAATTTGGGATATTTTTTGTGGATTTACTTACCTATCGTATCATCATTTTAATTAGCTCGTTTAAAAGTCCACCTCCCTCGATTAACCGGTAGGTATTTACGTTCATCATTTGGAAACTCGCGGCATTGAAAATAACAAATTAAAACTCACGTTATACATATATAAAAGCTCGTAATTGTCATACATTCCACATCAGATGGCAAGTGCCACGATGCGAAAGAAGAACTCCATAATTGTTGATTATCCATGTGCACAGAACCGCGACACATTAATTACCTCGACAACACACGTACCTGTCATGTCATAATGGCCAAGAATTCACAGTCAGTTCTCGCACGAGGGTATTTACCACACCAAGTGGGACGCGAAATGTGCGAACAGTTGGAGCGTTTGCAATGGTCCTTTATCCCTCCATCTTCCATCAGCGAGCGACATATGGACGGTTTTTTATCACAAAATGCCCCCCAATCAAGTTTCAGGATGCAATTCTTCCTCCCTCTCTCTGGACCGTAAACAAATTATAATCTTCTCTTGGGTTGGGACACTCACTCGGGTTCTCCTGTTGTTTGAAACAAGTTGAGTTTCACGGAATACGATAATCTGATTTTGCTACAAAAGGTTGGGCGCATGGAAAATAGGATCAGGAAATCAAAGTGACTTCCATTTAACCATACATGATCCTTGGATTATCGTTTTTTTGAGTACTGTTTTTGATTTTTACACTCCTTAACATTTCGTTTATTTATTGATTTCGGTCGCTTGGATTCCTATTCCAAAAGACTATCAAGAGGTTCAGGGATTAGTTAGCTGCTAGTTTGATTTATTTTTCCGGATGACGTCTGAAAATCTCCTTCGAGGATATCCATCCAATAACATCAGTTTGTAAGTCACAGTTTTCAGTATTGTTACGACGAGGTAGATTTTGCGAGGGAGATATTCTCTCGTAATTTTGAAATTATTTAAAGTGTACTTGTCTGCAAAGTTGTAACTATTTCAGACAAAAAGTGCACAACTGCTAATGTACATATACCAGGGAACTGGTTTGATCTAATTGTGTCTTATACGGGACAACTACACCCTTTGACCCAATGATGAACTTTTGATGTCCAATCCGACTTAGGGGGGAAGTTGCACGATTTTCGTTTCAATAAGAAGTGGAACAACTCTCCATCCGGTTTTGTTGTACTGATATTTGAAAACTGTCAGCAACCTTACTTGTACCCATTTAACTGGCAAAAGGATGTGTTGGCTATCCTCGAAAGGAAATTGCTGGGTGTCCACATCCGAAAAAATTAACTAATCGTCTTAAAAATCGGATACTAATTTTTTGGCATTCTATCTGACTCATTTCAGTATGTGTTTTTTGTCTCTCTCGATCTCGCATTTTGCTAATACTTGCTATTACGCACATCGTGCGCATAGTCATAGCCATCGGTGTGGTGAACGTTATACTACGATACACTGACGGAATAATTCGTGCGAGCGGGGAGCTTCGATTATCCCCTCTTTCTCATTCTCCCCTTCGCGTAGCCAAAGCTGTTTCTGCGGGCTTTCAATTAATTTTCCAAGTTACGCCTTTCACCGATCTATGCCATTCACCACCAAGCGAATTCATCGTCAAATTCGTAAAATCGATTAACATTATTATTATCATCATCCTCGTCATCAACATTTTTACAATTTAATTTACATTCCATCACAACAACTACTTGATTTAACTTTTCCTTCCAAGGATTTTAATTTTTCGTATAATTAGATACGTAGATATAGACTGATGCGTGACAATATTTTTCCTTACGTACCTGATGTTCCACCACAAATCATTTAATTTATTGATCTTTGAGCTGCATTAACTTTTAAGGGCCATATTTCACCCTTACAAGGCCTCCCCCTGGTATGTTTTGTCTCCTTCGTTGAGCCAAAAAGTAGTAGAGATACAATGAAAATAATTCCAATTCGTTAATTTTTTTCCCTTCGAGCGAATTCTCACGAAACTCTGAAAAGTTTTTCCATCATCGGCTTTCCGATCCAAAGAAAATATAAGTAGAACGTTAAATTCACGCGAAATCCAGCCTTTCCTCGCTTTCCCCATCTATATCCAAGAATAATGGAAAACCCATTCGATTAGTAGCGTTGCCGCTTTTTCTCTCACCCAGGCGCCTTTTCTTTTGTTTGAGCTGCCCTCCGAAACTGCTAATCAGTTTTAATCACCTGCTTTTTTCTTCCTCCTTATTACTCATTTTTCAGCATGACCTATCGCATTTATCTTGGAAATCATTTTTTTTTCATCTCGCTACAACTTGTTGTTCAAGTCTTTCTCAAGCTGTACATTCTATTTCTAGCCATTTTATCCTGCGCGTGGGGTGGGATACAAAGGTCAGTGCGAGGAGCTTCCACTTAACTGATCGCTTGTGCTCCATACCTCAGCCTTGCGGTAGCGAAGCACAAAAAGTGGGTGAGAGTAAAGAGGAACTGCTGTTAAGTGAGGCAGACTAGACATAGAGACCTTTTTTTTTCCATGCCTATAATACTTACTGTTGAAATTTTTATTTTTCACTCGTATTGGCATTGGTGTCGAGAAGCAAAGTTTCTCAGTAAAATCTTATGATATACATTTCTAAGTTATTATTATTATTATTCGAAAATACTGATGAGAATTCAAATTAATCACATTTCTGCTACATACATTTAGAAAGAAAAAAAAAAGTTCATTTGAAAATAAAAATACATTTATAATCAAAATGTAGGTCATTCCCGATGAGTAATGGAGGACTTTATAAAATTTTGAAGTATCTATACACGAAAATTAAATTTCAAGTATACGTCCAGTTTCCTACTGCATAAGCGCTACAAGGTATAATCAAAATTTCACATTTTTTATCTTATCCGCCAATAATAAACTAAAATTTTAACTCCACAGCCTTGATGTATTTACTTTTAATCAAATTTCGGTTGTGAATGTAAAATTTGCTACACGTCATCGAAACTTTTCTCACGAATAAATTGAGCCAAGTAATCTTTTGGGTAAAGTAATGAATCTCATTTTTGTTAATCTTAAACAAAGTTGTTACCTCTTAATAGTGTTTTTCAATAGCAAGCCTCTGAGCAAGATTCAAAATTCATTATTTGGTTTTTTATACTTTGTTTTTCTGTCTTGATTCTGAAGTACAATACTTCATTCGTATTTTATTTATCCAAAACAACTTATCTTGTTTAACAACCACATTCTTCAGAAAAATTATTCATCAAGTAGTAAGGTTGTGATAAGTTAATGTTTTTTCATTAATCTCCTTTTTTCGCTTCTATAAGTAATTGTCTCATAACATATGTCCACCAAATTCCTCTTAGTAGCACAACTCGCAATTTACTAATTGTACTAGAATAACAGTGATATCAACCATTATCATTGTGAAAAGCCTCCGGTAAAGTATTCTGATAGTTATTGCGATAGTGGTAGTGGTAATCTCTTTCACGTTACATCATTATCATTACCGTCATCCCTGCTTCAGACACGCCTAAAAACGCCGAGATCGGAGATAAAAGAGACCGGCGAGCTGAAAACCGTCGCTGACCTAAATAACAGCTTGGGTATGAAAAAAAAAAAAAAAAAGATTTCCGAGTTAGACTTTAGAGAGATAGGGAGAGAAGAGGAGGTGGATAACGATCACAAAGACATCAATCCAGCTTTATGAATTTCACAATGTAATCAACATATCTGCACTTGATGTCCACGGTAATCTTCATATATTTTTTGATGCGTAAACACGTAAATACTTTGCCTCGTTAAATATCTTTCTCCGACAAGTAATGCTCAAAAGAAGAGGTAACGATGAAGAAAACATCACGAGACGTAAATGTTTTTTCAAATACGTATCAGGCAAAAAAAATGTATAGGTCTAGTAAAGTATTCCGTGGCAAAAAGAGAGATAGAGGAAGCCAAAAATAAGAATTTGGTATGGTAGTAGTAGGGGAAAAATTGCTGACAGTCGTGATTTAATTGAAATAAAGTCGATCGGAAAAAAGAGCTTTCCTCCGGCGTTTTTCAACTCAATATTCACGCCGTAAAGTCCGATGGGCGCTTGTATTCAAATGGCTGCTGATATTTCTTTTAAACGCTGACGAAGGGGTGCCCAACCCGGCGGTCGAGCGAGTGAAAAATTTTTTTCCAATGAGAAAATGGAGTGGAAGGTGGGGCCAAGCTTTTGATGTTCAAAGGCCGAGTTCTCAAATACTACTTCTCAATTAACTGACTGACGTATTGATTTTTTCCACTCGAAGTCGAAGAAGAAAAAGAGACAGCGAAAGACGTCGTTAAGAGTGCCTGTCGTTTAGCGGTGAATCTAGAAATTTGATGGTTAAACCGTGTATTTGTGAGGATCTTATCTTATGGCCAAGAAATAGTTGAGTTGACCCAACAGTACGACCCTGGACTATTACGTTTGCTTGAAATTTCTGATTCAGTTTAATTAAAAATTTAAAAAAACGCATCGAGGTTTGAGTTTAACAAATCTTTTTAAACATTTGTAAGTATTGATTCACCAAATTTATTTCAGAATACCTGTTTAAATACTCCGAATACATCAGCAGTTTAATCACACTCGAGAAAAAAAGTACATGTACACGTTTCTTTTCCTTCTTGATTTTTTTCTTCCCCTTCCATCCCTAATCGGCCGACTCGCTACTTAACCCGAATCTTCAAGATCTTTAAACCGTCTACAGCTTCAGCGGCGATTTGACTTTCTTCGAGCTAAATGAAAAAGGTACGAGTAAAACCCAAATCTCATATAAATAAGTCGAGGGTCGCGAAGGAGGAAGGAATATCCGAGATCGAGCAAGAGGCGCACGTCTTTTTTTCATCTTCCTTTTCTCTGCAGTGCACGAGCAAAGAGTCAACGATACTCCTGAGAGTACTTACTCTACAAAATGCGGGGATCGTCATTGAAGAGCGGAAAACTAAGACACCCGACAAATTTTTAATCCCATATATTTTGACGTATTATGTTCGTGTTTCGAAATTAATCAACTGACGATAGGAAAAGAAAAAAGCATTGATCGAAATAAAATAAGAGGACCGAGGGTACAACGAGAAGTAGCAAGAACGATAAACCATACCGAGCGGATATCGTGTGGCAAATAGACCGAGAGAAAATGAACAAGTTGGATGAAAGAAACAAAAGAAGGAAGAGGTATCCATTGGGGTGCGGGGGGAGATTGCGAGTCTGTCGGGGGAAGGAGACGGGGAAAAAGAATGAAGAGTAATTGAAAGCGATGAAGACCTTTTTATTTTCATCTAATCTCCGCGAGACCGACTACAATAATGATACTGCCTGTGTGAGCCTTCCTTTTCACTTTTGTACTTGAATGGG
This sequence comes from Copidosoma floridanum, assembly GCF_000648655.2. The sequence goes on along the minus strand of NW_019379463.1, from coordinate 892,799 downwards.
AATGCGTAAATGAGAATGTGCTGCGAGCATTTTTTTTTTTTTTTTTTTTTTTGTGGTAAAACTACCAAGGGTTCAATTATTTATTAAATAGTCGTACGTACTTTAGGATGGATACAATATATTAATAAAAAAAAGTTGATGAAAACTAACTTATAGACTGTGTAGTACTTCCAAGTAGTAATATACGAGTATGGTCAGACACTACTGTATGCGTAGTAAACTACGAAATTAGTGAAGTTCCCATGATTTACTCATTCGTATGGTAACACAAAAAGTATATTTATGGATAATTAGTTTTTATTATTCATCATTTTGAATGACATAATTGCTCCCAACGTGATAATTTTCTACGCAGTTCGTTAAGTCTGACCGAATTCGTTTATTACTACTTAAAAGTATTTTGTTCTCCAAGTATATCTGATGGATTGGATTTCCTTGAGAGAACTATTTGTTATTACTGTGGCACTTTGTTCAGTTTTTTCATCTAATGCTAGACTGTTATCATGACATAACTCAAATTAAATGCACCCACTTGATTATTTAGTTATGTGAAATATTCACACCAATAATCGTATGAAAAATGTTTTGGAAAGATAAATTTTTTCAAACAAAATTGTGTTGTGTGTTATAATTTATATGACATAACTAAATTAATATAGATTTGTAACGAATAGCACTCATACATGTGTAGTAGGTATGTCGATTACAGGATAAGCAGATTACGTTATGAGTGCCATGAGAAAGTCAAATAGGAAATCATAAAATTTATTGGGGCCATAAGTACATTGAAAACAATAAACATATTGCATGATATAAATTTTAATTNCTATTATTTCCATAACAATATTTCTATTGTTTCTGCGAAAAACAATAGATTACCATAAATAACACAAGAAGTAAAATAAAATAACAAAAAATCACAATAAAATTTTTTTAGTGTACACCCAATAAAAAGTAAATCGTAGATTACTTTTTATTTGTCTCTGCAAGTGCCCTTTTTTTCCTTTCTCAATGTCCAAATACACTATAGAGCTCGTACGTGATCGGTCCTTATTATAAAAAAAATCACAATAAAATTTTTGCCTCTATTTCTGTAAAATTCACATGTTTATCGTCGAAGCCTACATCTCTTATCATCAAAATTGTAGAAGTTTCTCCCCTACACGTTAATTCGTATCTCAGGAACTGCGCAAGTATTTTTGGAGGAATTTTTAGGGCAGTAAGAAAACACATCGAATTTCTTCCATACAAAGTTTGAGGGTCGTGCCGATACAACTACCAAGTATAAAGAGAAAAAGATTTTATGTTATGCATACTTCCAAAGACAAAGTTGGGTACGGGTCTTCTTGATGAAGAGGACCGTTGGAGAAAAGTTGAGAGTCGAAAGTTTGAAATTTGAAAACGCCAAGAAGTAATTTGCAAGTCCAAATGCTTTTGTGTAGTGGCACAGCGTGCAAGACGGGAGATTTGCACTTGCAGATAAGTATGCGTCCCCATGTGTAAGGGGAAATCGTGGGCTGGTATTTCGTTTTAATACAATCAAAGTGGTTGATGGTTAAACAAAAAATCGCCCGTGTAGCATTACTTAAAGTATTTTCAAAGGTTACTCATCTGAAAAGTATTGAAAAATTCATGTGATCTTTAAACTGCTGTAATTATACGCTTACACCCCTTTTTGTAGGATTAAATTCTTCGTAAAATTTATACTTCAAAGACTTTAATAAACTCTGGAAGTTTTATTTGACAATAAGTTCCCGATAAACTTACGCTTTGTGAAAAAAGTACACATAATAATAATAGAAAAACCTGTAAAAAAGCTGCCCATAACATAAAAAAAGGCTTTTCTACGAAGAAAACAACATCAGGAAGTTCCTTGTTAATTGAAGATTTTCATTTGCGTTACACAGACTTTTTTTTATCCAACCAATTTTTGCGGGCGCATATGTATAAAAAAAAAAAAAAAAAAAAAATGAGAGACGCATTTATAACAAAAGTTTTCAATAAAAAAAAAAAAATTCTTGGTCCTAGTACCGATTGCACGGGGAGAAATAAAAAAAAAAAAAGACTCACCACTGCACCTGTGTTCACGATCCCTGCCGGAAACGAGGTCCCACGATTTGAGTGTCCCTGCGCACATGGGCAAAAAAAATAATATGCCCGTCCAAACCCCACGTAACACCCAAATCACGGAACCTAGTTTTAGGAGAAGGAGAGGAGGAGTACAGTGGTGAATAAATTCTCACTGATGAACGTACACGTGCGTGTGCATATTTAAATAAGTACGAACAGGTGCAACGAATTCCCATCCGCTTTGTGTCTCCTTTCATCGCCGATCGAGAGAAAAAGAGAAAAAGGGGTAAGGGAAGGAATAGTTGCACCCACCCACACATATGCATACAGAAATGTACAGTAAGCAGTGCCACTACTGTTGCCGTGCTACCTACACTTATTACATGTACACATGTGTATAATAACAGTGGCTGTGGGGAGAGGGCGCAAATCTAGGTTATGAGCGCTAGGCCAAGCCGCGGGGGAAAATCGAACGGGGAAGGCTGAATAGGGAGTCGAGCCGAGCCCGGGGCTGTGTGTGAGTGCGTGTGTGGCGGTGAGGGGTGGTATGTGCAGGAAGAAAGAGAGAAACAGTGGGCCACTGTGCTGAGAGGGTCGGGGATGGAAAAGAGGGCTCTTTAGTGTAGCGCTGAATGCAAGAGTCTTTTTTTTTTTCGTGGTACTCGGTGAAAGAGAGACAGAGAGAGAGAGAGAGAGAGCGAGTACTAGAGAAGAGTTCGTCTGGTGAGGGCGCACGTGAAAAATGGATGCGCAAGAGCTTTTTTTCTCTTTGGAGTTTATTATAATGGCTCTTGGCTTTTCTTAAGTTTTTTTTTTTTTTTTTTTTTTTCCTACGAAGTGGGACAGGGATGCGGTGCTACTTCGGCTCGGGACTTTGACCGGATTCATTAATTTTTTTTTAACTTTTAGCCCGAACTAGATACAATTTGTGTTTTATCCAGTGCCATGAACTGACTGTTAATCGATACAACATTATTACAAGTACAAAGGATAATTTTAACAACTTCATGTTGAGGTTTATTCATAAATTGATGAATCAACGCACGTTCGATGTATTCATTGATATTACCAACAGTTTGTTATTCACGTACACTGAGAGAAAAAAAAAATAATACAAATTACTCTACTAGAATGGTATTCTGGTGTCATTCCGCCGTTTAAGGACAATTTACTTTGACCAACCTAATTTTTACCATTATTCTGGACAGTAATTTCTATTGTACAAACAGTAAAAATTACACTATACTTACAAATTCCGAGTTACTACTTTATAGCATCAAAGATATGGTACGGTTGATTCCAGGTACGTTTAATGTGGTTTCAACGCCACATCGATTGCACATAGTCGTAAATAAAATTTACCAGCAAAAAGGTATTTAATGTTACGGGACAAAGTACAATTTCACTTGCATACAGTCATGTGAAAAAGTATTTTTACTGGTACGGGAAAGGGTGTGAAAAAAACCTTGTATACATTGCAGGAAATGAGATTCTTTGTCACACCGCATAAAGTATTTTCGCCACGTTTTTCTCATGAAATGTGTGCATCTAAAATACAATCTGTACTGAAAATAATGCGAAATGTATTAATTTTTCGGAGACTATTGTGTCATAAAAATATTAATGTATTAATCACAATACGAATATAACAAATAATATACGAAATCACTTTTACAATGCAGCTGAAACGTATAAAGGCCATAAGTTCAAATAATTATGTAAGTGACAATTAAAAGTGTATGTAGAAATAAATAATGTCAAAGTTTTGCAACACATTGTTTTTCTTACACGTACGTGTCAAATTATTTACTCATGATCATAAAAATAAATTTCTTTTAATTGTTCGATGATTTACTCATGATCATAATTTTAAAAAAAATTTTAAATCATTCAACATTCATGAATATGTGCATCATACACATCCGAAGGAATTTTCAATTAATAATTAACGCGTTGAACGGCGAATAAAGTCATTCATAATGGAATACGATAAAAAATAATAAAACGAGACCCGTTCTAAAAAAGTGCTTAAAAAAACCACTGCGATTTATGAATATGACGTGACCTTGAAACAAAAAATTTTTTTTTTCAACATTCGTTACATATGTGAGTCAACAAACACCAAGACCAGGGGAACATCACCGAGCAGCTGCTCAGGAAAAAGTCTCATCATCTAGTGCCGAGAGATAAAAGAAAGCAAGACGAAAGAGATTTTTTCCGACGTTTAGTGCTACCGGAAGAGCTACAAAGAGATGACTGGCGTGGGAAGAAAGCTTGTCTGTCACCGGATTCGCAAAAAAACCCACACCCAAACATGCCGTTCCAGCTATTCTATTTTTGCTGCATGGCTTTGGAAGCAGCAGGTCGTCTTAAAAAATACGAAAAAAAAGGGAGGAAAAGAGCGGATGACGACGAGAGCGAGAAATCGTGCCTGAGCTTGAATTATTAATTGCCAGGAAAGAAGACAGAAAGAGAAGGCACGACCAAACCTCCCCCTTCCTCTTTACCCTCTGTCCTTTTCATTTCGCGATGTTAAGAGTGTGCTATAACTCTTTTCCTGCTTTTTTTTTTTTTTTTTTTTTTTTTTATTCGGCTGAGATTTTTTCCACTTTATTTTTAGAATCTGACAAACAGAAAAGGGATAAAGTCACGTTTATTGCATGCACGAGGCAAGGGAAGAGTAGGGCTATCGACTTTTCGTGGTTCCGTCGTGCAGTGTAGAGATTGATTTATTTCGTTTTTTTTTTTTTCTTTTTTTTTTCTTCGTCTTTGTTGTCTTTGGTATACACACAGCGCATTGATATACCTACAGTATTATTAAAGTACTTGTGTACCACTGAAGGGAGAATAGCGGGGGATGAGGTGCGAGGGACAGATGAAGATCGATGCGGTTTCGCGGGAGGATTATCTGTTGCGTACTTCATCCCTCACTCTTGCTGTTGCTCCGGTGGAGTTTTAAAGTATACCATACTTATCTGTCCGAAGGCTAAGATCGACAATGCTTTCAGAATAATTGCTAATGTTGACTTGTGTGTCCGAAAATCTGTAACAAAGGAAGGGGGGATTATTTAGGTTTTATAAATGTTTTTGTACCATATTTGAATAAATGTGACAATTAACACTCAGTATTCCGAATTCCTTTGGCAATAAGAAAAAAAAATTTATTCCTCAAGTCCATGAATGTCAACTTCTGATGGCAGAATACATATTCACGTTACACTATGGAGGCTTAATATTATTTATTGCTCAATACTTGGAATTTAAGGAGATCTGCACCTTCAAGTCCTTAATTCTCACGTCGTCTCTTTGTTTTTCTAGAGTTTTTCCGTCAGTTCCCAGCTGCGTTTCTTTTTCATGTCCCAGTCCTATTATTAGTTACTCTATATCATTTTATAAATGTGTTATTGTGTCTTTTTTTCTAAAATTTGATACCTACATTTTTGTTACAGTATTAGATCTTTTTCTTATACTGTTTCCCCTTTGTTTGTACAATTTTTTATCGATTTTGTTTGTTCATCTGTGCTAACATCTAACGTTGACAGTCTCCACTTTTTTATCCTCATTTTATTTTCGTCTACGTATTTATGTCTGTTTTTGTTGCAACGTCGTTGCGTTTATGTGCTTTTTGTGCTTCTATAAGCTTATTAGTCTACTCTTGTTTTTTCGATCTCCCACTTCTGAATGTATGCCATCTCAGTACGCATATTTGGACTTATGGCTTTGTAGAAGTTTTATCATCTCTTTTCAAACAACCCTTTTTATTTTCAGTACTTTTTCTATTTGTCTCACCGTTGTCTATTTCATAAACATATATTTATTGGCAGACGTTTTTTAGCGTTGAAAATCAAATTTTCGTTGTAATGCTTATTACTTCATCCCAAGTCACTTTTCAAAATTCTTGTTACATTACTTGAAGTAAACTTCATTCATGTTTACATTACTAATGAAAATGTTACTTAAGAGAAACGACAAAAATTTTACTTTTTCTCCTAAATAAATTTGATAATAGAGAAGATGGGTGCAAAGGTAGCGAATTGCTAATTAGCAATTGACAGCGAACTACGAGTTTGCCTGGAAAATCCAGAAGCCTTGGAGCAAGCAGAGTCTGGAGTTTTTAAAATCAACATTTATCTTTTCTCAGAAAGAGAGAATGTGCACCTCATCGGACGTTGCTGCCACTCGCTGGAAATTGATTGACATAAGTTTTCAGGCGGTATTTTTTTTCTAAATGAAAATTGCAATTGATTACAGAAAAAAACATCTCACTATGTTAAAGGATTTCCATGGCGTTATTGATAATGTGCTTCATCTTTTTCATCGTTTTACCATTAATTACCACACATTTTATTATCACACTAAAACTTTTCGTGAGAACCACAAATATCTAGATCCCGACTAATCCCAGTAAACAACATAGACACTTGCCTCGCTATTTAATGGATTAATTGTATCAGATGATTTACAGGAATTTATGCACCGTAAAAATTTCAGGCTGTAGCGCAAACATTATTCAGCTCCATAATGAGTCTAAAATAGGTTATTAGCTGATTGAAAAATAATAAAACTGTTAACCACGAAAGTTCGATTTTTAGATAAATCAGGTAACAAGTTTCAATATCGGAAAAAGTATGGCTCTGCCAGTGTATAATACATAATTAATTTAGCATTTTTTTCATACATTCCTCGTGAAAGTTAACACGTTTGTTGATGAAAAATTTACCAATTAAGACGATTGTGCCTTATGTATGACAGAGTTAGTCGTTGCATGGATTTAACCACAGTTTTATTGTAATATTTGTGTGAATTCTCGCGAGTCTTGCAAGTATGAAAGACGTTAGCATAATCACATAATATTACAACAGCCAATGCGACACTATATACAACTGGTATATGTCTAATGGTAAAAGCTAAAGTATTCTTTGAAGTTACTTACTTACACAAAGCTATTCCAAATGTTGTACAGTGCAGTATTTTTAAAAATACACCCTCGAGATCCTTTTGTTTTATTTTTTCCCAATGAAATAAAAACAAGTCCTCCTGTATCGTAAACGGATGAAACATTAACTCAACATTTATGCGTATGCAGACACATCCGAAACGAGTGCAATCTCAGCTCGACGTCATGCTTTTAGGCTGTTCATGAAAGATTAGATACACTTCCGAGATTTCGTCCAACAGAGACTCACTCGTACCTTTGCTTTTGCCACTCCAGAGGGTCACTGTGTGGGCATTCGTTCGTTTTTTTTTTTTTTTTTTCCTGGAAATGCGTCTCTAAAAGTTTCCTCGAGGTCACCGTAGTTATGAATCTAAAATTACAATTTTGAAATTCAAATCGAGCAAACGCAACCGAAAGCGAGAAAAAAATGCCTTGAGTTTTTACCTGGGGCCTCAGAGGAGGAGAAGAAAACTCGGGGAGATACCGTGGGCGGGGAATTTTGGGAGCTTGAAATTAAATTTGCACACGGGGTGCGAGGGACAGCTTTTTTTTCCAAGGAAACGCAAGAGAGATAAAATGTAAATGTGGAATACGTTCGGCTGGTGTGGGATGGCGGTATTTGCGGTACAGATGTACCACATTCATGCAATATCCGTTGGCGTACGTCAGGACGTACCTACGTCCGACCAACAATTTATACGCGTACACACACAAACACACGAGCGTATGTGTGCGTAAATGAGAACGATATATCGACGCCCCAGGCGAGGGAAAGCTCTACTGGGACGTCACGCGTTGAAAATAACGTCGCAGTAAAGATTTTTCTCGTACGAGGCGTCGATATTAACTGTACGAATGTAGTTGTTGGCTACACCTTGGTGTTCTTGAGGAGCCATGATCGAACACAGAGGCTCAGTAGAACCGGATGTACATTAAAATTACAATTTTTTCTTTAAGGATTATGTATGATATTGGTATTTGCAAAGGTGTAAGAAATTTTTTGGAAATCGAGACAAACATTGGGTAAAATTACGGTACTTTCCCGATAAAATTACAGTCCAAGAAACCAATCACATAAGCGAAAAGCTTGTTATATTATAAGCTATAGAACGATATAACAGTGGCTGAATAGTACATCGTTTGCCTTACTGACAGTTGAGAACCCTTGGAGCACATCGAGTGTATATAGGTGTATAAAAACTAGTGAAGCTTTGCCCCTGCAATCACTCAACGTGGTGATCCCCTATTCACTGAAATACGACACTTATTTTAGGATTTCATTTTACTCCTTGTTCAAATTTATGTTTACAATCGTTAAAAAGATGGCCACAAAGCGGTTTGTTAAACGGTACATTATCCTAAAATCAAACGGACTATTTATTTTTATGCGAGATTTCATGTGGGAGGTACGAGGACGTTGGGGAGTAATCAAGTTTACTTAAAAAACATATACTTTTACATTGTAACTTTAGTTAGTTATATATCAATCTGCCTTAATACTATTTTTATTTATTTTCGGCCGGACTATACGTTTTAGCAAATATTCCAAACTGATTTTATGAACTCCATCACCAGTGTAAAAAGAATTAATTTTTTTATGTTTTCAATTTTCTTTAGTTTACACTTTTTTTTATCAGTCTCAAATTATGTGAAGCCAAAACGTCTTTCTTATTTTATTTTTATGTGTGTCTGTTGTACTAAAACATTTGTTATCAAACGGGCGACTCGAGTAGTAGGTCAAGTTTAATTAACGCCACGAAATCCTTGAAAGTTGACTAAATTTTCTTCATTACCTGATGAAAGATAGTTTTTATAAAAAAAAAAAAAAAAAATGGAAATCTTTTAAAAATGTTTTATTGAAAGAGAGAGATACTTCCTTTTGTCCTTTCACGGTCCATGTGATGCATTTCTGATATTGCTGTAAGTGGTTTGCGCTGTTTATTGGAAAAAGTTTGAAACACTTTCATTCCGAGTTTTAAGGCCGGTTTTCAAGCACTTTTGTTCTCTGACAAAAAGGTCTGGGATAGAAAAAAAAGTTTCACTATCTAAGGTAACACGAATGCAACGTGGTTCACGATTTTAAGAGTTGAACCATGGTAACTCTGGTAACTATCCAACCAAATTAAAGTTTTTATTGAAGAAAAAAAAACTGAAGATAGGGAAAGTAGGTTTGCCCTCTGCTCGCCTACCGAAGAACTTAGAAATCCGTATATTGAACATATTTTTTACGTATTTTAGAACGTATAACCTTAATCTTCGTTAAAATCTGTTACGTGACAATCGATCTTTCAAAAAAAATGAACTTATTTTCATTGTTTTATAAATTTTCTATGAAAATTTTGTTCATATACTCGAACAACAATCGATTCGTCGTAAATGTACGTTATTGTTGTTTGCCCCTCCCGTTGATGAGCAACAATCCAAGCCAACAAACGATTATTCAACAGTAAATCGACTATCTCTGTCTCATCGGTTTGCGAACACATATCTCTTCGAAATACCAACAACAAAAATTGATCGTCCCTCCTTGGATGAGAAACTCCAACACACACACACACAACCGGTCGATAGCGCGTCCATAAAACAAATCGTACGAAAACGATTCTCCCCACGCGTTTGTACATAAATGTAAAGGTATATACACACCTACCCTGGCTACTCCTCTCACCACTTACGTAATCAGCGATAGAGGATCTATATACCCGTATTCAGCCGACCAAGCGAGATAAGACACACACCCACACACGCCGAGAACATATTGTCCGGTCGGACACCTCAATAAATCAGGTCCATTTCACATAACCCTCCCCCCTTCCCCCCCCCCTCGACCCTCCTCGTTCGTATGCACTTGCTTGTCCACATACTCATCCATCGTGAGCACAACTGCCCGGAAATACGCGGGGATACGCGCACATGACGCCTCCAAGGATAACCGTGTGTACCTATAGATATACATGTCATGGCTTTCTCTCTCTATCTCATGTATACCCTCTTGTTTCGCTAGAATATATATATATATATATATATATATATTGTACGCGTACCGAAGAGGAAGGATAATGAATGGCTCGCGTTACACTGTCCCACGCGTCCGTTGGTTTACTTCTGCTGGTGGGTGGATTCTCGACGGGGCGGTTTAAATTCAATCTACTCTGAATTTCCTTTGTTATATACTTCATCTTAGAGATTAAGAGATGGAAAATTGATGGCTTGCCGTTGCGACAGGAGAAGTCATCTACTGGTAGACAAAAAAATACCACTGCATCCAGCATAAAAACTATTGCACCAAGTGGGTGCAATCGAATCGAATTTCGATACGTTGGCCAATTGTTGAGAAACTTTTCAACGTATAGCCAAAAAGCTCATAAGCGTCAGCTTTGGTTTTATACCACGTACCCGTTATTTTACACGCGGTACTCGTATAAATGGAGACACAGTTATGGCACTCAGAGCTATCTACAGCTTGTAGCAACGGAGCGAGCAAACGTTTTCACGGAGAACGTAATTACCAGCCTTCCATGATAGTACTAGTAACTCGTCGGAACAATTAACGCTAATAATGTCACAATTGGGTATTATGACCCAGCCAGTCCTATCACGTGTATATATATATATATATTCAACTTTGACACAGTTGGGTCTCGAATCCGTGAGTGTATCCGTACACGTCATGTAATTAGAGATTTGCACGTGGTTGCATTAAATTACTCGGTGATACGTGGCAAACCGTACGAAGACGAATGGCACACCTTTCAAAAGAAGAGCAAGAAAATAAACGATCCTTGCTCGGTCGTGTACGATGAGAATATACTAAACGAATTTCACGGCTGGCGTATAGCACTGACCTCCGTCGCGCTCGTGGAAGTACATATTATATTTATACTGCTCAAAGGTACGACTAGGACGTTCCCTGATGAGCAATTAATTTTCTACTGAGAACAGCAGCAACAGGATAGGAGGTAAAAGTAGAGACAAAGAGGATAAGAGAGAAAGCTGACAAAACAAGCTTGGCTGAAGAAAGAGTAAGGGAAAAAAGAAGCACTTCAATTGGAGGGGGGGGGGAGGAAAAAAGGTAATTGATGCAGGTTTTCAGCCAAGCGTTCCCGGGAGACGACTACTTGGTGGCTCCAACTGAGGAATAAAAAAGAAGGGAATAATGCACGTCTTAAGTACGGTGAGGAGATGGAGGGAGAGAATACAAGAGGATAAAGTGAAGCTAACTCGAAGGATGCAGGCAGCTGCTGAAATAAAAAAATAATTGCGAGAGGAATTAACGTTCGCGCCACTGTTGTGGAGTACTTTGACTGAGCAACGAGAGAATTTTTAAGGCTCCTTGTGTCTGGTCACAATAACTTAATGTGGAAATTAATGTTTAGAAATACAATGAGAATCGGGAATGAGTCGTGATATTGCGGTTTAAAAGTGTTTATGTGGAAACCAAAATTTTGTTCACCTATAGTTTCTTCAACTTCTTGTTCGAGCTGTGATATCGAATATTTAGGCTTATCAGCAAATCTATAAACAATAATATACGAGCTTCGGAGTATCGTAGTATAACGTGTTAATAATACTCGAGACGTCAATGGCAGATCAAGCCAAAATCCCTCGGTATTGCTACGCTTCTATGACAGGCGTGCTCTGCAACGTGTGAACCAAGTCAACGTGAGAGAGAGGATGAGGTGGCAAAAAGGGCTGAGGAGAGGTGGGGACTGGGTTGCCGTGGAGTTTTAATGGTATTTCAAGCTCCTTCATCCACCCACCCTCTCGTTTTCCCCTGAACTGGGTGAACAATCGATCTCTGCCCACCTAATTCCGGCGGCATCTGCAATTACTTCGGCATAGATAGACGCGATCGTTTGCACATTAATGCACGTATACATGTATATGTACGCGCATAATCGCGTTTCCATGTGACTGCCTGTTGGTGTCTGTGTGGAGGAGATGGCTCCAACACCCACCTGTGCTCCGTGAAATGAGCACTTTAGAGGGAACGTGTAAGCTTCAAAGCTCGTCTTTCTTAACTGGTAAAAGGAAAACGTGACTTACGCGAGGGTTCGGGAATTTTAAGAGACATACTCGTGTGGACTAATCCATCCTAATGGCCTTTAATGATTTTTCAGCGTCATTCCTGGATCCCTCCTATTTTTCAGGTCGATGGTAACTGCCAGTGAGCTCAGGATTGTCAGTTGATACGAAGCTAAAAATTTATCATCGGTGTAGATTGAAGAACGTGATGTGAAATCTGATTGTGTAGAAATGGATGGGATGTGTAATTGTATAGCATGTGATAAAATCATTGACTTGAGTACAAAGTAATGTTTTCCTCGACTTTGTATAGCCCCAATTGTGCCACCCACCGATGATCGATAACAATGAAAAGTTGCACCGGTCGTGTTTTAATCATCTCCGATCCGCGTTCATCACTCGAATTGATTAATTTCTCATCAAAGATGCTCGTGCGACCCATGTATCGACGAGCTCAAAACCACCCATCCTTGTAGTGTGCGTTTTTAGCTTCTATTTGCATGATTGATACAAAGCTTGAAATGAAACATCGCAGGCTCTCATTAAGTTGAAATGCGACATTCGTTTGACTCGACCTTGGCCTTAGCGACAATCGTACATTATGAAGAGGAATACTCTAATGAACTGGACACGTTGGTTAGCGTCTCTATTGGTTTATTTAAAAAGTGTTTAAAACGACATGTCCAATGTATCGTAACCACGAGTAGCATTTCTAATAAATAAATAATGAAGTGTGATATTCATGACTAAGGACAAATCTTGGTGTGTCACTCAATGAAAACAAAAAAGTTACATCAAGTTGTGTAATAGAATCAAAAAGACTTTACGAAACGCGTGTCCAAGAGAAAGAGAGACAAATATACTAAGACCGAGAAAAAGGAAATGTTAAACAACAGAAGAGCCCTTTGCCCCGAAGACAGAGATACATTTACGAAAATGGTATAAAGGCAATGGGCTCTTGAGCTATGGCCATTTGCTTTCTGGCAGGACAATAAAGTGCAAGAACAGGTTACGGTACCTTATTCTAATATAGCTATCGATTAATGCTGCAATGAAAAGCACTCCCATGTTGCTGCTGGAAACTTTTGCAACCTTAGAAAAGAGAATCACAGGGAAGATGATAAATGTCCATTAAATTCAGAATGTACATTGTTGATAGAATACCTACGTAAGGATAATTTGGCAAGTTACAAAATTGCACTATTAACTACATGCACCACGGATAATATAAACATTTTCATTGAATAATATTCGAGTAACATTGGTATTTTCAAAGAGTTTATACTTACAAATTCATCCCACGGTAAAGTTTACTACGAAATGGTACAATAAAATAGAACAATTCCAATGTTAGGTAACACCGTGTACTGGTGCATGTCTAAGGAAGTTTACAGCCCCTAAACTATTTATCCATCTATACGCGGTTGGTCTCTACATGGCTCTCTGGTACGTGACAAATTCACCGTTGCATTTCGAGAAGACCCACTAGTTTCATTACATGTATACCATTGGGTTATATCGAATCAAATCTAATAATACGCCGTCTTTCACGATATTTTGGCTCGTCTAAAATATCTTTACCAACACATAAAAGTAGTGAGTGTAGGTTGTTTGAAATAGTTTTATACACTTTTATCCAGCCTCAGGTGTTATTGTACGATATTAATCGTTGTAAATTAAAAAAAAATTAAGTAGACGAATAAAAGGATAGTTTTGTAAGAAACAATTTCTACGGATCAGGGTGAACTTTCGGTTTTCGATGAATACAGCACCAGGAAATTTTTTATTTTATTAGGAAGGGTTAAGGTAAATCCTTACAATGGGTGATACAACGGACGCATGACCGAAATCAACCTGACAGCAACGGCAATTGACTTTTCATGTCTAGTACAAAGCTTTAAAAACTATCATTTTTAAGTTAAGCTCGCGACATTGCAATTTCATTCAAATTGAAGCTCCACTTAAAAAGCCACTGGCAAATGTATCGACCAAACGTTCGTTTTGACGGTCAAACTAAATCTACGTGATATGCTTCAAAGGCACTTTGTCCGCTGTCGTGTTCCATAAAGACAAAGAGAAGACAATACCCCTAAAAAAAACTCTCTGCACACTCCCGTATTCTGACAAGATATTATATCCACACATAATGAACGGACGGAGCAAAGTCACGTTTCCAATGCGAACCAATGCGTGCACTATACGTACGTTCCAGACGTGCTAATGGTCATTTCAAGGATGGCCAAAGCACTCACATACAGCTACACAAGGCTGAGCTCCCTCTCTTGAAGCTCCTCCACTTCACACCCCAATCCCCCCCCCTCTTCCTCCTCATCCCTTAGGTTGTATTGGCACTTGGTTTGCGTTCTACATCGAGGAGATAGTGGGCTAAACGGAATGCTTTTGATTGGTTAATTTTTTACTTCGAAAGCTCGGCCTTTTAATGGTATTTTATTATATTATATTTAATAGTATTATTACTGCAGGCGTTTCCGACAGCTGTACGAGGATGGATCTTTGGACGTTTTTTTTTTTTTTTTTTTCATCATCATAATCACAATTATTTTGACTTGTCCTATCTAAATTGAAAACACGCGTTACCCTGTACCCTTTAAATTTAAGTTACATGATAAACAATCACTTTTTGATCATAAAAAAGTTGTGACTACGTTACAATTGACCGCCAAGATTCACTGAACTCTCGTAAAAGTTCCGTGTACACCACCAAATTTGCACGACTATACTTACCCAAATTCAAGTTTCTCTGCGCACCTCGCCAGTTTTGACCCTTTTATACACAATAGGTTTCATCCAGTAAAAAGCAATCGCATAAGTAGCAGCAGAAACGTAAACCGCGCGCGTTAACGCGAATAAGTAATGGAATTCAGTGGTGCAGCGATTTATGTTTTAATGAGTTAACGAGTGCAGAAGACAGAAAGGTATCAGACGTGCCGACTCTCACCACCCACATATAGCTGTGCACACAAGAGTGTACGTGTATGTATATATACGAAACAAGAGAGGGAGAGAGGGAAGGTGGTGATGGTGCAGCGGGGAGAGTCGATAATCGAGCTAACCCAATTCTTACTTCTCGTGATGTCATATAGATAGCCCCTTTCCTTCCCTACGATTCTGCTGGTGCTGCCTTATACACTCCCTCGCGCGCAACCCCCCCCCCTCCCCTTCCCGAGCAGTGTCATCGATCCAACTCTCGCTGTGTGTATTTATACATTCTGTGCACTTGCCACCTATCGCTTGCTGTATAATCTGCAGCCTATAAGAAGGTGGAAGAGAGTGGGGGGAGGAATGCACTTTCGACGGGCAGTTGAGAGCTTTTAGCGAACCAATAATTTCGGTAATCGAGTGTACGATCGAGTAAAGGTCGAGAAAGAAAGAGAAGGGGTTGACCACATGTATGATGGTGATACAGTTTTTCGATCTCATTAAAACCAATGGGCTATTTGACATATTTTTTGAGGGTTTGGCCAGTGATTTCACTCTCGCATGTATTTTATCGTAATTGGTCGAGTGGGAGCCAAATGAATTTTTGGAAGCAGGTTTTTACTTGACGTCTCATCCTCTAGTTTCCAAAATCATTCATAGATTTCACATTGTTTTTGTAAAATATGATAAACTATGTGGAGCTGAAGGCACAAATCCAGATTTACTCCACGTAGATTTTTCAAAACATCCCATCAAGGGAAGAATAAAAGTAATCTTCGATCCCTTTCAATATCCAATGAAACAAATTGCCACCAGCTCTGATTTTGTTTGCCCAACAACAAATCCAATCAATGCAAAACAATTAATGTCATCCGTCAACAATGAATTTAATTTGTCAAATAGCCGCGATTCAACTGCGCTTCTGTGTACACACCCACAGCTCCGTAAACCGCTCATGCGCCTCTGCGCCGTATTATATTCTATAAAGTATATTGGTTTCTGGTGGCTTGGTGCCACGTATCGGAATATTCCATCACAGAAACCACCGACGTTCCCCCTAAACTCCAGCGTCTCCTCCTCGTTGTCCGGGAGACTCGTAAGACCTCACGCATTTCTCGGTAATTAAATTCCTCGAGGATTGCGGCTGTTATCCGTTGGCTGTTCTGGCCTTGCATTCGCAGAAAACCGAATGAAGAAATTTGACGTTGTCTGTCTCATTCCTTTCTGTTGCGATGGTCTTGAAAATGTATAACGCATCCCAGTGACCTTGGCGTCTAGTTGTCACATGATTGTATAGTAATAATATCGAGGCTTTTGCCACAACTTTGTTTCGATCTCTAAAGTGGCATTATCCATATTGCTATCGGTTGTAGAGACCGATTATTCTTTTGCAGTTTACCAGAACTACATTCATTGGAATTTATTTATTTTGAATTATTATCACGATACTAACATTACTACCGTGTTAGCTGAATCGTAGAAACGAG
The DNA here is from genome assembly GCF_000648655.2 of Copidosoma floridanum. The sequence continues at coordinate 876,341 of NW_019379463.1, read as the reverse complement.
ACTTATCGTTTACTAATACTATTTTGTGAATTTCAATTATGGATTTCAAACTCATATTAATTCCTGTCGAATAAAAAACACTCGACATTAGTGTTTTTCAATAAATTATAATACAACAATTTTCATACTTCTCAATAAAAATAATGGAAGAATGAGAAAGTATCGCATGGTTTTTTTTTACATAAATACATATTTATTAAACATTTACCACTAAACCAATAGTACCGCTATCTTTCGTTAATCTACTTTGTATCCAATCGTAGGTTTTATATTCCAGCATATCCTCTGATGCAACCTCAAACAAAAAGAGAAAACAAAATGTTGCAACTATGTACGTATACACCAGCAATGCAAATGAAAGACTTCAGAATAAGTAAGAAAACTTTTGCAAGGCAGAAAAAGAGAGATGGAGAGAGAGAGAGAGTTTGCAATGACTTTGCTCCAACTTTGTAAAAGACACGCGACAACAAAGACGGTAGGATGCATAGATATGGAAAAGGTATAAAACAAAGAAATGAAGTAAGTACAAAGGTCTCAGTGATGGCTTGTATTTGTGGTGGTTAGAAACGCAGAAAAATGTAAAACTTTATTCGAAATTTGAGATTTTTCACAAAGTTTTCTAGATATCGTAGTTTTGAAGAGTTATTGAAATACACTTACTTCCCAGCCAAAGTCCGCGTAGCACGTATACCAGCCAAATGCACTTGAATGTGTATTCTTGTATATATTATAAATTACAAATTTTCCTGTTACTAATATTCTTCTGTTCTTCAATAAAAAAATTATTTTAGCTGATTACTCAATTATCAATAAAACTTCCCAACTATACTACTCACTGATATAAAAAAGAAACTTTTTCGAGACACGTTTATACCGAAAGATGAGCAAAGTTACAGCACTATATATTTATACATTACTCACTAAATTGGCTATTAAAAAAAAAAAAAAAAAAATTTTGCTTTTATAAGTCACACTTAGTCAAAGGTTAATTCTAAATATGAAGTTTCCTTGGTTACACTCAAAAGCCTACACGAGACTAACTGACACACGCACGCAAGCAACTGCGAACTTGTTTGAGAGCACCGAGAATCAACTTGCTTGCGTATTAAGTACGCATTTAGATATACTTACATGTGTAAACCTGATACACAAATGAGGATTGGCAACTGTTAATGTGGTTCGAATCCATTGTAAGTAATTGCATGGGCCTAAATTGCTTCGTTACACTTTGCCAATCTCACTTGTATAATACGCTTGTACCAAACGATGCAATTACAGAAAAATGTATTGGTAATCCAACAAGAAAATACTCTAAAAAGGGACATGGTGTAAATTGTACGTGAGTTCCAAACACTACTGATTTTATCTATTTCGAAACCCGAGAATTTGTCTCCAACTCGTTCGTATTCAGATGGTTAAGGTGTAGTAGTACCACTAGATTAAACTAAAAAGTTAATTGGGTTAAGAAAAGTGGATGAAATGCAAAACAAAGAGATAAGAGGTATAGGGGAGAACTTTGAAGTGTTAAATGGGTAGTGGATGGTTTTGACGTGAACTGAATGTTAAAGAGTCCAAAAGGAAAGGTGATAGTTTCATTTGGAATTTAAGAGAGAAAGTAAGTCTTCCTTTTCTTGCATTGAGAAAAATTGAGGAAAAATGTTTGAAGAAACTTCGTTGTAGCTGCCACTTGGAATGAAAAATCGATCGCACAGATACCACTTGGGGAATTTTTCACTATTTTCAAGGTAATTTTCACCGCTGAAAAAAATAAATTTGTATCATGAGTTACGATAGCTTCATCATTAGCGCATTAAAAAATCATCGCGCGAATGGTAAAAAATTCATGCACTCATGACACATGTTATCACCAAATCACAACGCCAAACCTTCATTTTACTGGAAGTAAATGCCAGATAGTCCACGCGACATTAGCTTGACTCGCGTTCGCGTTTCGATACAATTGGTTCTCGACTGCATTGAATTTTAAAATTAGCATACTCGTAGCTCTGGAATCATATATGTTGGGGGAAGGATTAGTTGACAGACTACGGCGCACTTGTCATAATATATACCAACGTACAAATGTTTCAACAGCGAAATGGAAGGGGGGGGAAGCGTAAAGTGTTGAAGGATCATTTGAACAAATAAACATCGCCGCTTCATTTTCCATCGTTTCGTTTGTGCAATTTGCGCGCGTGCATTATTTGATGGACATTATCAATCGCCCCGAGTGCGGTGTTTCGATTTTCAATCGTATACGTACTTGGCAGGTATTAGTGCCGACTAATGGCGAGAAAAAAACGACTGAGCGCGCGTATAGGAACGTCGAGCGTTTAGGGGCGGTGACGTAACACGTGAGACTTCCAACACAATGGCACTTAAATCAGAGGCCAGTTGCATTTTGTTACGTGTGTACGTTTGTTTGATACATTGATTCGACTTTATTTTTCAAAATTGGACGCCAAAGTCACGGACAATGAAAGGAAATTGGAAATTTACGTTTTTGAAAGTAAAAACGAGCCACCGTGGATTCGTCAGAGCATAAAACACCCTTTAACTTATGATACGTTCTTGCTACGAAAAATTATCAAAATTATTCTATAATACTCGTTGAAAATCATTTACCTCACTATGATTAACTGATTATTCTAGTTATAAGAATTAATTGTGACTGTGACCCGTCAACTTGGTGGTATTTCTCACTGCCTAACTTTTCGAGAATTTCGAAACAGTAGAATCTAGACACTCAAGTTCTACGTCAATTCACTAAATTAAAGCCAAAATTCTCAAAAAAGGGCTATAAAAGCTTTTATAGTTGGCGAAGAGAGAAAAAAATGGAAAAGAAAATCCCTCAAATCAGAGGAAAAAGAGTTGTCCCTTTGCTCAGACAGCGACTTAAGATCTTGGATTCACGAAGAAAAAAAAAAAAAGAAACAGAAAAAAGCAAGAAAGCTTTTGACTTAAGTCTCAATAAACACACAGACACCAGGTATATAAATAAAAGTCAAAGAAAGTGAACGAAAATCCCTTGCTTTCTACGGCAATGTCACCGAACCTCGAACACAAAGCCAGCGCTTTCCAACGATAATTAGAATTCAGTCACGTGACGGGCCTATGAATACCGAGGAAAATAAAGCTTCAAGTCCATTTCTCGGCGAATACTCATTGTTTGAGGAGCACCGGGGGAAAGCTCATCTAACTTTAGTTTTTTTTTTCATTTCACGCCGTGTTTAGTACTTTTTTTTGCACTTTTTTTTCCTTTGCAAACCCCCCCCCCCCCAAAAAAAAAGAAATGATTTTTCGTCACGCACGTAAACATAAAATGTCAACGCACCCTTCTATAATTATTGCTCTCAGACGAGCTCACGGGCTTTTTTTTCTTTTCATCCTGTGCGCCTCGACGAATTTGCCTATTCGCCCGCAGGTACACACCTTCCCTCCTATTTCGTTAATAGCACGAAATAATCGTCGAAACAAAGAGCTTTGGATACACGATTGCACGAATTAAGCCAGTGCTGCTCTCTTCCTTTGCACTTGTTACGGATATTCGTAATTAAAACACACTTGCGAGAGCTCTTTCTTTTTTTTTTTTTTTTTTTTTTTGTACTGCTTTTGGCAAGAGCTCGTGAAACTTCAAGAGGATTACTTGTGTCTTTTAGCTTATTTTCTAAATCAGTTCCCCTTTTGCTTTAATAATCTTTTTTTAAACTGATACATTGATAATCGTAATAAAGACAAACATCAGATGATTGATTCAATGTTATTATAATAATTTAACTTTTTTTGCTATGGAAAAGTATTTTCATGATTTTTTTTCGTTTTTATGTTGTAGAGGGATCAAAAACTGAGGACTTCAACTTGCACAGTTCTGCGAAAGGTTTCGGCAAAAAGGTAAGGTTACAATTTTAAAGAAATTTGTTTTTTATTCAGTTTACTCACAGGACATAGAGATGAACCCACATCCTTCTAGATTAAAAGCTCGTCCCTCTGCCCATCTCCCAACACGAACGTAGTGGAGTAAACACAGTAAAATTTAATTAAACTATAGTATTGCAACGTTTATTTGGAGTACATGAATTTGCCAAGTACAAAATTAAATAACTAAATTTGTTCATCGTTTCCCATCGACGCAAATTCCCATTGGCATGTGCTGTACCACATGTGCAAAACATGAAATTTGCCGTGAGAGAGTACGTAGGACCTCCAAATGCGATTGATCTGCTCATCGAAATCCAAACTTGTGTGTGAGTAGGAGGGAGGGAGAAAATGTCAGGACAAGTCTCGGGGGAAGAGAAGAAAAGCCAACTGTGTGTCACTCTCGCTCTCTCTTGCGTCTCTTGTGAATTCACCATGTAATCAAATGATAAGTCCGCTTTCGCAATTTTGTCTCATTGGACCTTGTCCTCCATGTATATGTATATGAGCTTTAAATAGCGCACTCGTGTCCAATGCACTGAAATTAATAAATCCGTGACTGATGAATTTCTCGGACCCTTGACCTCATTCTCGCTCTCTCCGGGTTATTTTCTGGTAGATATTTTCGGAGGTTGATTTTATCGACTCTTTTATTTACATGTACTCTGCCCGTGCAAATTACAGCACAATACGTGAAATTACGAATGGATGATTTAGTGGTACAATTTTATTTTCCATTGGTGGCAAAATTATTTCGAAGCATATTTATTCAGTATGGAGAAATATTTTCAAAAGTGTCAAGTTGGAGCATAAAAGACATTTACGAGGACATTTGAGTAATAAAAAAAGTACTGATGAGTCCGAGTTATGCCAACGAATACACACCGTCTGTTCTTAAATTAAATACAGAAAACCAATAGACACAAGTAAGAGGAAACTACGAATGGGATATGAAAAGAAAAGAAAAGTTTACAGATAATACTAAATTTTGTTAACTGTTCTACATTGAACTGCAGTGAGTTTTGGATTGACAAACTCAAAGTCTGTAAACCGGAGTCAGGATAACCACTCTAATATTCAAGGGTTCCCATGAAACATCCTTAAGTAAACGAGGGATAGAAGAATATCACGTGAGATAATTTTCACCATATTAAATCAAGGGGAGCAAATTTATGGTGCGCAACTTGTAAGCACAGTTTAATTCAATTATGCTCGCACCACAGAGATGTTGAGTAAGAAAAGTGTGACCAGTTGACCGAACAGGAAACACAGAGGATTAATAGTACATTTCTAATTTTGGGAATCATCCATGTGCTAAGTTTTGACTTGGCAGATAATTAGCACAGCAAGTAAAAAGTTGCGTAAATCATGCAAAAATTGAGTAGGCAAGTATAAAGAAAGGTAGAGACTATAAGCAGATTATAGTTGTATGACGTAATAGATAAGCTAATCGTGTGATTCTGCCGTCAAGACCCAAGTTTTTGGTTCAATGTTAATAATCTTACTCTATTTACACCTTTATCATTACAAATATAAGAATGCACGAAGATCTAGTTGGCTGATGGCATACTTTGAACACGTGTCCATAAGTGTTAATTTAATTTCAATCAAAGATACCCGAGAACAGATCGATTAAAAATCCAGAATTTGTGAAACGTTTTCTTAATTTTTTCGACCAGATGGTAATTAATTTTTTGATAAGATATCGTCAAACAAAATGTTCGCAATACTTGAATGTGTATAAACGAATGTTTCAAACTGATTTACGAATCACAAAATTTCGTTACATGATTCAGTACGCATTAATTTTTTTTACTTCGTACATACAATGTGAATAATATTCTTTCTAATATAAATGTATCTAGTGAAACCTACGATGTTTAATACAATGTTGTGGTTTTTAATTAAATTTTAATACTGTCTTATTCGTCAGTTTCAAAACTAGTTTACTCCAAAAGTATTAATTATTCAATCTAAAAAAAAGTTAATAGTAAAAAGTAGGAGGTATAGCAAAGTACAAATTAATGATGTTTACTTAGCTGTCTTCAGTACATTATTTTCTGTGTGATTGGAGTTATATAATAAAACGTACCATCGTTTGTAAGAAAATCCATTTGAATCACTTCTGGCGTCTAGATAGCTTGCTAAACTACTCACGGTAAGTTAAAAATTTTCTTGGAGCTTTTGAAATGTTATCATGTTTAAATATGATTCGTTTTATTATTACGTTGAATAAATAACGTACATTAATATATTCGTTTCGGTTTGGCTGTTTACTGTCTGACATACGAAGTATAAGTTAGTTGTTTAAATGTGTGTTGAACCTTAATTTGAATTTTTATCTCTGCTAGAACTACAACACACACACACACACACACACACACACACACACACACACAACTTCTAAAGCGTATCATTTTTTAAAATTAATTTGTAGTTTAATAACATCAGTTAGTTTACTTTAGGATTCCAGCTCTAAGCTACGTTAAATTTATATTAATTTTAAACCAATTACTTCTATTAAGTGTAAGATTTTCAAACAATGTCCTTTATACCATGTAGCGCTGTAATTTTGTCCTGATTATATAAATTAACAGTGAATAATGTAAAGTAAAAAATCATATTTAATGAATCGATAGAAAAGGTTGTTAATAATCTTAATTAACTTGATTGAATTGCAAGTATAAAAAATATTTGATTTTATTTCGTTTTGATACTAAGTGTCATTTTTCACAACGACAATGACTTACGATGAAATTGTGCATTAGTAATTATTTTTTCTTTATTAATAGAATTTCAGCTGGTTTATGATAAAAATGCATCGCACGTATTTCTGCCTATTGTGCTTGATCATTACATTTTCCACGTGTAACACCCAATTTCTTGACGTAGCAGTCAAAGGTGTTCAATTTTTGTATCAAATATACCAATACGAAAATAACAATATGAAGACAACGATAATCAATCAAAAATTAACTGAACAAATTCATTATCTGAACCTGATGAACAGTATCGAGGAATTAAAACTGAAAATAGAAAGATTACAGTTGGACGAACCAGATGTTACGAATATGAAGGCACGGATGTATGATTTGCAAGTATGCTCGGATGAAATCGACATGCGTTACAAAGAATACATCACGTACAGCAAAAGTCAGTCACTGTACGATAAATCAACGCTGGAAAATTATTATACAGAAGTGATGAACGAAAACAATGGAATTCCCAAGTTGCTTTTCAAGATCCATGAGCAGGTAGTTGGTTTGGGTTATGGTAGTTTACTCAACATAATAGACAGATACATAGAGGTGAGAGTGAATTTTTTTTTATTTTTTTTTTTATGTGAATTAAAAAAAAAAAAAAGAGTATTATCTGTTAATGCCTAGTACATAGACCCGTACTGCGAAAAGACAAAATCCCGACAGCGATATTTCTATGATCTTTTTCTCTCCATCATGTCATACGAGACAAAAGGATTTTTGGTCTTGGAGTATGCCTACGCGTTAAAAAGGGAATTGAAAAACAGTAAGATGTACATTCATCAAATTTTCTTTTGGAAAAACCTTTCACTGCATCAAAGGTCATTTGAAATTTTTATTTTTTTCAGAAACTATGGTGCAAGAGTTCAAGGATGTGCACAGGCTTTATCATGAAAGAGCCAACGCTACTTTTCTGGCCTTCAAAGAAATCATGTCTCGTTCTGAGCAGATTATGTGGAAATGCGATCCAATAAAACACACCAAAAGTGCGACATGATGTACTTTGATCATCAATATTCATCAGCAAAATGATATTATTATTGTTATTTTTTTTTTTTATTTACAGATAAATCGTATGCCGAGTTGAGAAATGTTTTTCGCCGAGTATTTTATGACGCTCAAGAATTTCACTCAAACTTCTCGCCATTTCATTGCGACTCGCTACAATGTCCAACAATCACTAAAAAAAAACGTGTCCAACCTGTTTGTCAAGGGAATAATTGCTTCTTTCAGCAGCGTCATTGTAGCAACATAGTTAGATGTAGGCAGCTTTTGAAAAATGAAGCTTACGACGTGTGCGTTTTGGTAGGTTTAATATGTATATATCGTTTTTTCACATGTGCTTTTTCACCACGCAATGCTCCTCGAGAAGGGAATGGGCAATCTTCTCGCAGCAAAATTGCCTAATTTTTCCTACCCCCCCCTCCCAGTAATGGGAGACCTCCCGTCCCTCATCCCCTTCCTGCGAAGGGGAGAGGGGAGACCAGTACAATATAAAAATATGTATATTAAATACACACACATTGTTTGAAAGTTCGTAGAATGAAATTTTTCAAACTAAAGTTTTTCACGTAATCAGAAAAATCAAGATCACGGTCGCCGATACAGTTACGTTAACAAAGAAACTTCAGAAATATTTGCGGGCCATCCCAAGTGTGATGGTCAATTCCGAACAGTGTATAAGGTTATACAATCGTACCCTGGGAGTATCGTGGATACGGAATGTAACGTATGTGACTGTATATGCGACGAATCGGAAAACTCTGATCGGTACATCAGCCTCCGACCGGTCACATCTGACGTTCACAATAACTAGTGAGTAATGTATTGTTGATTCACCATTTTTAACAACTATTCCGAAGAATGGCAGTACTCAATGTTAAAATTTTTTATTGCGACAGTGTCGTTACTGGAGTACGATTTCAGGTGGTAAATCACACGCTTTACATTAAGATACAAGAGGGAGAATTGTTGCCATTTGGGTTCATCCATGGCAGTTCCACCAGGTGGAAGGATATTGAGGCTGCAACCGATGTTGAAGACTACTTGGATGAAATCGGTATTAATTTACTTCAAAAGACAAGGAAACAAAAACGAAATTTATATCCAACGTACCAAACTGAATGGTCCAAGTTTCTCAAGTATGGAGGTAAAGGAAGATTCAAGTTGAATTGGTTCAATGGACGTGGCCTGTACTTGGATAATTTTGAATTGAGAAAAAAAGAAATCGTCACTGGAGTCCGATTTACTTTGGATTTCATGGAAAATAATAAAATTTCTGTCATGTTGGATATACAGGCTACTCCATTAAACTACCAAAATGGTAAATTGATGACGGGAAATTCTTATTGGATGTCAACTTTTGCTTCATTACCCAATAGGTACTTGAAACGTAAATCATAATTTAGTCTTTCAAAAAAATTGATAGTGAGATTCTAAAAACTATAGTACTTTAACTTTCATTCTATATGTAGTTTTTTGTTTGAATATTAGACAAATTTTAAACGATAGTGTGACGTCATTGTGGAATTTTTATATATAAATCTGCATGAGTTTAATGGTATATACGTTTAAGTGCAAGAATAACACAATAAGTTTTTTTTTTATATTATTTTTTTTCTACCTGTAGATTCGGTTGAAGATCTTTCATAAGTAATCTCATCTAACCTTAACCAATCAGTATTTCTCTAAAGTTTTTTGTTAGTTATTACACATGCATTATAAATATTTGTTTATTGTTATGATGCAAAATAATATATTTTGTATGTTTTCTTGGGTTTGAAATTATTTCTTAACAAAACCCTTACGTTTTATTCTTTAATGTATAATGTGCTATTCAAGTCATAAAATTTAGGTAAAAATTAGATTTTTGTGATTAAATTGTAATGATATGAAATACAACAGTGTACGAAATATGACAAGAAACTCTTGCATTAAATTTTATAGACTATGAAATGATAAACATGGATTCGAGTTTTATTTCTTCATGACAGGACTCAAAATATAATGCAAAAGTTTCAAAGCATCCGAAAAAAGTTTTTTGGACAACCAGAAACGTTATACCATTAAGTTTCTTAAACTTTTATAAGCAAACAATTAAAGTTTATAAAAAATGCAAGGAAATCTGTGTAAAATTCCAATATTCAAGTACCATATTTAAATTTACTCTTTGGTATCTCACCATCTGAAATTTTTTAATGACATTAGAAAACATTGATGACATATTTATTTATCAACTAATGTAAATAAAAATTTTTAGGATTCCACTGGAAAGGAGAAATTGTGATACACCAATTCTCTTGGATGTAGACAACAAACCAGATGGTAGACCACATAAATACCTCGAATTTGCTCCATCTGCCCTTACATCAAAAGATGCTGGACAAACGCTATTGCCGCTGATCGACATTCAGCCGGTGACTTCGGATCCACCAGTGCCGCTCATGGGAGTCAGTCTGGATATTAAAAGAGCTAAAAACTCTGGAGGCTTTCTTATGTTAAAAACCAAAACTTACAATACATTGTGGCATCTGAATGATTAAGAGCGAAGTGAAATGTACAGATTGTAATTATGTATAGTATATAGAATATGTGACGTCAAAAAAGTTTCAAGCTGATTAAGACTATGCAAACTTTCATCCATCAAATAGACAGTGAAGACGGGGTTGCTTAGGCTAATAATACTTGTCGATTTTTAATTAAATGATGAACTTATGAAAAAAAATATGAGATACGCCACCGGGTAAGCTTTGAAAATTCGCTCAAGAGAAAAAATGCGAAAATTTTTAGTAATTAGTAAAAATGTAAAAAATAGTTATGCATGCCATATTAACTTTTCCCTCATACGCGATTTACACGTAAATATTTTGTTGTTTACAATTTTTCTTTGCATCCCGTCATTTGTGTTCGTATCTTAGCCCCTGCCATTGCAATTAAATTTGTTAATTAGTATTTTTTTCGTACCAATAGTTATTTTCCTTTTTCCAAATGTTTAACTCATTATTTCGTTCTTTGATACTATATTTATTCTATTGTCTAAATGTGAATACTTAATCTTTGTCTCTGCTTAATGGCCTATATTTGTCTGTTATATGTGTATGTACTTTTCTTAAATTTCCATTAATATCCAAATATTTATGTTTTATTATTAATACTCCGATTACCAGAGCATTACTACTTCTGGGAACTATTTGACTAATAATGTAGGAATCACCTCATGCTACGTAAAACTGAAACAAAGCTTGAAATAAAGATTTTCTGAACTAATAGTCGCGAGTTCTGGAGAATTTAGACTTATTTTTCACAGGATTTTAGATTACTTTATACTAAAATTCACGAGCCTCCTACAGACACTCAATGGTACATGAAATTATACTATCAATAACTTAGTATCACCTGGTATGTTTTATGTCATACTTTCTGTTCTATTCGCAATTCCAAGGAACAATCACGTATTGATCCAATCGTTTTTAAAATAATCGTAAGATATCTTCAAGGCTCGGATTTATTGTACTTTTGAAGTACAGACAAATACAATTCATTGATAACTCCCTATGCAAAGTACGATAATTGTAAATACCGATTTATAGAGAATTTCGATTAAAAAAAAAAATTTTTTTTTGAATGTCTAGGGAAGAAGAAAAAAAAAAAAAAAAAAAAAAAAAAAAAAAAAAAAAAAAAAAAAAAAAAAAAAAA
>NW_019379463.1:843632-862806 GCF_000648655.2 Copidosoma floridanum | reverse complement strand
TAATAATTATTTACAACGATGTTTTGCGTTTGATGCATTGAAATCGTTTTTTATTTTTGTATTTTTTCTTATTCCGTTTTATTTATTTATTTAATAGGGATTAATTAATAAATATAGAGGGTGTATTTAGTCAACAAATACTTGGTAAGTATAATAGCGTATTACCAGCTACACCAACAACGTATAGATGTTGGAACTGTAGTGCATGTAATAATGTAGTGGGATTACTCCACTTTTACACAAACGTATTAAAGTATGATTTTTTTTCTTTTTGTTTTTTATTTTTTAGGGGCCTTTCATGTATACTTTTTATTTTATTTAAACAAGTATCAGAGGTTTTATTTGTTCAAAATTTAAGGATATTAAAAAAATTCATTGTAAAATTAATTAACATTTAAAAAAAAAAAGAACTTTATTTTTTAATTATTTTAACGTAATGGAAAGTTTAAAAATGCAATTCTGTATTCTACGACTTAAAAATATCTTTTTAATTAAAAATGATTTGCGATGAGCTTATACTACCAGATGTAAACGGTTTGAATAATTTCATATAAAATCACTATTGACACGAATCTTAAAAACTTCAATGTTTATTAATGGGCCTAACATTTCTAATTTTTTTAGAAATTTTTAATCACTTTAAATAATTAAATTGTATGATCACATTAATGTACGCCAGATGGAGCGCCTGTTTTTGACATAAAATCATGCATTTGAGTGTTGTCTTGATGTTGTTGGTGTTAAAATTACATTATCACACTGGTACTTTCACCTTATTTAGAGCTATTTTACACATACAGAAAGATCATCTATCTAGGAAAGACACATCTCAAATTTTAAAATAATTATATAAAAATAATATTTCCACGTGCATTCAGTTTCGATTTGAAAGAGAGAAAAAAAAATCAGCCCTTAAGACATAACATGTTCCCTCGTTTTCTTTGAGGATGTTGAGGTGCTCTTACGGAGGCAGGCAAAAAGGGGAATCTCTCTGTATGGCTCTATGTTAAAATTTATACGACGCCTAGTCCGAAAAATTTCGCTCTGTCGATTACAGAAAAATTCATGCTTGTTGAAACAGGCTTGATTATGCGATTTTTTGCATCAGAAAAATAGTACACCCTCATCGTAATATACGCAACCACGAAAAATTAAGAAAATTCGCATATCCCTATTGTACATCTACCTTAATGGCGCACTGCGGCGCTCGTATAGAAAATTCATACAAACGACAAAATAAACGACTGCTCACAGCAGTGCCAAATGCTACTGCAAGTCACGTTTTATTTAAGTACCCACACAATTGGATCCCTCAAGATGATGATGAGTTAGAGTATAGTATAAAGTCCCAGAACCACATATGCCAACACGCGCACGTGCTTGTATTTCATAAATTGTGCACATAAAAACGTCTTGAAAAAATTTTTTCATTTTTTATAGTGTATAATGAGCGCGATTTCATTCAAAGCAAACAAAAGTAAGGGATATACGTATCGCTTTTACCGATAGCTCAGATGTACGAGAATTCGGTACCGAACGCAGCTGCGAGTGATTTTACTCTCAATAATAATGTTGGAGCGTTAATCAAAACTTAGATAACAAATTGAAACTTGGTGAAGTCATTTTGTCACTTATCATATACCTCTATGAAAAAATTTCAAATTAAATTTACAGGATAGAGTTACATGAAAACGCACCATTAAACAAGGCCACAGCATCGTTATCTCATACTCTTATGAAGCCGAGCATTAGGACTTTGTTTAATTTAAAAATCGAGGAACCACTGCATGACATCCCTCAGGGAATCTAAGGCTGTACTAGGAAGAATGTGGCTCTCCATTGCTGGAAAAGATTTGTCTCATTAAGATAGTATTCACAAAATGAGAATCTTAATGACATATACTCTGTTTACTAAAAAAAATGTTTAAAAATGTCAAGAGTAAAAAAAAAAAAAAAAAGGATAATTAACGTTGGCTGGCATGATAAGAATAAAAAAAATTAAGGAAGAACTATGTAGGAAAAAAAAGATTAGTTAGAGAAGACAAAAAAAATTAAAACACGAAGAAAGAAGTAGCGTAGTAGCAGCTGAGGGACAGAGATAGAGGAAATAAGAAGCTTGGGGAGGAGCTGAGCTTCTATTAACCTCAAGCGTTTTCTACGAGTACGTAAAAGCAAGGACCTTTTTTTATTCGCTTATGAACTGACGAGGCAGAGGAATAGCGAGAAAATGTACACTGGTTCAACGCAATTCAGTAATGGTAATTGGGTTACTCGATGAATGGGATGTGTGTATGTTATACTTTTTTATTCTTTTGAATTATATTAATCCTAGCGAGAATCCTAGGCTTAGTAGGTGAGTATAAGAATTTTTAATGGTTCATCGATAATTGGATTAAATAGAATTTTATGTTGAATTCACCCAACGTTGTTTTTTCAATTCCAAAAAAATTTTTTGATTAGCTTGAATATTTTAATTTTAAAAAATGAATCCTTTCCAAGTCAGGGAGTGCTTGTAACTACGAAATTTTTTCCTTTCTTGACTCATTAACGTGAATTTAAATTTCATCGCAACTCACTTTTTTCTAGCCTTTTTTTTAATTTATTTATTTTTTTTTTTGATGAAATTTCTGTGAGAAATTCTTTTTCAAAGTAATGCTCTTCAAAATCATCAGAAATGATATCTGGAACGAGCTTTATTGCAAGTGGAAAAATAAATGAGAGATGAGAAATGGACGAAAATACTAGAAATGGGAAAAAGAGAGAAGGGAAGAGGTTCGTGATGACTGGCTGATTGTAGTAGTGATAGTAGGGTAGGTGAGATAGTTGGAAATTGAATTTTTCCCTGAGGTCTCGTTAAAAGAAGACTAGCGCGCTCGGCAGTGGAAAGGGGAGCCGGAGAGTTCGTGATACATTTGTTGGACTTCGTTTGTCCAACCGGCTTAGAATCTCCAGTTCTGCACAATTATGGTGTTTTGTGAAAGGATTCGTGTGTTGAAATATGTTGTTTTTTTTCCATCAGCAAGAATTTAACTTGTTCGTAATAATGTAGGAAATTGCGCGATCACGTCAAATGTAAGAATAAAGCAGTGAAGATATAACTTTCAAAACAATCAATTTACCAATCATTTATCAAAATAGTAACACTGCATTTATGGAAAATTTTGCATTGTATGTACAAACTTTTAAAAAACACATCAACATTAGGAAAACACTTGCAAGTGGTGTACGTAGTTGCACTGTATCAAATATTGAATGATGATAAAAAAATTTCTGAAACCATGAAGTAGTTGAGGTAAATCGTCAATCAATTGACCACATGCTTTATATTTTTAACTTCTATAACATAATAAGGTAACCACGGTGAAACAAGAGTAAAAATATTGCTAACAGAAAAACAAAACAAAACAAAAAAAAACACCCTCGTTTTGGCTTCTACATCAACCGGAATATACTAAGGTAGTGAGATCGCTATCGAGAACAATGCAAGACTAGATCTACAAGGGAGTTGTGATGAAAAATCGGATTCATGCACGGAGCCCGTGCATCGAGTACAGGTCAAACAAATATTCTTATACTGTAGCAGGAAAGCAGCAGAGCATATTGAGAGTTTAATCAAAAAACAGCTGCCGAGGCCGCTTTGACGGAGAGGACGACTCCAGCAATCACAGCAAAATCTTAAAACTGGAACATGCAGACATGTACAACCACGCGATTGGTCGTTCCAGCTTAGATTTACACGGAATAGATGTTCATGACTGAAAAATAATTATAATAACAGTACATTACGCAGCACATGCAAGAAAGAGGTAATTTAAGCTCGAGTGTGAATTGATATTGTCGTCCAAGAGACGTAACTGTTGCAAATCTTACTTTTCAACACTCAGTGTTCAAGTGCAAAAGCATAATATTGTTAAGAATAGAAGATATTGAGAAAAGTTTAGGGAAAAAAATAAAATTGTACAACAGCTAGTGATACAAATCTTACACCTAAATATTGCAAAATATAACTCTAAATTACGTGGAAATATCAATAATTTCTATCAACCGCGTAACAAAGTCTGCTTTTGTATGGGTACACGTTAATTCGGCACGTAATTACTTGAAGCCTTGTGCAAGTTCTTCAATGGATCCTCAACCAGTTAGTGAAGAATTAATGTTTATATTTATTTTATAGGATATGCAAGTATCCTTTTTATATGTTAACTTTACGAGATAAAAAAGATCGTACAGCATCATTAAATTTTCCTATTTCTCAATAGTTTTTTTTTTAAATAAAAAAAATTGAAGTTGATTTGAAGAAATATTTCAACAAATTAAAGAAAGCTTTTTAAATCTTCAAAGCTCTAAATAAATGAATTCAAAACATAATCCATGTACTTATACACATTAAATACACCATAATTAGAAGTATTTAAAAATGTTCCTAAACCCAGTCAACACCTGAGCTTACCTTTTCCCATTACCAAGGATAAAAGCAACAATTAGTCGTGGCACACATGCGCTCGAAGCGCGAGTTTTCCACGCAACTCGATCACAGCACACAAAGCGAGAGCCAGCGTTATGAGTACATGGACGGAGATTAGCACCACCGGGGTCCTCGTCAGTCAAACACAACGCATATACCCTTCAACTTGACGCCAGCCACTGCCAGCAGCCTTGACGTCTCGATCGATACTCTTACTCTGCCATTTTGCGTCCTCGTCCTCGAGCGATCCCCAACTTGCAAATGTAAGCAAAGAACTTGCACCCACACACACGCGCGACAATGGTTACATCTACCGGTGTGTTTTGATGGGCTGGTAGATTGGAAAAGTTGGGTGGACGTTCACATGCACGGGCCACGAGAAGTTAGCCAAAGCTCGGGGAGTTTCTTTGACTGTACTATGTTTCTTTTTTTTCTTTTTTTTTTTCCTCCCTCTCTCTCTTTGGTCGAAAGAGCCGGAGGTTGAGCTCACGGACTAGCAACGAACCGATGCTTTTTTTGAGAATGTCTCGAGAATTGCTGATCCATTTCCAGCTCGGCCGTGAATCTTACAAACGGTACTTCGAGCACGAGGGTAGTTTCGAGCCGTGACTGACACTGGCTGCCAGGATACATCCACGGGCATTTAATTTGCGGGGATTTGGCTCCCGAGCTGGAATTAACAATGGCAGGTTTTCTTCCTTAGAATGACAATCATAATAATTCGGGTGGTTTTTTCAAAACATTTTAAAGGTGGCAAAAAAATACTGTTCTCTAGTCTTTACGTTATTACCAGCTCAACGAATACGCGTCCTTGCGAGAATATCTTTTGTTCGCGTGTGTTCGGTGACGTATCCCTTACAATGGTAGAGAGAAAGGAGCGTATTCCTCAAAGAAACATGAAAAATTCCGTCGAAATTCGAAAAAATCCATGGAATATACGTATTTCAACGACACAAAGCAGGGCGATGACAAATAAAACCAAGATAAGTACACTAAAGCTCAGTCGCGTTGTGTGTGTATCGCCTCCCCACGCGATTTATTCCACTCTATTTCTTTCCTCAGAATCGAAGTGGCTCTACTCGCGATATACAATCTATCTTACCTCATTTCCCCTTCACTGCTTTCACCGCACATGGTTTGTTCGAATATTTACCTGTATGTACGGCCACACTGCACTACGACGCAATTTTTAACAAACGTATATCATTGTTTGATAATTCATTTCTTCGTGATATCGCTTCAACGCTCATTTTGTAAAAAAGAATCACCGGTCAATTAGATGCCAGAAACAGTTTAGCGTCTTCGTCTTAATCCGCCTTTATCCCAACCGCAAAAAAAAAAAAAAAAGTACAAATCGCATTTCATTTCTCATAGTCACGAAGGTTACCCAGTATCAGCTGTACAGCTTATCGTCGATTAAATTTTGCATTCTGCGCTTGTGCTCCAGTAGAGCTCCGACCGGCATTAACGCTCCCTCTGCTTGCTGGCTTTACAATCTCATCGGCCATGTACCTCCATTGCCCAGGGACTTTTTTTTTTTTTTTTTTTTTTTTTTTTTAGTATCTATTTTTTTTTTTTTCCTCTTTTTTCCCGCCACATTCATGTAACCCCGAGCGGTAACGAGAGCGCCATCGTTGTGGAGTTTTCCACGGATGATGTGCTTCGCTTCATCTTTTTTTCTCCCCCTGCCTGTCTCTTTTCCTTTCTTTATATCGCAGATTTTTTGTTACGCTTCGTTTTTCCTCTTTTTTCACTCTCGTTGGCTATTCCACCCTTATGCAATGCATGCCTTTTTTTTTTTTTTTTTTTTTTTTGCAATTGAAATTCTACAGTACTGAGGACGCAAAATGTCACATGAATGAAAAACCTGGCTGATTTTTTTCCGCTTTGCATTTCTTGATTTACAATACAATTTTTTGTGCATTAACTTTTATAATTGACGAAATTCATGTGCCGAAATACAAACATAATCATCGTAAAGATGGGGTTAATTATTAATCATTACTTTGATTTATTAACTTTTTGTTAAGAAAATCTGAGTGGCTCGAAACATGTCCACAAAAGAAAACCGATTGCGAACAACGTATTACCAAATGCCAATTCGTCGCCCTACAAAGCTTGTCAACGCACGTTCAACAGCTAATTTCGTACTCCGTTTTACCAATGTGTTTCGTACTGGACTACCCTCCGTCGGAACAAATTATTTTGACAAACGCAGAGACAAATTTCCCGATGAAATTTTCGCGCGTGTGTCTCGGATAGTGAAGATTAATTGATACACAATTGGACAAAAAGGTGTTAGCCACACGAGCATAATGAAATGCCAATCTTGGAGTTCAAACCATCGTTATCCCTCTACCAGGCTTTTACTGAGACCTCAGTTCCAGCAAACGTGGACAGGAGGAAAAGGATTTTCTTTGATCCTTTTAAGAAGAAAAACAACAACAACAACTACAATAATAGTAATAATAATAATAATAATAATAACAACAACAACAACAGTAATAATAGCAATGATGATGATAGTGATAATGATGATGATGATGATGATGATGATGATGATGATGATAATAGTTTAAAAAAGTAATCTATAAAGTCGTACGACTCGTAAAAATCCTGTAAACATACCCACCCTCTCGATTTGAGTTAGCTGTATCGGCCACTGTGGTGAATCTTTATTGATTCTCGTTTTAGTTTCTGATGCTACGATAAATAACATTAATTCATTTATAAAACGAGAAAATCCAGCGACAAACACCCACCAACTTTAAGTCCGGGTATTAGACGTAATTCCACTTTTATACGCCGAGCGTTGGCCGAGCATAGTCAGGCGAGAAAATTCATTAATTAAAAAGTCGCTGCAGTTGCCCAGCGACCGGAGGCTGAAAAGTGCAAACCGCTGAAGTTGCGCTAATTTACTGTTCGTTAGTCGGAGCCCGACGTTGGGAGTTGAAGCCGATTACAAAGAAGTTTGGAACTCGGCTTTGAAAATTACAAAATTCGACTAGTCATTGGCTGCTGGTTCTGTTTTTTTTTTCGAGCAACCAATGTGCAATATTTTTTGGTTGTACGGGTGCAGCGCACAATGCGCCCACCCTCTGGTACAATAAAATTCGCTTTAATTAATTAGGATTGACAATGAGTTATAACATCTCCAAGTACCTCAAACTTGCTTAGTTGTCCAAAATTCAATATAAAAATGAATGACAATGTGGTTGGTTGAGCAGGATTATTCCTTATTTAAATAGTCCTGCTCAACTAACCACATTGTCATTCATTTTTATATTGTAATCAGGATTTACTTTGCATCGTATTTTTTCAGATAACCACATTCTAAACATCTATTATTTGAATTAGTTAAGTGGAATTAAATATCTTTCGACACTTGGTGTGCAAAATTCAGCTTGTCGTCATTGCATACAGAGTACAAACAATCGATGGATACTCAGATATTATACAAAGTCACAATTTGATAAATGGAGAAAGGTCGAGTTATATAAGTGGGATCATTACCGTGAAACTATATGAGCATCCTGATGGGCCACTATTCAAATACACGAACTTGCATAGTAAACTTACAGTAAAAATTTCCCCAAAAAAAGTAGAAAGCCTTTTTTTTCGTGTACTCGGAACAAAAACGTGTTTAAGCCCAATGGCCAAATATCCTTGCAACAGGTATTTCGTACGAATTGATGTAGTTCGTGAGTTCGTAAGCATGATCTTTCAATCGATTGACAAAAATTTCGTGATTCTAATCGGATAGCTTTCCTGCGCGTACTTGATAAAGCGTGCATATATGCGTATGCCTCTCATAATCAAACTTTCTTCTCCGAAACCCGAAATTTTCCAATCACAATAACCCTATATGGAAAAATCGAGCGTCGGCAAAAGTTGGCTGACAGCGTCACGTGCACAATAACCAGACCAGACTTTGTGTAGGCGTAATGATTTCCGGAGGGAAAGGCATGCGCGCAGCCGTGGTATGCAGGAGCTCGTGTCTCCCTATCTATTCTTTCCCGCGCATGGATATGTGGCGGCGACCAAACTGTCTTTCACATTTCGGGGAGGTATGGAGCGGCGGGTTGGTATGAAACGATTTGAATTGCGCATGTCCTCGGGGCCGATCTATTATTAGAACCTCCCTAAGTTTACACAATGACGTATATATCTGCGTCGAAGAACTTCCTTCGCGCGTTGGATCATCGTGTGTTCCTTTGGGATGAAAAATGCGCTGTTCATTATTTGCTTCGAGCTTGGCAAATGTCTGGAGGGTGATTTGTTTTCGATAAGTTTAAACGTGGGCATGGGAATTCTGGTAAACGCGCGTGTACGTTAAATGAAGAGGAATGTGACAATGTTTCTCAATGTTATTCCAAAATAGTAGAAATATCAGTGAACCGTCAAAAAAATAGTGTTGTCCGTGACGCCATCACATAGCTCAGTGGATGCTCTGAGTTCTATGTACAAGAGTGTGCGAGCTATTTCCCATTCTGATACAACAAGAAATTTTCCATTACCAGAGTCAACATCGGTTATTTAAATCCCTCCCTGGCAGAGGATTATCTGTCGAGCTTTTGAAAAGAAAATAATTAAAAAGAAAAAAAAAAATTAGGTAAACCGCACGAAGAGGGACAGCATTTGAAATACGTGCAGAAAAAAAAGGTCGGGAACGTCAATGGAACGACCTACTTCCATGAATGATATTTAAAATTGTTGATTACAAGTCCTTTCTCTCTCGTTCTTCAAACAAAATTTACCGTCCAGAGTTTTTTTTTTTTTTTTTTCTTACAGATTATGTTTGGACGCAAGTTTATATGCTGTGTCGAGAAAAAAATAGGTACGATCGGTCTGAAGTTTGGAAACTGCAGAGCGAAGAAGTGCCCATAAAATTATACGTGTACATACGTTGTCAGCTGAGGCTCAAAAAAGACAACAAGCGATTATTCGAAACAATAAGGATAATATCTCGAAATGCAGACCCAGCATGTTATGGCATTACTAGTTGTTGAAGTTCTCCTCTTTTTCTCAACTTCTCGTTTCATCTGGAAAAATTTTGACATTGAAGCAGGTAGATTGAAAGACTAGAATACGTTCTATTGTAACAGTGATGTCTTTTTTACGTATGTGCGGGTGTAAAAGATTTTAAGTTGTGCACAAATAATTATTTTGCCATAGAGTACAATTCTCAAATAATCGTACGAATAAGTTTTTGGGCCACTTTTGAGGTTATGTATACAGAACACAACATGATATTAAAACGACTGTTCTAAATATTCTAAAACACTATTTAAGTGTTTGCTTTTATGAAAAAAAGTAGTACTACATCATACAAATTAGTAGAAGAGAGTGAAAAAATCTTGTACATTCTGTACGTAACCTCAAAAACTGCCCTAAAAATATTTTTTAGAGTACAACTTTGGATATTTCAGAACACAGAAGTGATAAACCGATTCTAACTGAAGATGTGGATTTTACGCGAAAATTATTTCAAAAACGATTCCCAACCCCTGGAATGTATGTACTTTGTAAATAGAAGCGAATAAAAAAAATTTTTTTTTAAATCAGCCAGGCTGACAATTGATCTGCAGCTTTTGTATGTAAAATATGTACGTACACGTGAATACCCATACATATCTAGGCACGCAGCAATTGTGCTCTAGAAATCTCAATGAGAGGAGCTAAAAAAATAAAGCCAGCAGAAAAGATTTCTATCGGGTGGTCGGAAGTTGGGCACAATCGCATTTACCAAATTGGAAAGATCCCCTTTTGCGATATTCCCCAATCGGCTCCTCTCCCACTTACCTTGTTTTTTTTTTTTTTTTTTTTATTCTTTTTTTCCGTGGTTATGCATATCACATGTGTACATGCTATAGAATCTCTGTCATACAATTTCTGAAAAGAAGAAAACCATCTGACTGGTTTATTGATCCTGAGCCAGGAGAAAAAAGCTCCTTTATATTTATATTTTTGTCAACCAAATACATGTACGTGTAGTTGACATATCGAGATAAAATTGTCGCCATTTTAATCAGCCGACTTATCCAGCTGCCGTGGCATGCTCGCATTCTGAAATGTATCGCATACCCTGCTACCTTTAAAAAAATTTTTTTTTTTTTTTTAATTAAAAAAATATTATGATGTCCAGTTGAGAAGATTTTTCCTACGAATTACATCAACAATTGTGACGAAAGTATTTAAAAATCTGAAATCGACTTTCAATCCTTAATCAATGGGACTCATGGACTCAAGACATTTTTAATGTAATAGATGTATTTTATTTTTACCATTATTACAGCAAATGGCTCATGACAAAAAAAATATGTAACTATTAGCTATTATTTCACGTTTCATCTAGGCTTACTCAAGTATTCGTTAAAATCTTTAAAATTTTTACATTTTAATTTGGTATGCAAAACAGTTTCTTAATAAAGCTTCGTATTTTGATAAATACTTGTTAATCGTTTTTAAATATTCGGAAGTCAGTGGTTGTAACATATGGAGTTTAGCTTGTATTTAGTGAGAATTCTTACTTTGTACCGAGAATGTGATAAAAAAAAAGTACACGTGTTCTACCATTTTACATCTAATATTTTATATAGTTTGTGTGAGCGTCTAAAATTAGTTGGGAAAGTGAAAAGCCATGTACAGCTGTTTAATACGGAACTGTGTGCTAGTACTGTTGATATCTAGTAATGCCATATTATTTTAGATAAGCAGTGGACAATGTTTATGCGTTTTATACTTTTACTTTCGGAGGACTTGCTGATATGTCGGTGATCTGCAATATCTTAAATATTATTTATAAATGGAGGTGAAAGAAGTTTATTGCACAAATTTACTCTATTTACTTTTTAAATTTACTTATTTACTTTTTGAAATCATCTGAAATTATATTAAAGCATATTAATGAAAAAAAAGGTTTAATACATTTTTTTATAATCTCATAGCAGTTGATCAAACATTAAATTAGCTGTATTTAAATGTAGTTAAACTAAGCTGTAGTTAAACATAAATCCAGAATTTCATTGTCTCACCCGAATTGAAATCGTGTATCAACAAAAGTCGAAATAGTGTTTTGTTTATAAATTTGATAACAAGTAGCTTAAATTTTGAAAAATACTGAGCTTTTTTATTCGATCCACGACGAGGCTACTAGAATTTTAACGAGAGGAAAAGTATGACTTTGTTCTTACACTATCAAGAAGTGGAATAACTGATTTTTGACACAAAAAAGTTAAAAGACTAATTGATGTATTTATTGGCTAATTTATAAACGAATTTACCAGCTAAAATAGCTGATTCATATATCACCTATAATAATAATAACATATTAACTATTAATGTAAAAAAAATGAAAAAATTTAACCAATAAGATGGGTGGAATAGAAAAATATCAGTTAATGATGTGTACTTAGCTGTCTTGGATTTCTGCGTATGAATATCATTATAAATGTAATAAAACGTGCCACCGATTTCCAGCTGACTCAATTAAAATATTTTTGGCAAACAGCTAGCTTGTTGGACTCGGTCACAGTGAGTTTTATTTTTTCTTGTTTTTCAAGAACATTTTTGTTGAACAAAAATTTTTTGACATTTGTGAATAACCGATTTTATTGTAAAAAAGTTTTATCGCTAACCTGGTAAACTTTTTTTAACAAAAATTTTAACGTAAGAAGTAAAAATTCTTACAAAACTTTTACAAAATTAATCAACAATTCTGTTCAAACATAGGCTTACTTATCGCACAATTGATCAAACACAAATTATCGAATCATCGAAGAACTTTAATTTGAATCGTTATTTTTTTTACAATCAATATACACAGACCAACGTTCATTGTCATAAGAAAAGTATTATGTATAAAATAAAATTAGTCGTATTACTTTACGATTGTCAGATAATAGCTATTACCTACGATGAAACTCTTTGATAAATGACATAATACAAAATGATGGAATAATACAACAGTTTATGCATAGACTTCACGTAAAACTTTTGAAAATAATTTTTTTTTTTTCTGTACTATCCACCAATTGTTGATTAATGTAATAATTTAGTACCTCTTTTATTCGTACGAATTTTCATTGGAAATATTTTTATATGATCAGAATCAAAACGCATAATATGCTCTTAAGAGTTATCTAAAAGCGATTCACTTTGAAAGAAAATCTTGACGGTGAAGCAAGAATTTTTTTTTCCATCTATAAAATCATCCACAAATGTATATATTTTCAGGGAGAAATAGTTAATGCTCCTTTTTTTTATTTTTAGGAATTCGGTAACTTGATAGCAAAAATGCGGAATCTATTTATCTGCGTATTGTCCTTGAGTATTGCATTTAAACTCAGCAATACCTTCACCCTGGGTACGCTATCCCAAAGTGCGAATTTCTTTTGCCACGATAGCATACACAATGCGAATAGTATGAAAAAAATGACTGAACAAGCCTTAAGCTTGAAGAATGAAATTTTGGAATTGAGGAGAAAAATCGGAAAGTTTCGGTCGGACGAGTTGGATATAAAGAATATGGAAGCACGTCTGATGGAAGCACAACAGATTACAGATAAAATGAATATGCGCTACGAACAGTACATCAGATACAACAAGAGCCAATCGTTGTACGATCCCTCGACTTTGAAAAATTTTTATACAGAGGTATTGGACAAACTCGAGGGTGTGACCCCCTTACTATTTGCCGTGTACGATTGGTTCATTGGCCGAGGTAACAGTAGTCTTATTACTATTCTTGAAAGAAACATTGAGGTAAGAGTTACTTTTTTTTTTGCTAAATGTATCACTCGGACTCTAATTTTATTGATTCGTGTTTTTCTGATGCTTAGAAGTTGGATCCGTCTTGTGAAGCCCGAAAATCACGACAACGATTTTTTTATGACCTTTTCTTGTCCGTTATGTCTCACCAGAGCAAAGGATTCTTAATTCTGCAGTACGCTTTTGATTTAAAAAGAGTCATGGAAACCAGTGCGTATCCCATTGAAGCTTTGCATTTGTTTCACGTGATTTACGACCTGTCATTTTAATTTTCCAGAATCCGTGAATCGAGAAATGCAAGTGTTGGACGAGCTTTGTGAAAAAGTAGTGTATTCCATCGTCACGGCTTTTACAAACGTCATGTCTCGTGCCGAGAAAACCGTTTGG
The DNA here is from genome assembly GCF_000648655.2 of Copidosoma floridanum. The sequence goes on along the minus strand of NW_019379463.1, from coordinate 849,185 downwards.
CGATGCGATCCCACGGCACACGTGGAAAGTGAGATATTATAAATTTTGTTTGCTGTACAATTTAAAAATATACTATCAATCATTCATTGTTCTTTGTTTACTTGTCGTTTCTTTTAAGATGAAACTTATGTTGAGTTAAAAAATGTGTTTCGAAGGGTATTATATAATGTAAGAGACATCACAAAAGGGTACAATTTACTTACTTGCGATTCGGAATCTTGCCCAGCGATACACGTAAATAAACACAAGACACCCAAATGTTTAAAAAACAACTGTTACTTGAAGCAGCGACACTGTAGCGGCTTAGTGACGTGCAGACAACTTAAAAAAGATGAGGAATACAACGTATGCGTCTCGGTAAACATGGTTATTATTCTAGTTTTGAGAAACTCCACAAGTCTGGATGATAGTTTAAAGATTGAATTTTTCTTTACCCGACCAGAAAGAACAAAATTATGGCCGCAGATACACCTACGTCAAAGATTCAAAAGAAAGCTTGTTTAGTGTCCAGGACAGGTGTGATGGTCAGTTTCGAGGAATGTTTCCAGTTGTGCAATCATATCCCGGGGCCATCATGGAGAACGTATGTAATGTGTGTGACTGTGTATGCGACGAATCGCTGGACTCTGATAACTCTGATCAGTACATTAGTCTGAAACCAGTCACATCTGACATTCATCGTGATTAGTGAGTTATTCATCATTTATTACTTACTTTCGAATTTTTTTTTTTTTTGTTTTTTTTTTTTTTATGCAACAAAAATCTTAAAATAATAACCATTCTCGTTACGATAGTGTCATTACCGGAGTAAAACTTGAATTAGTCAATCACACGATTTACATTAGGATACAACAGTCCAAACTACTAGCACATGGAGTCATAGACGGCAGCTCAACCAAGTGGAAAAACATTATGGCTGCGTCTAATGACAAGACCCAGCCGGAAGTCAACATTGTCTTGATTGGACTCATGGAGGATAGTGCATCGTTTAAGAAGCCTAAATACGAGATTGACAATCCTCATATACCGATGTACGAGGAAGAAATCTTCAAGCTCGAGTGGCACAACAAGCGCGGCTTGTACTTGGACGATTTGGAAGTGAAGAAGGGTGAAGTGGTCACTGGAGTCAGATTCATTTTGGAAAAGACAACAGAACAGGGCACATTCGTAGCACTGAGTGTACAGGCGACTCCGTTCAACTTCAAAAGTGGTAAATTGGCTGGGGAAAAATCTTATTGGATACTTACTGGTCTTGATCCATCTAAAAGGTACTTTAATCAATTTAGCACTAGATCCTAGAAATAATACGGTTTTATAAAATACAAGAAATGGTAATGCAGAGAAAATTTTTTCCAACTTGTCTCCTTGAAAATACACTAGAATCGTAAAAATAAAAATATGTCCACGATGCATGGAGATAAATAAACCCTAAAATGTGCGAGTTTGTCCGTTCTGGTTTTTGGGACCAAGCAGCTCCCTTGAAGTAAAAAGTCGAATTTTCAATAGATGCTATGAATATTTGCTCAACAGTTAGATAACTCAAAGCACTCGATCGATATGAAATTTATTTTGTTGCCAATCTATTACGGATTAGGTTATATTTTTTTTTTTTTTTTTTTTTTTTAATTAGCACAAATCTGGAATCAAAATTTTTCCTACTTCCATTTTTTTATCAAAATTATTCTTCCTCTGTGAAAATGTATGAACATTAAATCTTTCATCCAAATTTTCAAATCGTTTTTTAACGTACATGTTATTTAAACCATATTTTTATGTTTTTGTGATGTATTTAAAAAGTTACAACAAGTTATATCTTATTTCTGACGTACCTTCAAATTTTCAGGCACAAAATACAAATAAACGACTACGATGTGCCAACTTTATTAAAAGTTTTCAACAAACCAGATGGTAGACCACATAAATACCTCAAATTTTCTCCATCTGCCCTAACATCAAAAGATGCTGGACAAACGCTATTGCCGCTGATCGACATTCAGCCGGTGACATCGGATCCACCAGTGCCGCTCATGGGAGTCAGTCTGGACATTAAAAGAGCTGAAAACTCTGGAGGCTTTCTTATGTTAAAAACCAAAACTTACGACACGTTGTGGAATTTAAATGATATTTTGTAAAATGAAATTACCATCGTGTGCCCAATCATGTGATTAGTGCCATGAATAATATTTAAAAGACTTCAAAATATGTTTGAGTAACACTAGATGACTCACGTTTATTTTATTGCATTTTCAAACTAACATTTCATGTTTGTATCAGTAAATAGTTGGATAATTTCAGTAATAAGTGTCATCCATTGTAAAGTATTGAAAATGAAGCAGCTAATTCTACAACAAAAAATTTATTTATCATGTAACAAAGTAATTTAGTAATATATTTTTAGTGACAGAGTTCGTTTGCTTTTTTGTATGTCGATGCATGTACTCGCTCCTTAAATTTTCCTCATCAACATTCTTTTTTTTCATCCTTATTTTTTTATTTTTAGTGTTGCAAAGATTGTCACTGTAAACAGAAGAAAATTTGTAGTTTTTATAACACTTAATATCAATTAATCAATCTCATGCTATCGTTATATTTATCTCTCTGCTTTAGTGGTACGATCGACGTTTGGTCAGACGGAAGAGTCCATTCTGAAACTCTAATTTAAAAAATTAAATATTAAGTTGTAATTACCCGTTATAACTTTAGATTTTTTTAGTGTAAAATAGATCAAATGTTAATGCTGCAGATACACAACTATTGGTAGGCAGTTACTTTTATCTGTACGTAAAAAATCAGGAAAAGCAAATTATCATTAAAAGAAAAAGGTAAATTCTTTGTATGAAATTTGGCAGGATATTGTGGTCAGGACCATAGAACGTTTGTGAAAATAGGAAACACAAATATAAAATTAATTTATCGAGAAACTTTCTTCTCGAAAGCCGATAAACTCCTACGTCTCTCTCAGTCAAGATTTACTCTTTCTCGTTTCAATCCTCGGAAAGTTGAGTATCAAAGTTCCAAGGAGTCTTGAAAGCTACAGTTTTTATTTATGCCTCACTAATATTGGCTTCACTTTAAACTTCATTTAAATACCAAGCTAAATCCCATTACCATTTATTCATAGTTTATGTATGAAAATTTTTTCATACTCTCTCACGTTTGTTGTCGTTTTATAACATTAAAAAATTTTCCATATTCTTGTTCCATATGCTAGATGGATAAACTTAGACTCTATATAATTTATCTGATGAATAAAAATTTTTTTTACACTTTTTTTAGACATGCTCATTGATAGATTGAATCAACTTACATTTCCAAAACCAAAGACGAACCTCCAAATCAATTAAAATTCAAGCCTCGTTTCACATGCATTTCTCTAGACTCCTTCCGAGCAAGATAATTTCTCCATCAGACAACTTTTTGTTGCATTTTTGCAAGTAAATACTGAAAATGAGCCAAGATTATAAGTTTTATCGACTTTTTAAGTACTTTCCAGGTCACGTGATCCCCGTTTTTCAACGCAACTCTGTTGATAAAAGCGATAAAGCTAGCCGACGACATTTTTCCTTCTCACCTTGACGCAAAAAGTTTTGAGCAAAGCTCCACGTAAATAAGCTCTGAAAGCTCATCAGCATGCATAGGTCTCGCATTATATACTTCTTCGCAATAAATCATTCTATTATAAAGATTCAGCAAACTCTGTAAGCTAAGACTTTGTGTCTTTATTCAAATTCTCTAATCGAAAAATAAGAAGGCAAAAGGTCACGACGGAAGATTCAACTATACCAATTGGAAAACAATAACCACGAACAAAGAACATTCGTGAAAGCTTATTCGAATTTTTTTTTTTTTTTTTCTTTTCAATTTAGATTTGACGCTAAATGTCAATAAACATGATTCATCTTGATCGCTCGACATTCAAAGACACCCGGTCACTATTGTCTACGTGCATCTTTCGCAAAGGCATCTCACTGTCACGAGAACATAATATTCAGTTGTTTTTATTGAAATCCACCAGAAGTGTAAGTGAAAAAGTTACAGAGAAAGAAAAAAATCCTCCAACACACCTATCTCGCAGAAAGTTCGCGAACATATAAGCTGATACGTTAGAAGATCGATTTGTATCCTTCCCCCTTTATGCGTGTATCTCTTTGTATCTCCATATATATGTGAGCTTTAAAATGGCTGAAGAGCCTGGGAGGCGCTTTTTCCACGAATAAAACAGAGCTGCAAACTCTCACGGAGTCCTGAAACCCAACTGAAGCAAATTGGTCACGTATCTCCCAGTTGGTAATGGAAAATCAGCAGTTCTCGTACAAGCGACCATCCGATTCGGGGGAGGAAAGAAGAAAACCATATACGTTTAAGGTTTTGTAACAAAGGAGACAAGGGAAAACAAGTGGGAGAGAAAAGAGAGAGTAAATTTACGTGAGAGGTTGTAAATAGCTTTTGGAAAGGGAAACACTGGGCAGTTTCTAGGGGAGCCGATTGTTTTATCGCGGTGAACCGAGACGGGACGAGAGTGCCGTGCGAAAAGTAAAGTGGCCCCGCGGCAGTGGTAGCAGCTGTCGAGGGGAAAATGAGATCTCGAATGACTTCATTACACGGAAGTTAAGTGCTTTCGGGTATCTATCTGGTCCATTTATTTTTTTTTTTTTTTTTTTTTTTTTTTTTTTATGCAACAAAAATCTTAAAATAATAACCATTCTCGTTACGATAGTGTCATTACCGGAGTAAAACTTGAATTAGTCAATCACACGATTTACATTAGGATACAACAGTCCAAACTACTAGCACATGGAGTCATAGACGGCAGCTCAACCAAGTGGAAAAACATTATGGCTGCGTCTAATGACAAGACCCAGCCGGAAGTCAACATTGTCTTGATTGGACTCATGGAGGATAGTGCATCGTTTAAGAAGCCTAAATACGAGATTGACAATCCTCATATACCGATGTACGAGGAAGAAATCTTCAAGCTCGAGTGGCACAACAAGCGCGGCTTGTACTTGGACGATTTGGAAGTGAAGAAGGGTGAAGTGGTCACTGGAGTCAGATTCATTTTGGAAAAGACAACAGAACAGGGCACATTCGTAGCACTGAGTGTACAGGCGACTCCGTTCAACTTCAAAAGTGGTAAATTGGCTGGGGAAAAATCTTATTGGATACTTACTGGTCTTGATCCATCTAAAAGGTACTTTAATCAATTTAGCACTAGATCCTAGAAATAATACGGTTTTATAAAATACAAGAAATGGTAATGCAGAGAAAATTTTTTCCAACTTGTCTCCTTGAAAATACACTAGAATCGTAAAAATAAAAATATGTCCACGATGCATGGAGATAAATAAACCCTAAAATGTGCGAGTTTGTCCGTTCTGGTTTTTGGGACCAAGCAGCTCCCTTGAAGTAAAAAGTCGAATTTTCAATAGATGCTATGAATATTTGCTCAACAGTTAGATAACTCAAAGCACTCGATCGATATGAAATTTATTTTGTTGCCAATCTATTACGGATTAGGTTATATTTTTTTTTTTTTTATACATGTAACTGTGG
>NW_019379463.1:814870-839405 GCF_000648655.2 Copidosoma floridanum | reverse complement strand
ATTTGATACATTTTTATTTTTAGTATTTAATATAAATTGCACATCCATAGTTGGACACAGGTACTAATTTAATTTTTTTTAAATATAATTTTTTGAGTAAAACGTAACACGTTGTTTTATGCTAAAGAAACTTTTACAAATTACTGCATATAAAAAATTTTTTCAAAAAAAAAATACATTACAGTTTGCAAAAAAAAATAATAATAATTCCTAAGAAAAATGTAGTCCATGAGTATAAAAAAACATTTAAATATCTTATTCAAAATACTTTACCATAAACTTTGATACACAGAACGTATTCATTTTATCTGACAGAAAAAATTTTTTTCTTAACGTTGTATCGCAAATAGTAGCGAATAAAAAATGCATTTTATTTTTATTAAAGGGTCTAAAAATCCATAAAATATTTGTGTGTAAGATTGTGTACATAAACAAACAGATTACATAGTGACGGGTTAATTTGAGCTTCCAATTTATGTTCATCATCCCATAAAATACCAAGTGGACACATGTTGCTTTGATCGTGCACCTAAATTTTTTTTGTCATCCTGTGTATACAATCACACTTTCCTCCAGGGCCTAAACTATGAAATATGCTGAAAAATGCACTGAATTGAAAAAAAAAAAAAAAAAAAAAAAAAAGAGTCAACTCCTGATTAACCGCACTATTCGCTCATTATATTTAGACATCAGTTTGTGCACAGGCATACATACACACACACACTCATATGTATATATGAACATTTTACTTTCAATTTCAATACGTATTTTTCAAAGGTATTCAAATTTAATATCGAGGCACCAACTTCTGTAAATGAACAAGGGTGAAGGGAGGGGGCGAGGTGGAGGAGGGAATTCTCCCGACACGCGCTGAATAATAGACAGCCGATTTCACATTCACGCCCGTGTCGCGTGTACCGTATACACGCGACGGAACTATCGATCGGCCCGTTGTCACACGCACACCTGCTACCTAATTAGTTTTTTGAATTCAAAACAAATCGACGTATACAAAAAGTAAAAAAAATCGATCAGCCCCCCCCCCCCCAAGCCTTCCCTCAGTCCCACTCTTCTTCGACAAATTAGAACTCAGGGACGCACCGGAGACAGCGTATAAATTGCATTTGCGATTTCTTTCATTCGCCCCTGACTTTTGTGCGACGACGTACACCCATGCAGTCCAGTCGGTCTGTGGGGGTGTAGGTACGAAAGGATAGACATCCCGTGAGGCTGAATGGGTGTTTGACGAACGAGATCGGGCGCTCCGATTTCGAATTGAATTTCAAGGAGCTGCTTACCTTGGGGCTAGCAGGAGAGAGACTTGAATTCCGCGGCAATCCCTTCCCACGGGAGGGTTCTTTTTCTTCTCCTTTTTTTTCTTCCTTTTGTACGTACGTTTGGGAGCACGCGCGTCTCCTTGCTTCCTGGAGTATTCTTCCCGACTCCTCGCGATATATTTTCCTCTACAACTTCTTTATCCGGCGATTCTTCTTTTTTTTTCTTCCTCCCCCCCCCCCCCGGTGTATCTTTCTCGGTCCCATTCTTTGTGGGAGGCTCTCTCTTTTTTTCTCTTTTCTTTTCGCTTCTTGACTTTTAGTTTGAGAATCTTGCCAAATCAAATGACTCTCTGCGCTGAATTTTATTGGAGAATTGAAACTTTTCGCAAATACACTTTGGTACATCCATCAGGCTGGGTTTCTTGCATTTAAATAAGTATTCCTTAAAGCACAAAACCTTTAAGAAATGTTGTCTTTCGACATGTCCCGTGCTTTTTCCAATCAAAAATTACTTCTGAGAGTAATGGTGGCCCAATTTTAAGGCAACACTCAATATTTGATTTTATTGAAGTCCAACTAGTACAAAATGAGTATTTAACAATATTTCTCAAAATGTTTCAAACGTTTGAAAACAATTATTTTTTCAAGATTATCGGAAACGGTTGTCATGAATCATTATATAAACATTTACAATTGGTACCCAAATATCAAATGTATAAGGCTGACTTTACCCAAGCCTGGTAATCATTACAATGTCACTCTAAGAATTCCCTTGCAATAAAATCTAAAACACATGTAAATAAAAATGAAGAATTTTGTGTTACAGTTTGAGTGACGTTTTTTTTTTTTTTTTTTTTTTTCTATGTTACAGGTAAGGCATGGACAGACATTCCTGAAGCATTTGGCAGATCCGATCGCAACTCACAGTTTACGGGTACGTCCCAGAGTCCTACGGAGTTTTTCATCTGTTTTTCACACTCCGAATGATCGAGCGCGAAAACAAAAAAATTTCAATCGAAAAGAAATTCCGTAGAAACTCGTGCCAAGCGATATAAAAATCCAAACTGCCGCGAGCACGCCATCCAAAATATCCATGGATACATAAATAGAGATGGAAGTGAAAAGTACAGCCAACGGAATCAAATCGTTGTTGTGACGCGTGTACGCGCGCGTGAGCTCAATCGGGCCGAAAAAGACACCGGGATTTCAATCGCCATTCAGGTCTTTCGCACGCGAGTGCTATTTTGATTGATGCGTGCTCTCCTCTCCTGTCGGCTCCCATGTTTTCCCTCCGGATAGGAAATTTTGCATTTTCCTCGTTGCCTCTTTCATCACCCGTTGTTTTCCATTCGGAAGTTTATAAAACTATTACCAGTTGGCCACGTCGACACTCGTGTTGTTCTTTTTCAGCTGTAGGTTTAAGTGAAATTTCTTCATCGACACACCCACACCATTACTTCGTTGACAAGCCTTCATATAGTTAGTAAATTGTAATATTCGCCGTATGATGGAAATAATTTTTACAGCAAATCACAGTAGCCCGTAAAAAAAAATAATGGCATCGTTACTCACTCCAAGTCACGACTTTTCTTTTATAGATCAAAGTATGTACATATCAATGTAGTACGTTACTTTTATTGCTGAAATTCGAGAAATACAGACATTTTGTACTTTCAGCTAAGGCTTCTTTTGCCCGTGGAATTGGAAATAGAGGTAATTTTACTACGACCGAGTCGATTGGTTTTCACCCTTTACGTCTGGCTTTACTGTTGGGATTTTATGCGATACCCTTTTATGCCTTGTTGGTATCGGCTTCACGCTTTACATGGTTTTTTTTTTTTTTTTTTTTTTTTTATGTTCGAGGCGCAGTAAAAAAAAGGTGTACCTATAAATTAATTTTAGATTTCTTGAGACCGTATCTCTTTGATNGCTACTTTTTTTTTTTTTTTTTTTTTTTTTTTTTAATTAGCACCTAATCCGATGACATCATGGGGAGTATTGTTATTTTGTTCGGTGCACGATCATGACGATATAATTGGGCCTGGCTGGCGGGATTTCCGTGAGACCAACAGGTCCTTTATTCTTCGTGACGATGAAGATCGAACTTGTTTCCAATATGGATGCGAAATTTTAAAATATGACAACAAGAGTAAAAATTCTAGGGTTCATCCTGAAGCTCCATAAGCTTTTGTACCCTGTAGTGAAAAAACCACAAGTTTAATGTTGTTTGTTTTGTTCTGCATACACACACAAAGTTTTACATTATTTGGCAATTGGCACTTGGTTGGGTTCACTTGTTAGCTAATATGTCACCGAATATGCATGCATCCATCCCATGCATGAAATACATAGCCATTGGGGATTTATGCAACAGGAAGTCCCCTACGAGCTAGAGGTGATGATTGTATGAAATTTTATTTTACGAGGCGACGAGGAAATCGATGTTGGAAGGATAACAAGATAATAATGAGAAATCTCTTTCCTGCTTGATTCTTTATTTCCTCCGATTTTTCTTTGCATCATTTATAGTTACCTCAAAGTTAGAATATCGAAAGGAACCGATGGATGGTAATTTTCCATTGAGGCAAAATTGATTATCGGCATTGAATAAAACTTGGCTTCATTTTGGGCTAAGGCGATTTTGGAAATTGTTCCGAGTGACTTTCGCGTTGGCCTATGTTTGGTCAAAGGAAGATCATCCGAGGTGATGTAATTTCATTACTAAGCCCAAAAATTTTAGTTCATAGCAAGAAATGTTTTTCAAAAGTTGCATCCACGTACACTGGCTAACAAACACCGAATTTCGCCGTTTTGGCGTAATAAAGGTGTTTTTTTTTCTCTTCCCTCTGCGTTTCCATTGTGTTGGCGCGTACAAGTTAATCCAAGGTAATCATGCGGGAGCACAATACAACATTGTTCGTTCGAGCGCGTGGATGTGAGCGCAGATATACACGATACGCGTGCATCGAAAAAAGAATAAGAAGGGGTGCGACCTTTGGGCCGAAAAACCACGCGACCTCTGTCCACGGATGAAGGTTAATTTTTGGACGCGGTCCAACAGCCCACCGAGGCTGCTCTCGACTCCCGAATCGATGACAGTGACATTCAGCGTCCTCGCGTTTATTAAAGATGATGGCTCCGGCATCTTCCAACCTCATTTACAGTGCACAGCTTCCTTCCAGTGGCCATCGGTATTTTCGTACCAATCGATCGAGTCTCGCGCAAAGACATAGACGCAAAGCTGTCGCAATGGCCGTTTATACACGAGCTCAACTGCGGACGTTTTATGGCTGATGATGACCTGCGCTTGCAAGCTCAGGATGCGGGGAGTGGGGTCGTAAAAACAGCCTGGCGCGTCACTTTTTTCACAGTAACCCCTCTTGTTCGACGAGACCCTTGTCAACGAAAGCAGTAACTTGTACTGTGGCTGGCTTGACTTTTACTTCCCCTTATTCTTTTTCTTCGTCACAATTTCTTCCATTGCACGATTTTTTTTTTGTTTTCTTCATTTTATTTATCCTTTACGCGTTACTTCCTTCGCCTGCCACGAGCCATGCGGTGAAAGGAAGGAATAATACGCGAAACTCATTCCCTCCACTGCATGTCATTGAAATTGTATCTTTCCAGCCTCAAGAATTCCTTTATCGTTGAATAAAAAGGCACCATGTATAAATGAATTCGCGCCTTTGAAAACGTCTCTCGATCCCGTACAAATCAATTCACGAATCAATCCGAGGGTGCGCGCTATACCACTGCAGTCTCTTCGCAGCCGTCGGGGCTGCATTACGCGAGGCAATCAGTGGGACTTTGTCGCAGTAGGTTCACGGTGAATGAGTATGTATGCGTGTCAGCATGAAATCTCAAAGCAGCACATAAAATGTATATACATGTACGTGGATAATTTGCTGCTGTCAAGACGAAGGAGGTCGAAGAATGAGACACATCGGTACGGAAGAGACGTGTTCACTGTCTCGGGGGAATACGCGGGAAAGAGACTGGATGATGATACCAATGAGAATTTTATTGCCAGGGGATGGAATATGTTGGTAGCAGGGGAGGGTGATTTCCCTCGAAGCTGCACGAGGAAGGGATAGGCTGTCTCTCGCGAGTGTGGGCCGTAGGTACACAGCGTTGGCACCGACCCGAATAGGTTCATTTAATTATTTTGACCTTATTCGGAAAATCCATCCGAAATCAATTGGAATCATTTAAATGCTAAAAATTGTATTAAATGCCTCCATTTTAAAGATTATACGGTATTATTTATCTTATGACAAAAAATTTTAATTTTTTAACGAATTCCTTCTGTCACTAGGGGGCTCTGCTCCCCTAAATGCTTCGTGCGCCAACCCCTTGTATTTGATTAAACTTTTGTTTTATTTATTTTTCAAGTGAGGNGATCTGGTGCCTTACAGTACTGAGCTATTTCTACTCTCATGTTTCCTACACAACTAATACAGTGACTTACCATACTTGGCTTTTTCTACTTTTATATTTTCTAGCTCCTATATCTCAGATCTGGTGCCTTACAGTACTGAGCTATTTCTACTCTCATGTTTCCTACACAACTAATACAGTGACTTACCATACTTGGCTTTTTCTACTTATATATTTACTAGCTCTTGTATCACAGATTCTGGTGCCTTACAGTACTTAACTTATTCTACTACTTACTTGCCACATTACTTACAACTGATTAAATTATCTTATAATTCTCAGCTACATCTACTCTTACGTTTTCTACACAACTGACACAGTGGCTTACCGTACTTGGCTTTTTCTACTATAACCGCTTCTAACTTTCATACTACTGATTTTGGTGTTTTACCAAATCAGGCTCCTTCTACTTTTGCATATTGTTTTTTACATAATAAATATAACCGTTAAAACAGCCCTACCATACTCAGCTATTTTAACATTCATATTTTTTACATAACAGGCATCACAGGTGTGTAACCATGTGATGCTCCTTTACAATTTATTGCTCCTATATCATTGATTCTGATGTTTTGCACTATGAGTTTTTTTCTACACTTTTATTTTCTCTAACTTTGTCGTCACTGATTTAGGTGTCTTATCTTACTCAGCTTTTTCTACTTGTACATTATTTTAGAATACCATGCCGACAATTGAATTGTCTTTCCATACCCGGCCCTTTTTACTTTCTCATTTTCTATTTGTTTGATCATCGATTCGAACAATCAGTTTTGGGCACCATTAAAAAAAAACATACATGTTTTCTGTCAATTGGATGTTGATACATCCTTTTCTACTTTCCCATTAAGCGATTTCACTAAATGTTTCATAAAAACTAAACTCAGGAATTATCATTTACAATACACGAATTTTCATGTAATTGCAGTCTGGAAACAAACTTTGAGAGCAAAGGGGATTGTGGACAAAAAAAATGTTCTTGACTTTGATCGACATGTTTAAAAAAAAAGTAATAATCGGAAATGGTCCGCAGCAGCAACGTGTCAATTTTCTCGTGGTGGAGCCTTACCTTTCAAAGTACGTGACAGCAGAAGACGGTTATTAGGGAAGCCAAAAAGAGCAAAGCTTAATTGAAGAGGGCAACGTATTATAACTTCATCGTGCTCTGCCGACGAAATTACTCGCGTGCGTGTGTACGTATGGACGAGATGATTATTATCAATATCGAAAAGTACACTTTTCTTATTAAGAAAGAAAAAAAAAAAATGAAAGAGAAAGGGAAACCATTCATCATTTTTACGAAGGAGCTTTCAATCTCGGAGTAAAAAAATAGTTGGCTTTAAGTTTTCTTTTTATTATTTCGAAAGCAAGGACACGAGGGATGGATAATTACTTGCGAAATGCATGAATCAAGGTGATGTGAGGAGAGAGTTGAAAATTTTTTTTTTTTAACAAATCCAATAAAGCCTTGTATTGTACTTCATTTTTCTTTTTTATAAATGCTACGAATCGCGCGACTTGAAAAGTAAAAACGCGTGAAAAAAGAGAACCGCCGTGAGCTGGAAAAAAAGGAGCACTGTAACTTCAGACTTCTTTGCAACAGCTTTTTATTTGCATATGCCCTTCTCCGAGAGCTCGAGCACACAGCTACAATCCAATCATTATCAATTTGACAATCAGCAGCTCGAAAATTTACTTTGCCACTCTGATTGGCCGAATTGAGAGATAATTCAGCGGCTGTTCCTTTTAGCGCTTGACTTGAAACTACGTTCTATCAACTGAATTTATATCATGATAAATCGTACCCTTTACTAACAAAGGGAGGAGTGCTGCTCTCTATTTTAGAACACGAAATAAGATCTTATACGTAAAATTGACGTACAATCAATTTTGGCTGTATAACGCATTACTTGAAGTATAAATTACTGAAACAAGTATTAAAATACTGTAATTTTTTTTTTGTCATCAAATTTTCTCTTATCTATCAATAATATTAGAACTTTTTTTCGCTTCAAAAAATGTTGTTAATTACTGTAGTATATAATTGCAAGTATTAATTGAATAATTTCTTTTGGCACAGACAATGCTTATTTTTTGAAGAAAAAAAATTCCATTCGAAAAAAGTAATTTTTCTTGTCTTTCTGACACGCATGAGTTTCAATTTTGTTCGCATGATTCAAAATTTTTTTTTTTTCTAAGAGGTGACCTCAAGTAACATTGTAGGTACCATACCTACATACAAGATTCTATTTTGGTAATAATATTGTACGTATCAAAAACCATTCTCAAATAAGATCGGAAACGGATGTAGTGTCACTGATAAAGATCAACTAAAAAAAAAGTATTCCCGATCTCACATTCGTGGTACTCGACTAGCAATCCTGATTCGTGATATGAATGATCAATAGCCATTATTTTTGGCAAAAAGCAAGATAAATAAAGCTCGAGATAAAATTGACGTCTTGTTTCGTGCAAAATAAACGGCTCACATGTCAATATATATTACAGCGAAAACTCGGGCAGCTCCACAGATTCATCTGTACACCGATGTGTATGTGTGTATGTATATGTATATGTACCAAGTATCACGGCCTGCCGGCAGAAAACTCAATTTCCTCCCGTTCTGTCGTATCGCTTCTCCTTCCCCTCTTATCTTCTCCTTCGTCTTTTTCTTCGGGCCACGTGAGAATCAGGCCGACTATAATCCGCGCGATATAGCAGCTAACTTCGTAGACGAAGCAGAAGTGGTATTACCTTCCGGTTCTGGTCGAGACTGCGACGACTACGACGATTTCCTCTTCTAACGCCGAGTCGCACTCCAGACCGTTCAACACTTGCTGCAGTTGTATTATGTACTTCCCTTTTGATTAATGTTGGCGCAAGCGTTTCTGCGAGTGTGTGTGAGTGTGCGGATCTATTCGGAGTGGAGTAATTTTGTGTTTCTACTTTTACAAAGAGGAAACATTTCTAGTTGATGCACTTACACACGCTGAGACTCAAATACCTTTGAACAAATAATTATGACATCATAAACATTTTTATTACAAAAACCTGCAGACCTAGGCTGAAAATTTTCATATTTTTGTTCCAGTTCATTATCCTTAGCTTAAGGACGAATTTTTTTGCTATCGTTGTTAATATATTTTATAAGTTTTTCATTGTATTTTTAGCACAAAAGCTAAAATATCCACCATTTACTTAATATGTGACGAGTGACTATAAAACGACAATAAAAAATTACTAGCCAAAAATTTAATTTAATTATTAAAATAACTCAAATTTGTTGGAAAGAGAAAACTATTAACATCACAAATTCATGCTCTTGGAGTACAGAACAAACAATAAGTTGATTCACCAGTGGATAAATACAACAACGAATCTATTTATCTATCAATCAATGAATGTAATTTTTACTTCAATTTTTTTTACCACAAGTAAAATGTGTACACAACACTTGTGTAAAAGAAAGTCCCAAGTACACCTGATCCATTGGTAGAGTGAGTAAAATTACACCACGAAGCTCTATCGCTCCGTTGTTAAGAATACACCAAAAAGTACACTGCGCGAGGGAATATACGTGTGGTTCACGACCAATGGGAAAAGCCGTACATTTGCAACATCACGACAAACGCACGTAGCCCACGTACAATACCTAGTTCACTTGCTTCGACCACAGAATCGCATCGTCTAACGCGAGCACGTCCCGGCATTAATTATTGACGTGCACCGGCACACAACTCATCGATGCATATTTTATGCCTACACCGTGTGTATGAGCACGTAATTTATTATTTGATTGGACAAGGTATTTGATACCATATCCATACGCTGTGTATATACCTCTGCTGTCTTTGGCACTTTGGTTTCTCTCCTTTTTATTCTCTGACCCAAGGTCATTGTTTGAAATTTTGTTTTTTCGAAAAAATAAGAATAAATTTTTTCATAAGACTTTTCGTCCTTTTAGTAATAACATGACTTACCACGTTTCACTTTGCTTTCAACAGTTTAATATTTGCATCAACATTTGCATCGACAAAGGTTTGAAAATGTGTCTTCGAAACTCAGTAAGTAAGGACGAATGGCATTGCCATGATTAACAATAATTGTACCTACGAGAAAAAAAATATGAATTTTTAATTGCAACTACAGGAAGTAAATAACGCTCACGTGTGTGTATCGATAGGTGCATAAGCGATCACCTCGATGAAAAAAGCTGTATGATACATGTACGACAAGTCGTAAGTCCTGCGAGAAAAAATCGATCTCATTAGTTACTTTTGGAAGAAAATTTATGTTGAAGTGTGGTTGGAAAAAAAATCGCAGTAAAAAACTTTTCCACTTCGTACGTGTACGTATATCAGTTGGCAGAGTATTACTTTTTTCTTCCATTCTATCAAGATATCTGGCACGCGCTCGTGAGCGATACAAAAAGCGTCCTCGATAAATAAAAAATCAAGAACTTATTTTTATCCATTTTTTTTTTTTTTTTTTGCAACGAGGCATATTTCTCGTTGATACGGAGTATGGAGAAAAAATGATTTACACGTCGTTAAAACACTTTTCCAGAGATGGTGCCCGGAATTTCACGTTAACTAGGAGGATATACATGTAAAGGCTGCAGAAAGTCTCGATGTGGGTGTGCTCGATGTTTTTTCGAGACTTGGAAACATTACTTCATATATCATCCAAAAGTATAGATATAATTTTTGTACTTAGTGGAAGATTTTTTAAAATGTTTTTTTTATTTTTGATTCTGGGTTAACTGAGAATTCTCGTTTTTACAGCTTCGACATCGGTCTCGAATCAGGAAATACTATTTTCGTGAAGCTCGCAACTTTCTTCCATTATTTTATTATTGAAAACGTTAAACGATATTTTTAACTTCTTGTGATCACAAAAACCATATGACTCTCTTTCGATGCGCCTTAAAGGTAATTTTCATAGGTCTCGAAGGAAGCTTCAAACACACCCCTAAGGAGACTTTCGATACTTTACTAAGAAATCAATATCATTGATATCAAATTTGAAATTTTTTCCAACTATCATTTACCAAGTACACCAAAGATAGAATGAAACTTATTGTAAGCACAAAACCTATTACTACGAGAAAACACAATTCAATGAAATGAGCTGTTTATATTCGGAACTTCAGATATGTCTTTGGTCCAAAACTTGGATTCATCCCCCAAAAATGCCCAACACGTGGTACGAAAATCTCGGTTTTCAGCTACACATAGAGAGACGGTTCGCATAGACATTCCAGTACCTACATGTATCCCACGTACGCGAGATAGCTGAGATAAGCCACACGTGCAACTGCATCCGCGTCGGAGCCACCCGCAACCAAATCATTATACGTCGTACTTACACATTCTCAATTTCAGTCGAATCTACAAAACCTGTGTAGGAGCCCATTTGCCCGTAGTTATCCCCGGAATAAAGATCAGCTGAAATTTGTGGAAAATGCGAAGGTAAAAGGGACGCGGAGCCCAGAGCAAATCCTCGCGTGACAAACTACTGAGCTGCCCTTTAGTACCATGCACGTGTCAGGGTCACACTACAGTGGCGGTGCAGCGGGCAAAGCCAGGTGGTGTATAAAAGGACGAAGGTAAGCGTATATGCCCGTGTGTCCGATTGCAATGAATATTAATCTGAGTAAGTGAAAGTGACGAAAGCTCCTGGGCCGGGAAAAGGACGCACGTGTTGTGTGTGTGGGTACGTATGGGGTGGCAACGAGGTGTGCGGTGCTCTGGTTCTACCTTACCCTCGACACACTCCATTTGGGGTGGATGATTAAAATCTCAGTTGTGTACCGCAGGAGAGAGCCCTAGCGTTTTTTTATGCAGATCTAAACTTGTTTGAGTATTCACGGTAGAAGCATATTTTTCAATTTCATGTTGGCTTTTTTGCTCTTCCTTTGGAGTTGGTGGGATGGAACGATAAAAATTATTCGTGGCTTCGAAGTCTGATTTGGATGGCCTTTGATGGGAATATTCATCGGAAATCCCAAATCAAATCACTTCTTTCTCGGGTGTAGAAGTTAAATCCTTGGAAAGTGGCTAAATGGCAAAAACAATCGTCATAAAGTGCATTACCACGAAACGAGCTTGAAACTACTGAGAGTACTTTAAATAGCAATACTTTGATTGAGAAATCCAGTTATTTCGTATATACTTTTTGAATCGACACTCTGCTCGAAAACTTTTTTTCTCTTTTAAAGCTCTTCAAAACGATCGATCAAAATTGACGAACAACATCATCCAGTACAAGTTAAACGGATCTGATACTGCCAACAACATGACTTTCAATGAAACAATCTAACGTAAACCAATCCTCAAACTTCCTCTGCAGCTCTTTGTCTATGAAACATCCAGACTTTCAGAAACATCGAGTGCGGTCCACACCTTTGGCTCTTGAAGCTACAATCTACAAAAAAAAAGGGAAAGTTAAAAAAGCATGAGTACAGTCGATCTTATCGACGATACCTGAAAAAGCGAGCAAGGCAGTTGTTGCAGTTTGGCAGCTGAAAAGCGAAAAGTAAGCCGTCCCTGGTGCTACAAGAAAGCAGTATGCGATTCAAGAGAAATCCTGAAGGTATGAAAAAAAAAGCGAAGGAACGATTTCTCTTCGCCAGACTAGCTCTTTGTGAGCCCTCATTTCGATCTCGACAAGCGCATGCTTGGAATACATATGAGGTTAGCCGTGTCGAGAGAGATATGGCTGGTGAACAAAATGATTGCTGGGCTGTGAAGTTAGAGGGGAAAAAAAAAAAAAAAAACAAGGAGTGGAGAGACAGATAAGGGGAGGGTTCCAAGGTGGAGCGAGAAATTGATGTACGCGCTTTCGTTATCGGCATTCCCGGGGTGTGAGTTGAATAACGCATCAGGTTGCGATTTGAGTTGTTAACATCAGAAAAAAAAGCATATATGTATAAGTATTCAAAAAATATATAAATTATAATATTTCTTCTTGAGGACAAGAAAAAAAGTTAATGTACCATTTCACATGTATCGGGCCGTCTGACAGGTAAACCTACCCCAGTGCAATTACACTTATAATTGCGCTACGTAAGAAATATGAAGTACAATCCTAATAATCCAGTCTCCTCAGGATGACGAGTACTATTGATGTAGGAAAAAATATTTTTCATTATGATACTTGCCTGAGTGAAATCCTATAGTAGACTTGTAATTGTATTTTTCTTCAAATCGGAAAAGCAACAACGGACACAGCAACATATTTTCCGATAACACACAAAACTTTCGTTTCAAAAGGTGACAAAAGAATTCTTTCGTAAAACACTGTAGATACAAGCCAATTTTGTAAACTTCGAGTGTCTATAGACGTGTCACACTTGTCTTTTTAATTCTCAAACTTTTTACTCTCGAACCTCATTTTTCTAATTAAATGTATCAAGTACTATCTGACCAGGTGAACTTTGTTTGTAAAAACCATAAGATGCGAAAAAAAAAAAAAAAATAGCAATAATCAGAAAAGGCAATAAAAATGCAAATAAGTATAGAAAATTTTAATTCCTGCATATTTGGTGTACCGATGAACAGATTCAATCAACATGCAAACAGCACCAATTTGACAAACGAAGCGTCGTAACGCCATCCGCTCAATCTCCACTTACTCCCTAAAATCACACCGATACGGCCCAACGGGTATCCCCCCAATAACCCAATCTGAGCGATCCCTACGTTTGAATTTTGCTTGGGCGCACGAGTAAACATAGGGTGTCGAGGGAGGTAAGGGTGAGCTAAAGGAAAACCGTGTAAATAACGAGCACAGATAAGGGAAAAAAAAAGTTTCCACCAAGGATAACATATACGTGTATGTATATACGCAAGCAAAAGGGGACGAGCTGCTGTTGCTGGGAATTTGTTATTCCGCGTCCCCAGGTACAATATTTACGCTCCGGAAAATTTGCATTTTCCGTTACCTCGTTATTCCCCTTTTGCTTGGCTTGTACGTGGTCTTTGGCACGAGTATTTAACAGTGGCCCAAAATACTGCTTTCCTCGTTTCTGACTTCCACTGTTTCCTTTCGTCGAACGCGAATGTATAAAGAATTCTCGAAACTATGCTGGATAACAGCTTTCATTATTACCATTTGGAAAAGTTTGCTCTCGAAGGGTCGAGGGTGTGCAGTGATTTCTTAGTGACGTTTTTGAAGGGTCATCATGGATTTGGATTAATATTTTCGTATTCCGTATAGTTGAGCCTGTACACCATCCAGACGTTAATCAGCACCCGAGCTGCAAATAATGGGGTTGCTTGAGGGTTCCATATGTAGTTAAAAGTCTAAAAGGTCCAGTATCATGTTCCATTCGAAATGTTTGTGTGTGTAGGATAAAAATTATTTTTGACATCTCAGCTGGGCTGTTTTATACGTTATATTGAATTAAAGTAAATTTGGTCACAATGAAACTAATTACAAGTTTATGGGTGACGGATAGAGATTTTTTTGGAGATCAGATCAAGTATTTGCCCAATATATTCTTGGATAAGATAAAATGGGGCTGTGCCAATATCTTTAATCACCGTGACTGTGTCTACATAAGACGCACTAGGGTGCACGCTCCTATTTATTTTTGGTAACCTATACACTTTTTCTTTTTCAGTAGGAACATACGTACACTAACAAACAATTTTTATAATTAATTAAAAATTATTTGTTACCAAACGTAACCAAGAGGAGTTAATCAAGTATCCACGTGAGTCCGCGTAATGTAGACACAGTAAAAAAAAACTTCAACTTTTACCATGATGCGATGTAAATAAGCATCGAGAACAGAATCGATCAACAGGTATATATTGCACATCGAGGTAACTTGCATTATTAATACATCGAATCATACCGTAAGGATGTGACTCGCAAGCAGTACCCCACTTCGTACGGGTGGGTTTGCATCTAGCCCTGTCTCTTTTACGTTCAAACTATACTTTCGAGACGCAATTTTTAGATGTAAAAGAGATAGCATAGCACGCATAAAAAAAAAAGAAGAAGAAGAAGAAAATCGTGGTGTTCGAAACACACGTGGCCTCAATTTTTCGTGTGTACCCTTATTACGTTTACTCGGTGTATTTGGTTCTTCGTATCCTTAACCCAAGCTTATCCCGATCGAAATCGTCTTATTACGACACTATTTGCCTGTCTTCCTCCTTCTTTCGTTTTATGTACGAAACAGATGGTGCGCGGCACAGCTTGGCTCTTTGCACGTGTTCGGAAGAAAATGTCGAAACTGATGAGTCTTTCTCGACGAGGGTGGAGAGGCTTCGTGCTTATCAGACCCGAATACCTATGAGGTGTACATTATGGTAACGAAAAAAATGTAATAGAGTTCTGAACTGGAAGTACACTGTCGTACAGGATATATTATGTTCTTCCATGTTGTAGCGTATTATCTAAAAATAACATTTTATCCCTTTTTTTTTTGGTGTCTTGTTGGTCCGCTGAATTTTATACAAAAGTTACTCAGAGAAAAAAAAATGAATGTCATTCGACCGAAAAATACGAATGCTTCTACGCCCAATATTTCTTTCCACTGGTGGCCCTGGAAGATATAAAAACTAAAAGTTGTCCGAGAAACGCTCATAGCTAAGTTAGCCCAGACACCTCTTTTACTTGGATTACGATGCCAAAGTACGGCAAAGTATCGTGATTAATTTTCCTGAAAATACCCAAACATTTTAATTACAAATCAAAGACTATTTCAAATAACCTCACAAAATTATTTTTGTCTCACATCTACTACGTACTGTCAATTTTAAGCGAGTTTTTATCGTTTATTGTTTAACAGAACTATTTTCTACCACTAGAATTCCATCACGTTTCACTAAGCATCATCAATCATCGTTACTTGCATTTCGGAACGATGTACACAGCGATGTTTGCTCTGTTTGAAAAGACAATAAAAAACCATAACCATTACTTCACTCACCATGTCAATAATCCGTAAGGAGAATTGGATCCAATTTTCATCTGCAGCCAAGCAATGGTATCCAGGGGAACCAAAGAGCGCTAACTTGATACGTGACTGTGCTCTGTAAAAAAAAAAAAAAAAAAAAAGAAGAAAAAAGAAATACACAAACGCGTAAGAGAAAGTCTTAACTCGCGCTCATAATTGCATAACCATCCATTTCTTCCAATCTCATTTCAAATAATGAACGACGTATGCGTATTATGCCATCAAGTGTGTCTTACAGTGTAGATTCGATGTCAACATGGTCTCGATAATTTTTCCTAGTAATCGATAACGTTTGGTCGTAAACTACCTTCAACTTTTCCTGTTGTACCCACACAATTGTTCGGATTCTTCAATTTTTTATCAACGGGAATCAATTGCTTTACTGCCTCCTATATACATCCGCGTCTTCTTTATTTACATTCTTGCAACTACTTAGCAATGAGAAAAACAAAAAAAAACAACTTGATATCGTAAAGCCCCAAATAGTTGAGAAATAAATAAAATGCAAATTATTCCGCTATCCAGAGGTACAGATAGGACCTCCTCTTTCGATCAAATCCTTAAACTTTTTTTTATGAGCATTCATTCCCCCCCCCCTCTCTCTCTCTTTCTCTCTGGTTGTAAAAAGNCGGCCTCTACAGTCCGTGATTAAAAGTACCATTTTTTTTTTTTTTTTTTTTTTTTTTTATGTTCGAGCGTAAAATTACTGCTTACTCTAGTTCACGTACAAATAAACCATAGCTCACGCACCATCTTGAGAAAAAAATAAAAGTAAATCCGAAAAATCCAGCAGAAAAAATCTGTGAGTTTTTCATCTCGAGACAAGAAACAGCAACAATTTTGATTTTTTTAAAGGACAATATCATCATACATTAAAACTCATATAGTTATGTTAAAATCCGCTGGCACCAAACACGTAGTCGTACACGAAACTTTCAAACAGATACAAATAAGTCCTCTTGGTATAAATTTCACGGGCATGAGAACTCTAATCCAGGTCCAGCACGAATTAAAAAAAAAGAAGTGTTTTGTCCATCTCGATTACTCCGACAAGATCAGCGTGCTGCTTTGAGATCCAATTTTTCATAGTCCAAAGAGTCCCTTTGATCACGAAATTTCACCACCCGCGTACAACGCACACAGCTACTTTTTTTTTTTTTTTTTTTTTTATTCCCGCCTCGCTTATCGTTTTGTCCGCGTGACAGCCCAAGTTGAATAGAATCATTTCGACCCCATTAACCTATTATCCAAACCCAAACGCGCGTGAGAATCCCTTGTAATTCAGCCACGGGCCAGCCCTGATCAACTGATGTGGCGTCAGCAGTGCTCAGAATGTCTTGCCAAAGCACCACCAAAATTCATTGAAAAGCTCAGTGGGAGTAAGGAGGAAAAAGAAAAGAAGAGTGCATTCCTTGGATACTTTTTGGAAAGAGACCAGATGCGCGTGGTTTCGCTCGTGCCTCGGAAGGAGCCTTAATTAAATAGACAGGTCCACTCGAACGCGACCTCCTCCGTGAAAGGGCTCTTTGGCCTCCCTCTTGCGACACGATATCATACGCGTGAGCTTTGATCTCTTCATTCCCGTGTATCTCCATCCCCGTTCACCCCAAGGCAGAAACTAGATGCAGTCGCCAATTTGCGCACCCGGTAACTACACAATATAGTTATAAATTTTCCCCCTGTACTTTTCACAATCGTACCAAGCTTGAATTGTACCGCAAAAGTACATTTATTGTTGCTTGTATGAAATTGAAACTACCGCATCCGCCCAAAGGCATCAAGAGCGCAAGCACTTGTTATATCCCTGGCTTTTCCTCTCTAGTCAAACTAATACGCAAGAGTGTGTACTGCAGCTATATACAAACGACAAACACTCGTTAATTGGGAGCAATCGTATCCTCGTCTCGTGCGAGACTTGCACGCCCAACTGCAACACCGTATCCACGTCTCGTAATTGAGACACTGACACTCCTGGCTCATAGGGTTAAAGAAATGCGTTTGAATGAGAATCAAACTCGAGCCAAAAGCCATATCCAGACAACCAATCTTCAAAGCTGCCGTGTACGCTTCATCCGGATCCTCACTCCGCTCGTCCTGTATCTGCTCACACCAATACATCCTCGCACGGGTGTACATATGTATATACATGCCAAGATCAGCACTCGCGTTTGGGTGAGCATGAAAGCTTACCCACGCGCGTGTGTGTATGTGTGTGTGTGTGTGTGTATACACACGTGTACCGTGCTCAGTAAGCCGAGAGCTGTAGTTTAGACTCGGTCGGTGAACGAGACGAGACGGAGGAGAAAGGGATGCGTCCGAGTAATTGGTTTATTGTCTTATCAGTGATACGGCTGGATGCCTCGACTGGAGAGAGCTTGCAGGTGACGCGCTTGAACTGTCCAAGCTGTACGGTGTTTCTCTATCGTTCGCTGAGGTGACTTTGTCATTAGGGGTAGGGTCTGGAAAATGCAGATGATCCTTGGAACTTGAACGCGAAGCTTGGACTTGCGGACTTAGAGGTGTGGGAGTACAGAGACAGTTGGAAGTCGCAAGTTTGGAGGGACGAAGAGGACGATTTGATCATCCTCAAAAGGATGTGTAAGAAAAATGGTGAATCATAATGGAGACGATGAATTGAAGAGAAAAGTTCAACAAACGCTCAGGGAAATTTAGATTTTTCAGACGTTATTAAATAACGCACAGCAGCGGTGCAATCCCCTGTTTCATCTCGTCTCCTCGTTTAATTCACTTCTCCAGCTTTTCTCTGCCGTTTTCTTTCTCTATATGTTTGCTATCAGAGTTAAGAGACATTTTTATCTGCCCCCCGGTAATTCCATTGCTCGTCGTACCTCGTTGCGCTTCAAGTGAAAACAAAATCCATCGATCCTTCACGTACTTGACCTACAGTCGAGTTATTCATTATTCGAGAACGAAAAAAAAAAGCAACAAGTCGGAATCCATCCCAAGCGCACGGGTCTTATTTTTTTATATCCCGGGGTCAGGAAAATTAATTAACTTCCAATTACGGGGATGCGAGGGTCTAATTAAAGGCGCTTACAAATAATATTCGCAAGCCGATTAGACCGCGACAACCACGAGAGAAGGAGTTCTGAAATTTCTACGGTGGGAGAGGTGATTTTGCCGCTCTCGGATTTTGATGTTTGAATGGTGCTTCGAAGCTGACTTGGCTCTGCGCGACGATATTCCATTATTTCACTTTGTGAGCGAGGGAAACTTTGGAAGTTTGATTGTTTCAAACTACAGTAATTTCGAACGGGGGAAAAAAAACAGGCCCTGATAAGGGATTCGCAAAACTCGTCCGTCTCTCTTTCGCTCCCGAGTCTTATGAACTTTTCTTCGCTTCACCGTGTAATTGATTTAAAGTAGGTTTATGAATACAAATGAATAGCTCGCTACCGAGAGGATTGAATCGAAAAGTGGGCAAACAATGTTAACCACGGTCATTAAAAATACATTGGCCATTCGATAAACGTAAATTGGCTGTCTCACCCGAGTTGAAACTTAAGGCTTTCGAAGGCAAATGTTATTATGTGAGTTCATACTTAGAATGCGAGTGATATGAAAGGTTTTATTTGAATGGTTAAACAACACATAATGAAGTTTACCTAATTTAGGTGTCTTACCGTAGTTTCCCTTTTTTACTTTTGTATTTCTTTACTATTATTATAATTCAGATGTTTCACCATACTAACTCAGCTTTTCTAACTTTCATGATTATCATATCACCGATTCCATTGCCTTACTCACATTACTGATTCAGGTATCTTGTCATACCAATAGAGTAAATAAAACAAGGTGTAATGGCACGAGTATACATCCTTCGTTAATTTCCGCTCATAACGTTATTTTGCGAAGCAAGTGCTGCGTTTTATTATTTATAAATATACGGACATGGAGTTTTATTGTTTGTGGGCTTAAATTCAATGATGTGACTTAACAACAACTGGCGGAATAAGCCCATATGGCTCTCACTTAACGAACACGTCACTTGGCTATACAAATAGCTGTCGTCGTCACAACTTGTTTCCTTCATACCATGCTTATACTAAGCTTCTTCTGTTTCTTTTTTTATCCAAATTTTTGTCAGACCTACAGAAATGCATTACCATACTCGGCTTTTTCTACTTTTACATTTTCTAGCTCTTATATCGTAGATTCTAGTGCCTTACAGTACTCAGCTAGTTCTACTCACACGTTTCCTACACAACTGATGCAGTGTCTTACCATACTTGGCTTTTTCTACTTTTATATTTTCTAGCTCTTATATTTCAGGTCTGGTGCCTTACAGTACTGAGCTATTTCTACTCACACGTTTCCTACACAACTAATACAGTGTCTTACCATACTTGGCTTTTTCTACTTTTATATTTTCTAGCTCCTATATCTCAGATCTGGTGCCTTACAGTACTGAGCTATTTCTACTCTCATGTTTCCTACACAACTAATACAGTGACTTACCATACTTGGCTTTTTCTACTTATATATTTACTAGCTCTTGTATCACAGATTCTGGTGCCTTACAGTACTTAACTTATTCTACTACTTACTTGCCACATTACTTACAACTGATTAAATTATCTTATAATTCTCAGCTACATCTACTCTTACGTTTTCTACACAACTGACACAGTGGCTTACCGTACTTGGCTTTTTCTACTATAACCGCTTCTAACTTTCATACTACTGATTTTGGTGTTTTACCAAATCAGGCTCCTTCTACTTTTGCATATTGTTTTTTACATAATAAATATAACCGTTAAAACAGCCCTACCATACTCAGCTATTTTAACATTCATATTTTTTACATAACAGGCATCACAGGTGTGTAACCATGTGATGCTCCTTTACAATTTATTGCTCCTATATCATTGATTCTGATGTTTTGCACTATGAGTTTTTTTCTACACTTTTATTTTCTCTAACTTTGTCGTCACTGATTTAGGTGTCTTATCTTACTCAGCTTTTTCTACTTGTACATTATTTTAGAATACCATGCCGACAATTGAATTGTCTTTCCATACCCGGCCCTTTTTACTTTCTCATTTTCTATTTGTTTGATCATCGATTCGAACAATCAGTTTTGGGCACCATTAAAAAAAAACATACATGTTTTCTGTCAATTGGATGTTGATACATCCTTTTCTACTTTCCCATTAAGCGATTTCACTAAATGTTTCATAAAAACTAAACTCAGGAATTATCATTTACAATACACGAATTTTCATGTAATTGCAGTCTGGAAACAAACTTTGAGAGCAAAGGGGATTGTGGACAAAAAAAATGTTCTTGACTTTGATCGACATGTTTAAAAAAAAAGTAATAATCGGAAATGGTCCGCAGCAGCAACGTGTCAATTTTCTCGTGGTGGAGCCTTACCTTTCAAAGTACGTGACAGCAGAAGACGGTTATTAGGGAAGCCAAAAAGAGCAAAGCTTAATTGAAGAGGGCAACGTATTATAACTTCATCGTGCTCTGCCGACGAAATTACTCGCGTGCGTGTGTACGTATGGACGAGATGATTATTATCAATATCGAAAAGTACACTTTTCTTATTAAGAAAGAAAAAAAAAAAATGAAAGAGAAAGGGAAACCATTCATCATTTTTACGAAGGAGCTTTCAATCTCGGAGTAAAAAAATAGTTGGCTTTAAGTTTTCTTTTTATTATTTCGAAAGCAAGGACACGAGGGATGGATAATTACTTGCGAAATGCATGAATCAAGGTGATGTGAGGAGAGAGTTGAAAATTTTTTTTTTTTAACAAATCCAATAAAGCCTTGTATTGTACTTCATTTTTCTTTTTTATAAATGCTACGAATCGCGCGACTTGAAAAGTAAAAACGCGTGAAAAAAGAGAACCGCCGTGAGCTGGAAAAAAAGGAGCACTGTAACTTCAGACTTCTTTGCAACAGCTTTTTATTTGCATATGCCCTTCTCCGAGAGCTCGAGCACACAGCTACAATCCAATCATTATCAATTTGACAATCAGCAGCTCGAAAATTTACTTTGCCACTCTGATTGGCCGAATTGAGAGATAATTCAGCGGCTGTTCCTTTTAGCGCTTGACTTGAAACTACGTTCTATCAACTGAATTTATATCATGATAAATCGTACCCTTTACTAACAAAGGGAGGAGTGCTGCTCTCTATTTTAGAACACGAAATAAGATCTTATACGTAAAATTGACGTACAATCAATTTTGGCTGTATAACGCATTACTTGAAGTATAAATTACTGAAACAAGTATTAAAATACTGTAATTTTTTTTTTGTCATCAAATTTTCTCTTATCTATCAATAATATTAGAACTTTTTTTCGCTTCAAAAAATGTTGTTAATTACTGTAGTATATAATTGCAAGTATTAATTGAATAATTTCTTTTGGCACAGACAATGCTTATTTTTTGAAGAAAAAAAATTCCATTCGAAAAAAGTAATTTTTCTTGTCTTTCTGACACGCATGAGTTTCAATTTTGTTCGCATGATTCAAAATTTTTTTTTTTTCTAAGAGGTGACCTCAAGTAACATTGTAGGTACCATACCTACATACAAGATTCTATTTTGGTAATAATATTGTACGTATCAAAAACCATTCTCAAATAAGATCGGAAACGGATGTAGTGTCACTGATAAAGATCAACTAAAAAAAAAGTATTCCCGATCTCACATTCGTGGTACTCGACTAGCAATCCTGATTCGTGATATGAATGATCAATAGCCATTATTTTTGGCAAAAAGCAAGATAAATAAAGCTCGAGATAAAATTGACGTCTTGTTTCGTGCAAAATAAACGGCTCACATGTCAATATATATTACAGCGAAAACTCGGGCAGCTCCACAGATTCATCTGTACACCGATGTGTATGTGTGTATGTATATGTATATGTACCAAGTATCACGGCCTGCCGGCAGAAAACTCAATTTCCTCCCGTTCTGTCGTATCGCTTCTCCTTCCCCTCTTATCTTCTCCTTCGTCTTTTTCTTCGGGCCACGTGAGAATCAGGCCGACTATAATCCGCGCGATATAGCAGCTAACTTCGTAGACGAAGCAGAAGTGGTATTACCTTCCGGTTCTGGTCGAGACTGCGACGACTACGACGATTTCCTCTTCTAACGCCGAGTCGCACTCCAGACCGTTCAACACTTGCTGCAGTTGTATTATGTACTTCCCTTTTGATTAATGTTGGCGCAAGCGTTTCTGCGAGTGTGTGTGAGTGTGCGGATCTATTCGGAGTGGAGTAATTTTGTGTTTCTACTTTTACAAAGAGGAAACATTTCTAGTTGATGCACTTACACACGCTGAGACTCAAATACCTTTGAACAAATAATTATGACATCATAAACATTTTTATTACAAAAACCTGCAGACCTAGGCTGAAAATTTTCATATTTTTGTTCCAGTTCATTATCCTTAGCTTAAGGACGAATTTTTTTGCTATCGTTGTTAATATATTTTATAAGTTTTTCATTGTATTTTTAGCACAAAAGCTAAAATATCCACCATTTACTTAATATGTGACGAGTGACTATAAAACGACAATAAAAAATTACTAGCCAAAAATTTAATTTAATTATTAAAATAACTCAAATTTGTTGGAAAGAGAAAACTATTAACATCACAAATTCATGCTCTTGGAGTACAGAACAAACAATAAGTTGATTCACCAGTGGATAAATACAACAACGAATCTATTTATCTATCAATCAATGAATGTAATTTTTACTTCAATTTTTTTTACCACAAGTAAAATGTGTACACAACACTTGTGTAAAAGAAAGTCCCAAGTACACCTGATCCATTGGTAGAGTGAGTAAAATTACACCACGAAGCTCTATCGCTCCGTTGTTAAGAATACACCAAAAAGTACACTGCGCGAGGGAATATACGTGTGGTTCACGACCAATGGGAAAAGCCGTACATTTGCAACATCACGACAAACGCACGTAGCCCACGTACAATACCTAGTTCACTTGCTTCGACCACAGAATCGCATCGTCTAACGCGAGCACGTCCCGGCATTAATTATTGACGTGCACCGGCACACAACTCATCGATGCATATTTTATGCCTACACCGTGTGTATGAGCACGTAATTTATTATTTGATTGGACAAGGTATTTGATACCATATCCATACGCTGTGTATATACCTCTGCTGTCTTTGGCACTTTGGTTTCTCTCCTTTTTATTCTCTGACCCAAGGTCATTGTTTGAAATTTTGTTTTTTCGAAAAAATAAGAATAAATTTTTTCATAAGACTTTTCGTCCTTTTAGTAATAACATGACTTACCACGTTTCACTTTGCTTTCAACAGTTTAATATTTGCATCAACATTTGCATCGACAAAGGTTTGAAAATGTGTCTTCGAAACTCAGTAAGTAAGGACGAATGGCATTGCCATGATTAACAATAATTGTACCTACGAGAAAAAAAATATGAATTTTTAATTGCAACTACAGGAAGTAAATAACGCTCACGTGTGTGTATCGATAGGTGCATAAGCGATCACCTCGATGAAAAAAGCTGTATGATACATGTACGACAAGTCGTAAGTCCTGCGAGAAAAAATCGATCTCATTAGTTACTTTTGGAAGAAAATTTATGTTGAAGTGTGGTTGGAAAAAAAATCGCAGTAAAAAACTTTTCCACTTCGTACGTGTACGTATATCAGTTGGCAGAGTATTACTTTTTTCTTCCATTCTATCAAGATATCTGGCACGCGCTCGTGAGCGATACAAAAAGCGTCCTCGATAAATAAAAAATCAAGAACTTATTTTTATCCATTTTTTTTTTTTTTTTTTTAACGAGGCTTTGCTTAGGTAGCTTTACATTT
>NW_019379463.1:767477-814851 GCF_000648655.2 Copidosoma floridanum | reverse complement strand
TTTTTTTGTTCATTGCGCTGTTTGATAAATGGATGAGTGGACTGCAGACTTACGTAGAGGCATTTTTAAAATGCGCTTTATCGAGATGCTGGAGAATCAACGCTTCATTGAATTTATTGAATACCAGCTTGGACTTTATAATGATCCACTTGCGTAATAGTACGACTTCGAGACTTGGAAAAAAGCTCCCGATAATGAATTCATTTGTGAATCTTTCCTGTTGGTTTCTATACATGACAAGATTTTCTCGTTGGCCAAAGTCTTTTCTTTTTTAATCGTCGAATCAGTAAAAAATCACCCAACACTCCTTTACTCGCTGAATAACTCGCACGGAGCAAAAAAAAAGGGTGGAGCAAAAACTCGAAAAAAAAAAAAAAAAAAAAAAAAAAGTTGCAAGTCAAGCGAGTGCCGCGAGTGTACAGCTTGTAGAATCGCGTAATTTCCCGCGTGATTACGTGCATGAACGTGTAGACGACGACGCGCGACTTTCACCTCAGGCGCGCACCGCTGTATATATACGTCACGTTTGAGAGTAAGGTGTGTGCGAAAACAACAAGTGGCCTTCGCGCATATTGTTGGGCGCGCGATTAAGTGGGTGGGAACATTTTTGTTGGACCCTCGGGGCGCTTTTGACTGTTGTGGTTGCTGTAAGTGGTGGTTAATTGCCGCCCGGTGCGTTCGTTCGATCGGAGGAAAGGGTCGATCGACAGTTTGTTGGTATAACTGGAAATGTTACGAGTTCTCGTTTAATCTGCTGGTAAAATGTCGTGAAAGTATTTAGGGGCGCAAGTTCGGAGTATCGATGAATTTTTCATGAATGTTGAAAACGATGAGGTGCGGGGCATCTACGATCAATGTGCCACAGTTCAAGGTTGTTTGAGAAATTTATTACTTTTTCACGAGGCACGACGATGCCCACATCCCATGTGCTTTGGGGCATACGTATTTTTACGTAAATCATCCAATTTGACACGAATCGAGTGGACGGTAATTATCTTTGGTACAACAAACTGGGTGGGGGGGGGAGGGGAAGCTCGTCAGCCCCAAGACTTTGGAGCTTCAAAAAATTAATTATTTTTTTACTTGTAGCTTTTCACGTTTTCTTTTTTCGGTAAAATTACAGATCTGGGAACAACACAATTTTTCTCTAAAAGGACAATTATTTTTGTGTTTGATTAAAATCAATTGCATTTACGCCCTGATGAGAGTAAAAAAATTGTAAACACTGTGTTGCAACACTTTGACGTATTCAAACGGTGTACCTCGGCAAAAATCGAGTTCACACCCACGATGCCGATCACTCGAGAAATCGTTAACTGTGCGTGTACATCTTTCCTCAAAAAGCACCGTACAAAACCATAATCGCCCCACCCAAGCACCGATTACCAATGTTATCACGAATAATTCACCCTTAAACGTGAATAACACGCATCGGATCCCCATAAAGTTGGCAAGCGTATAAAACACGTGATGATTTCCGATGCAAACACACCCGAGTGGGGGGCTGTAATAGCCAGTGAGTCGACGGTTAACGATTTCTGGTGTCGTAAAGTTAAAGAGCACGGCAGCGCGTGACTACGCGAAAAAGAGCGCGGGGAAAGTGGCCGACAGACACGCGCACCGCCGCAAAGCAATCAATGGCACCATGTGTGTGCGTGCGTGTGTTATTATACCCTTTGAGAACTGCATCAAGTGCGAGTCCTTGTACGTGGTCTTGGCTGCGCCTCGATAAACATCTCGGACTTTTATCCTGCACGGGTTGTTTGGTATTACCGAGGGGCTTTGGTTGTACTATTAAAGCGTTGAAAGGAAATACTGGCAAATCAATTTTTTTTTTTCACTCATATTCAGTTGTTTCTTCATTTTTTACCGGTGATTTACCGGTGAAAATCTTTTGAGTAAAAACAAAATCCTCAGAGAATATGTTTAAGATGTGTGTCTGCGTTACAATACATCAAAATGATCATAAGTACTTGTGTTATTTATGGGACAAAAACAAAATTTGAGAGTGTGATGATAAAACTTCACTTCGATTAATTATTCCCTTTGAATAGCAACCAATACTCGAAAGGGCTATTATTGAAAGAAAAAAAATTTAATACAAACGAATTGCTCATGTACTTGTAAAAACTTATCCCTTATTTCTTACTCTGCTTTGGCAATATTGTGATGTAATAATTATTGACTATAATCGGAGTCTTACAAAACTTTTCAAACATAATTTGTGTACCTTATTACTATTCTGATTCTACGATGAACAACACTTCAACTAGAAAATTTTGGTGTAGAACATTTAGATTTATGCACGAATTTGCAATACATCTGTAATAACTGGAATCGAATAAATCGAGTTATCGGCACTAATTGCCATGTCCTTTGAGAATGGATGTAATTTGTTTACAAAATCGTTAAAATAATGTTCTATTCGACCATTACCATTGAGGAAAAACGGCAAAATAAAGGGAACAAGCGTCGTCATTAAATTGCCGTCAGGAGACTATTCACCGCTTTGTGTATAAAAGGGAAGGAGAGAGAGGGGAGGGGGGAGAGGAGAATGTTTCCCAGTGGAACTTGGGAGACCCAATATTGCACTAATGTTTCTTTTCTGTTTTGTTTTCTTTTCCTACTGCGGGGAAGTTTCGTCACTTGTTCTTATTGAGTAACTATACCGGTTCACTCGCGTAATGATAAATGACCATAAATATTTTATAAATAATAGCGTAACGAATTACACGGGCAGTTTGATGTAATATTTTCCAAGAATAAGCTTTTGATCTTTATGAAGTTAAAGAATCCCTGGAACAATTAGATACCTTATTGCCATCGCTTTAGTGACTGTTTGGCAAATAACCATCATAAGATGAGACGAAGATTGATGGCTCGAAAAGTCGTGTGATCAATAAATTTCTCATCGAAGTAGTTACATTTTGCTGCGTTTTTACACTATGGTCAACAAATGAAATTAATCATCAACTATGCAAGTGATAAAATTTGAAAAAACCTTGTAGTCCTTATTTTATTTTGTATAATGGCTTAGTATCGACTGCAACGAAATACCAGCCATTATCGACACTGTGCATATTCGCATTTGCTCCGTGGGAAAATGCTATTCATCATTGTTTTCACGAGCCTGTCACACATACACAACTATCACTCTTGTCGTATCGTTGGTTGTTAATAGGATCCAAAATCTTTTCTACAGCATCACAAATACTTGTCCATACATTTATGGACGTCTTTCGAGATGAAGTAGGAAATTTCCAAAGTGTAATTCATCACGCGTACAATGTACATGTGTCATGTTTTTTTTTTTTTTTTTTTCAAGGAATATTTTTACGTTGGTATCAGAAAAATGAGACGGTCTTCTTATTATTGGCATGTATATTTATTAGGCTATGCTATATGGTAGAAAAGTGATCAAGATTGAAATCTTGAGGGTTTAATGTGATGAATTTTTTTTTTTAAATCAAAATGTACAAAAATAAAATGTACAGCAAAAATTTTAATACGATTGCGTAAAAAATTTATGTAGTTTGGCCTAATTTATGCCTTTGGAATCTAGGGATTATTTTAAGAAAATAAAACAAAAACATTACAAACTATACAGACATCTCTTGTACGAATTTTACATGCTAATGTACAGATTTGGTGTAGACTACACTAAATTATCTAAACACTTTCGAATTCTTACTATTAAATTAATACAGAGATTAAGAGACCTTAGCTCAAAAACTCCAAAAGATTATTTAAACAACAATATAAGAAAAATAAAAAAATAAAATAAAAAAACATTTCTTACATTGTATTTTTGTTTTTAGTACTGCCACTTTAATTACACTTAGTTGTATTATTGAACAATTAAAGCTACGAAATTTCTAAAAAATGCACAAGTGAAATAACTAATCCGAATTAAATCTTACAAACTTGTGGTACACACATACAGATAGAGATATTTATATTTTCTTTTGATACAATTATATTTACACTAAGCTAACAATGTTTCAATTGTGTAACTTAAAAAAATGGGATTAAAATAACAATCTTCTCGATGACACGAAAGTTAACAAGTAGTTAAATTCATGAAATTGACTATGCTTCCACATAAAAGGAACAACTCATAAATTTATCATCAGAGAAAATGTTTAATTACAACACACGTAACCTTATGGGTGGCTTTATTTAATTTAAGTCGATTGTTGAGAGTGTTGGGATGACATTGTAGAATAAAGAATACATCTAATAGAGTTTTTTTTAAGATATACAACCTATTATTCTCTTCAAATGGAAACCTACAAAAAAGTTCAAGTTGCAATGTCGCAAAAAATATTTCAAAATCCACGAACCAACTATTCTTTCTCATCGATGGTACCTGCAACAAATGCCCTAGGCTGACTCATTAGGATTCATAAATTCCCCGCCACAACTCTTCGAAAACCGAAACCTTCACTCGCAAGCTCAAAATGCCCTTCTCGTTTATCGGAGGAAAAAAAAAATCGCACGCCCCTTGGGCACAGCTCCCCTTTTATCTATTTACGTTTACACGTAACGTACAACTTCCACAAAGGACGTGTACAAGCTGGGATGACGCAGAAGGGCTTGTAACGCGAAACTTCGCCCACTAAAGTTCGCGAGTTTGTTGGTTTCATGAAGAGAGTTACTTTTAAAAGTATCGGTTTCGCACATCTATAAAAAAAAGGGGTTGAAAGTTTAAAATTGAACGAAAGTAATTATAAACTCATGATTTATGGTCAAACGAACAGTGGATGGTCGATGTGGAGGGAGAATTTTCAAAGTTAAAGGTGCAGGGGAATTCCCAAGGGTTTTATATCGAAGCACCGAAATAATAAATATCCCGCCAATCCACGTTCGGATGAGTTGGATATCCTTTTTTTTTTTTATTCTTGCCTTTCAAGGTAAACATCCAGTTTTTCCCCAAAGCTCACATGCGCCACATTGTTCTGATACTGCGCGATGCAAGAAAGAAGAAGCTCGTCTCCCAAGCGGAGCTCCGATAAAAAATTTATCATTTGCCGGGGGGATACAAAGTTTTGAAGTTGATTAATTTTTTACCTCGCACTTTGTCAGTTCGAGCAAATGTAATTCCACGGGCTTAGAGCACGAAACAATATTTGTCTTGCTGCGTGTGCTACAAAGGGGGGGATGGAAAAATTGGAACTGCTTGTGATTTTGTATAAGCTGCTCTAACCTTCGCAGAAACAGATGAATACTACTACTACTACTGTTGTCATTATTATTTGTGGTCTATTTTTCATTTATCAGCTCGAGTGATGCATGCTCGATTCTTTATCAGCTTGAAAGATGCCCCTCGTCTATTTATTATTTGTTACAAAGTTCTCGTTGGAACAAGCCTTGAAAATTTTTTTTTTCTTTTTTTTTTTTTTTGATGTGGATGTCTCAGAAATTTAACATACCAGGAGAATCAATCAATGCACTGATCCAATCGATTTTACTTTGCTGAAATTAGTTAAAATTTTGTTGAATATTGTTCTTTGAATGAATTGAAGTGCGCGTATAAAATTAAAGATCACAACATAACATAGCAGATGTTTGAGAAATAAAAAATTACGTTTAACATAAGCTACTGTAATTGTATGTGTACATCTTTATTTTCTTTAAAATTATATAATCAAGCAAATGGACCTATAGCCAAACAAATGCCGATCAATTTTTAACTTTACTAGTTTCCAGTGTTACAAAGTCTTAGTAATTTACACGTGATTTTAATTTTTCAGGTCAACGGTGAAAACTTGCTAAAAAAATATTTTTTAAATGTTAAACTCTGCACAAAATTGCACAGTGAGTAAAACAAGCCTTCCAAAATAGGAGTTGATTGCAAATAAATATCACATGCGACAAGTTTGTGATTATTGCATGAAAATCATCAACGAGTTGCACGTAATTATTTGTAGCACGAGGTGTTGAAAACTTTGCAACTCTACATACATATTTCATATTCAGTAGGATCATGACAAACGTAACAAATGTATATGAAGTGTCTTGGCTGTTTTCATTTTATTTATTATGCTTACGAAAATGGCTTTAAACTAATAGAACTGATTACACGTAAAATACAAATGACATCAAACAGAGCTTAAAAAAAAATTTTTCGTTTGCACGAAACGGTTGGATTAAAATAAACTTACTAACTTGATGTCGATTAAATCGCAAATTGAAGAAACAAATAATTTTATAATGACCCTGAATAAACTATTCCGACCTGTTAATATTTAATAAAAATGATAAGGGTCATTAAAGAGCTGACCTTACTCACATGGACCGTCCGGTAAAGTATGTGCCTGCAAGCAGATTAAGGAAATTCAAATGCAGCTGTAAGATGATGAAAAACTTCGTACAAACTGAGATAAAATAGTTTAACGTGCTGTAAAACGTTGTATGAAATAATTGCTTTCACTTTTGCTTGCCAACAGACAAAATTCAATTCAACACGTGCGATAATCTGACACAGATTGCGACTTCTTGCGGTGATAAGGGTCTATTCATCCTAGTAAAGTACACGTTGGTATAATTTTCAAAACTATGGGGCTCACATTTGACTACGAAAACAGTAGATTCGACCGGTGATCTAAAAAATATCCCAAAATGTTCAACGACTCCTCACTTCATATCCAATTCCCCAAGTTTGTCCGAAATGCGGGTTCTCCCGGCTGAATCCTCTATTTGCCTGCACCCTCCTTATTTGCCCAAAGCTCGACGGTAACCCACACAAATAGCCCGCCTCGACAACCTTCCCGTTACAAAATTAGGCAAACTCCTTTCTTTTCTCGATGCAAAATCACCCTTGCCCCCCCCCCCTGAACCAGCCACAAAGTTGGTTCGTCGAATTGCACCCTCGCCGCCAACGAGGGACTTTTGCCCAAGAATTCCCAAGCGAAAAGCCCCACTCGTTTTCCACCCCGCACACACTCTACCAGTGTGCACCTGTACAACCAAAGCATTTTTGGCTCACATGTGCGTACCTTAACCTCAAAAATATCGATTACGTGTATAGTAAGTACACGCGTTTGCATACACACTCGGTTTTCAACCCATCGTCGCGAGCTGCGCGTCACAGGTATTCGCTTGGCCCTTTGGGCTTTACCTCCGGAGAATAATAATACTCATTCCGCAAGAATAAAGAGAGAGAGTGTGTGTGGCCCACAGTAACCCCCCCGGACCTCCCGGTTTTGCGAGTGAGCCCGCACGGTGTGAGCGCGCGCGCCACCCGCCGAGCTTCCCCGCTATTGATTTCCAATAGCCACTGCTGCTGCTCTATACCCACCACTGCTCCGCTTTCCGAGCTTTCTTTGCTCTGTTAGCTCTTGCCCGTGGATAAGTACACCCCCCACCCCCATTTTCCTGACCCTTAATATCTCCCTTTTGCTCTTAAGCTCCTCCTGTGTTTATAACCAGAGATGCGTTGGATTTCGAGAACTTGGGTTGCGGGGGGCTCACCTCCTCGAGATTAATTATCATCGAAAGCCAATGTCCGAAGCCACTCCCAGGGGGTGGGGAGAGCAAACTCTTTTAATAACAATGTACGAGCGCGTAAACGCAGCGACGCATCACGCTTGACCTACTTTTGCGCGCGTGTTTGCGATAAAAGTTTACGCCGTTATGGACTCTCTCTCTCTCTCTGTTTTTCCTCCTCCTCCTCCTCCTCCTCCTCCTCTTCTACTTCTCGGGCTTTTCCGCGTCTTATCGTTATAATACGTCGAAATCCTCTTCCGTACAAATATTTTCATCCAAAGCCAGGGGAGGGGGGACACGCGCCCCGGAGTCAAAGGGACAGCCGTGTTATTATTTTTACGCGAGGATGCTCGTCCGAGGCGGAATTTCCTGCCCCTCTCACGAAGCCCACCTCTTCTCGGGATATTGAAAAAAAAATACTAATAGCAAAAGAACAATGAGAACCCGCTGCGCGGGGGTTGCTCTTCCTTTGACTCGGGCCGCGATCGTCATCTCTCTCTGAAAAGCGTTGATCTGTGCAGCTTCGCTGCGAATTTAAATAACAATTGTGACGCAATGGGTGAGGACTCGATGATTCGCCCGATTCTAATTTGTTTCGTTTCGTTGGAAATGACGGAAAAAATAAAGTAGTCTCGGCTGTACGTATATACATATATATTGTGTGTGTGCTGTTTTATTCCCAACGAGATTAACAATGTCACTCTTACATTACTATGCGATTGATGGCAAAATAGTGTAAACAACGGTAATAAGTATAGCTGGCCCACGTTTTGGCGACGATCCCACTGGAAGGGTGATGTGCGCTCTCCAAGTGAGTGAGAACATCCATGAAAGTAGTCACTCGAAGTCGTCCATTGGATTAAAAAAAAAAAAAAAGAAATCTTTGAAAAGACATCTAAAGTACTTGCTGACTTCAAAGTCTTGGAAAAGCCACCGAGAAGAGGAGAGTCATGAATTTTCATCGCACGTCAAAAAAACCCGCCGAATGAACCGATGGACAACGTCAAATAGTACAACCCAAAGCCCAGTGGGGATCATCCAGCTGGTTGTGTCGGTCGGAGCGCTTTGGAGTTGGGGATGATCCATTGCACTGGTCTCCTCGTCTTTCGTGGAGTATCAACTGGTGCGGAAGTTTGCGTGCAATTCGGCCAGGGTCTTGGCGTTGGTTTCTCGGACGAGAAAATGGCCCAGCAGTGCGCCGAGCCAGCAGAATCCGGCAAACAGCCACAGAGTCTCGGCCAGGCCCAGTTTCATCAGCAGCGCCCTCAGCTGATGGTTCAGCGTCAGGCAGAGCAGCCAACTCACAGCAGCTGTTGGAAGAAACGGGTTGGATTGAGTTTTCGGTCCTGAGCGTACTTCTCACCCCGTTGCCAATGTCCACACGGGAAAATCCACGTGGACCTCGGATACGAGGTAAATATGGTTTAAGAATCAGTGCAGTGTGTGTGGTACTTTATTAAAATTTTTTCATGTAAATCGTTTGCTTTGAACCAAAGAGAGCCAGAGTTACTCTTAAATTGAGACTTTGAATGACTTTCGATGTCTTTGGAAGACTTTAATGGTCATACTCTACTGTCCTTGGGAGTGGCCAATCCTTTTAGTTTGCACATAATGAATCATAAAGCGTAAGATACTTGCATACGATGGAAGCCGAATATGCGCGTAATTGCATAGGAAAGGAATCTGCAAGTAAAGCCCAGGATACGGGACCGACTCCGAGACTGTAGGCTCCAAAGTACAGGGCGATCCACGTGGGTGGCATCCAGTTGTACGTACTGCTTGGCTGGGTGTTGGAATCTCTCGATCTGATGTACGAGCCTACGTGGCAACGAAATCAAAAATGAGACGATGACCACATTTTGTTTCATGTGTTTAAAGTAGATTTTGATTTTTTGTCCTCTCTTGAAGTAAATTTTCACGTCTTGTGGATGGTAAAAAAAGTTATGATGGATTATTTAAAAATGACACGGGGATTGTCAATCAAAAGAAGGATGTCTCAAAAAAAAGTAAAAAAATAGAATAAACACTGCCAACTCATTGGTACATAGCTTCCTTATAAATTTAAAAAATAAATAAATAAATAAATAAAGTAAAATAAAAGCAAGTTAACAAAACTAAATTTTTTTATTTAGCGGTAATGATGTAAAAAAAAAAAAAATAAAAATAATAAGCTATGCTGAAACTAAATCAATTGAGGGAATCCTGAGATATAACTAACTCACATACCTACATGTACACACACGTATACGTACGGACATTTTTGCCCGAGTAATTGACTCCAGCTCTGAAGTTCAGAAAATTTATGCGTCGTAGCATGTTGTCTTAAAATGTTATTTTTTATCAGTAATAAATCTTTCTCTTCCAGATAGTCAAATAGAGTTTTGTAGTGAGGTTCGACGGGTGGATGAATTTATTATAAAATCTCGAGTTTCATGTTTATGATATATTTGAGAGCACAAGTCTCTAACATTCATCAAAGCATCAAAGCTTTAAGCATTTGCTCTCACGTTTGGCGATGAATCTGTTCAACAAACACTTTATTTTAGTAATTGAAAAATAAATTACGAAAAGATTGAAGTATCGAGTTTTCTTCAATTTGCTCTTGTAAAATTTACAAGAAATAGTACCGAAACAGGGACTAAATTAATTTACGTTTTACTCAACGTTGTTCCGTGTAAATTCAAGAACCATCCATCAACAAAAAAAAACAGCCCCACGAGATTCATCAGCATCCTGGCGAGTTATATACTTTTAATGGAAAAAGTATCACGAGTTTGCCATCGATTTACAAAGTTTCATTGCTTTGTGAGCCGCGTGAGAGTCGTGTGTAGTGAACTTGCGTGGCTGGAGAAAATATTTCAGCCAAGAAATCAAACTCCAACTTTTCCATACAAAAACAAAATACCCGTATGATTTGATTTTCGCTACTCATCCAAATAATTTCCCTGTCACTTTGAATTTTAGTTTTCATCAGATTCAACGCCCATTCAAAACCACACAAAAGTCAATAGAGCGTATAGTAATCGAGCGTGGTGTCCATATCCATACGCCCCCCGCGCCACAAATATTCATTTATGCACGATGTAGATAGGCGCGTTGTAAAAGCTTTTGTCGTCCGCGTATCGGTGAAAGTGATGGCGAAATTAATTTCCAATTAGCCGATGCCTCATCGATACGGATA
Organism: Copidosoma floridanum; assembly: GCF_000648655.2. The sequence continues at coordinate 804,182 of NW_019379463.1, read as the reverse complement.
TATCTCGACTACGGCGAAAATCAGAATTCAATAAATTATAAATCAGTTGGCACCAACGAAACGAATAACCGCGATTCCCGATCGTCATCGATGATTAACCGGCGAACCGATGAATTTGTAATCCAGGCTGTTTGTTACGCAATAGTTGGCAAACCGCGCGGAGAACAAAGAAAGGGAGGATGGATGAGCAAACGAAATAAAATGTAAAGTGGAGGTACGCACCCAAAAGAATGAGCGACAAGCCCATGAGAAAGGAGGAGCCGATCAGTAGTCTCCGGCGTCCGAGGTAGGTAACGAGAACGACGGCCAGCATCGAGGCTGTGATCTGGAGTGCACCGCAGACCAGGTTCAGTTGGCCGGAAGTTAGTTTACCGGAGCCCGCGTGGTCGAACAGGGCGAGGGCGTTGAATATTATAGGGCTGGCGCCGCTTAGCTGCTGCAGAGCCGTTACTATCATGGTGGCGCCGAACCGATGCCAGAACTTCCAACTCCTCAGCGCGCTCACTTTTTTCTGGAATACAGTGAAACAATCGTGCATTTTTCCATAGGATATATAGCGAGGATTGTTTAACTCTACGGTTCAACCGAATGGTCGATCAAGCTCTTTCGAAACTTTACACATTGTTTATAATCAATGAAAAAAAAAAAAAAAATTTCGGGGGATTTTATGTTCCATGGCACTGTCTACACTTTCATTCAAGTACCAAAAGTATTTCGGTACACAAATTAGCCGCAATCTGATGGTTTGGAAGATTTCTTGTTTGTACGGTCGTCATCCAACAAAACACAGGTAAATTTTGTCACAGCGAGGATGATATTGCACTCGTGATGCCAAAACATGATACTGAAATCTAATACAACAGTTGTAATTGGCTCGCTGCTATGATTGTAAGCTCTGATACCGGCTACTGTAAAAATTCAGTATTTACAACGGCGTAGTGGATACCTTTAGAGAATGGCGCGTCAAGGGCGAGGATTAGAGGACAATTTTGCAGCTTTATTTATCCTTCCAGCCGCTTCATCTTCGGACTTCATTACATAGTCTGATGGGGTAATTAAAATTTCAGTACTTATCAATGAGCTACAAGTAATATCGGCTTGCTGATTGAAATCTGAATAACTTTGTTATTTAACGATATATTTTCCAAGCACGAAGAAGGACGGCGGAAATGAAGCTTACTTTGACTTGAGCTTTTGTCAAAGCAGAGTCATGAAAAATGGATTGTGGAGAATATCACGTTTAGGGTAACTGATAAGGAACTTACACTTGCTAGTCTCCATTACCTCCATGTATATTGATTCGTGGGATTAACTTTTTTTTATTTGCATCCATAAACATTAATTGTTTGTCGTATAATGACTCGGTTATTTGTTCGAGTAGCAAAAGGCAATAGAACTTGAAGTATGTAAACGATGTACCAAGTAAATACTTCATTTTAGAAGATCCATGCGTATTTGGTACTTACATTGCAAAATAATCAATACTTCCTGACCGAGCTTTTGCATATTTGTTATTTTACCATGTTTTCTTTGATCACTCGATGAAATATAATTACAATTAATGAAGATGATGATTTTTTTTTTTACACGCTGACTAACTTGTTGATCGCATTGTTATCTGGTAAGAATTATACTAACGAGGATGAAACGTAGAAATAAAGGTGACGGATAACGAGAAGATAAAATTCATGAAATAGAGTGCAAAAAAAAAGTTTGAACAAATAATACTTTCTAGTAGTAACTAATTGAAGGGACCACAGACATTTACGATGGCATACATCACAAAGTTCTAAAATTCAAGCGAATATTATGTATGACTTAATCGGCTTCACTTAAGATTTAATAGTTTCACTCTACTAAACGATTTGAAACGGTATCATGGCACTGGGTAAATTTGAAACAGAACAGTTGTGAAGAATGTTCTGTGAGAACGACATAATAATCAGTAAAAAATTTTTGTTAGCCACTTTATCTTAATATAGTTACTACCAATAATACTTTCCAGTACAACTATAAAATAGTGCTCATACTTAAAAAATTTTATAGAGATTACAACATGCTAAGTTTAATGTAACATTTCAAACTAATAAACAATCCTTATCGCTAAGAACCTCAATTGACGTATTTTCTCACTAAAACTAGTGAATCGAAAAAAGAACAATCAAAGTATGGACAGCAACGACAGTGACAAGGTAAACATTGAGTAGCATTTCGTATGATTTCATCTAAAATGCGACAGTCATGTGATATACATGATGGGGAAATCGATCGTACATACACGTTTGGGTTATTGTATTGGTTTCCAAAAGCGTTGAATAAGTTAACAAGATGCAATCAAGTATATGTCTTGTATTGACGGTACAAAGAAACGGAGGCATTGATTATTTTCGTTCTTGTCTTACCTCATCGAAGGCTCGCGCGAGTGAGTACATCAGCTCATCTTCGGTGCTTGAACTATCAATACTTTGCAATGTATTGATGGTGTCTTGACTCTCCTGATGGTGAACTCGTTGCAGGGGACTTTCCGGTACAGCACAGCACAACAACGCAGGAACGCAAGCAGCTGCACAGCCCATACTGTACCTGTAAGTGTAATCTTTAATGTGATACAGTATCATGTGCATCCATTCAATATCTTCCCACGTATATAGGAGCTGCACGAGATTCAAAACTTTTTTTTAACTTAATTTTTGTTGTCTTTTCTTTCGATACAATAAGAAGAGTCGAATTCTCGAGATAATGGAATATGATTTTCACAATACATTGGTATTGATCATCATTAAAAACAATTTTTAAAACTGCGTTTATTGCATTTCGTTTATAAAAATTAAAACCATACCTTCATCTTTTAGATGATTTTAAACTCGGTAAGCACAACCACAAATTGAAACAGACTAATCCTCCCATTTAACTGCACAGGAACTGTTGATACAAGTAAGTTTTAAAATACCCTTTGCCATTTTACCGACGTGAGAATTGATTATTAAAAATTTAAGACAATATATTTATATTTCCCGAGACGTTTCCGGTATTTTTCAAGAGCAATCCACAACATTGACCTAAATCTCGACTCCCCTACTCCCCAGCATTTTTAGCCAGTCAAATTGTCCCTTGCGCCCTCTCGAGTTATATAGAAAGCTCGAATTTCAATCAGCCATTAGCGGCTTTCACTGCAACCATCATATAAAATCGAAACCAACGTCCTCTGTAAGCATCACAGAGCAAATAGTGCACAAACTTCCCATGGCGTCGGAGTATACGAGCATTTCTCTATTTATCCCCATCCGTTCATTTATTTGCGCCCATTTTCGTGTTTACCTTTTGAGAGGGAGCTCGTCCTCGTCCTCGAGCAAGATGGCCGAGGCCAGGGCAAAGGAGCACGCCAACCCGCCGCTGACCATCATGTGGAAGTAGAAGAGTAGGGCGTCCCTTTGCTTGCCGTCAGCCGCGATTTCCCCGATGTACAGGGGCACGAGAGTACACAGAGAGCCCAGACCCAAGCCGCAGAAAATTCGGCCCCAGAGCAGGTACCAGTACTGAAATTCATGGGTGCGTGATAGTGCTTCATGTGTCACGCAGCTTTGAGCTTTTATCTTTGTTTTTTTTTTTTTTTTTTTTTTTTAGCTTGTAAGCTAAAAAGATATACATGTTGGCATATTTATGGTCCTTTTGAATATTTTTTAATGTCACTCGAGTACGTGAAATGTTGATGGAAATCTATGGATTTTAGCAAAAACAGTGTTTCATCAATAACATTTACGATGATGTATACATAACCATAATTTTTAAAATAAAATATGGACTGTTAAAGAAACATAAATTTTTACTTTTATTTTTAACATGTAATTTTAATGGTAAAAGCATTAGTAAAATACGCATTAAAATACCATCATACTTTTCCTCTTCATATGGATATCGTGTTACCGTATTGATGCATATATTCAAATTCCTGTAATTGTGAATTCAACATTATTTGCTATTAATGCGAATTATTGAACTGTTTGATTTTTGAATGCATCGAGACAATTCATGATAATCATGTAAATGGATATTCATCAAAATCACAACAATGAATGGCACGTAATAATGCGAGGCAAAGAAAAAAAATGTTCAATTAACCCAACTCAAAAGCAAAACAGATTGGAAATTAAACTGAAAAAAAAAAAAAAAAGTATTACATAACTCTTAATTCGTTTACCCGTGCCATGCTACCGCTGCTACCTCAAAAGAAATAATTATCAAAGCGTGCATTAAAATTGTGTCTCTCCCGCACGAGGAATGCACTTTCTCTCACGCCCGTTGTCACGGAAGCTCGACCCAAGCTTACAACAGCTGCGAGGAAAAAAACGTGTGCTCATGCACAAAGTCCCCGTGATGTGTGTTACTTTGGCCACCGGAGAGCAGAAACTTTCGCTTGAGCAAAAAAAAAATTTTTTTTAATAAACCAAAAGAAGCCTCTTCGGTGCCTTTGACACTAAAAGAGGAGGAGGAATTTCTTTTCGACTCTTGTACTCTCTTTGTGGAAGTCGTGACAATTTTGTGCCAAGAATGATAAAAGTAAATAAATAAAACCCCGAACGTGCCTTTCTGACGACTCCAGCGAGTCTCTTTACGCGACCAATGGAATTTCATCTCACTCTGAAAAATTACTTTCCCAGCTTTGTGAAGAGCCACTCTCTTTCACTACAGACCTGCATATTTTTTTTTTTTTTTTTTTTTTTCATGTTTTGTTTTTTTGTTGTTTGAGTCATGAAAAAAATGTCAACAAATGAATGTGAAAAATTAAAGCTACTTATATAGCATTCGCAAGATAAGATGTAGTTTTAAATTATGTTACGTCGTATAACACGAGTAATCAAAAGTAACACTTTTACAAGTATTTTCTGCATAAGCTGCACACAATGTTATCCTTTTGGCTGGACTAAAATATGCTAAAAATCAGTTATTCAGTTCACCCTGTACTTTAAGTCAATAATTACAACGATCAATTATCCATTAAAAAAATGCTGTATAAAGATGGCTTTACTTTTGTCATAAATTTATTAAAATTTTAATCCAAAAATGGTCTAAAAAAAGCTTCGCATGTAATTTTTTCTCAATGTTGTTACACTAAAAAAAAAACCAATATGATTTGATTTGATTACCACTAGGGAAATCGATGCTGATGCCCTAGAAAAATAATTCACGTTACAAAAGGTATTGAGATATTTATAGCGTTTTCAGAGAACTTCATTTTAATCCAATTACTATGTGTAAAACACGGTAATTTTAAAGCAAGTTTTTTGTACGTATTGTTCACACCTGCAAACAAGTCATTGTGTGCAGTAATCTGAAACAGCTTCATCTACATTAGAAAAAAATGGTGACGCTGAATAACACGAACAAATAGCCTTTTGTATGAGCCGCAAGCTTAAGAAGAAAAAAAAAAATTTTTTTTTCAATTTTAATGTATCTTTGACACCTACAATAAGGGTTTACAAATTTTTTGGCACCTTCTAAGTGAAAAACAACAATCATGTAACGATTTTACTGATATCACTTTTGTCTTTAATATTTTCATACTATCAACGAAAAGACAAGTTACAAACAGCATTATCTTAATTGAGAAATTTCTTAACTGCTCTGACCATCAAGCTAAAAAAAAAAAAAAAAAAAAACATCCACATGTTAAGACCTATGACGTTAAATATATTTTTCAAATGCATACGATTGAAATTTCCTGGCGATTAATTTTAATACATTTTCCTACCTCGAGCGTTTTTTAATGTTTCCTGCACCCTAAGTGGGAAAACCTGCGCTCTGGAATCTGCTAGACTATGGCATTGAAGCCCATAAGAGTGAGAGAGAGGTTGGATGTGGTCACGTGATGAACCTCTCTCTCACTCTCATGGGCTCCAATTCCGTAGTCTGGCAGACTCCATCTAAACGCACCCCAAGGCCCATTCGACCCAGGCAATCAAGAAGATCCCTCGGGTATATCTATTGCCCTCGGTGGACACGTGCGGACATTGAAACGCTTATAAAACAAAGGAGCAAGATAACCATAAATAATTAACGCCTCACCTACCGAATAGTCTCCGTAGCAGATGACCGTCCATCCCAGAACAAGAGGTGGTACGGCGGCGCAGACAAAAGCTCCGCTCGAGCCGGCTCGGCACTTCTGGGGCAGTAGAACGAGAAATAGAGCTCCGAGGGTGGCTCCCACGGCTACCACGCTGACCACGAGGTCCGCGTCCTCCTGATCCCACCCAAGAGCCGTGCGAAGCGCAAGACCGGCCAGCGAGTTCCAGCCGAGCGTCACTCCTGCGGCAAAGCCTGCCGTGGAAGCTGCAATTTTTTTTTTTTTTTTTTTTTTTTTTTTACAAACTCTCATTGTCTTTTCCGTACGTTTCGATGGATTATTCGTTTTTATTAACTTCTGGTCATCTGGTTATACAAAGGTTTTTCGTTAGAAATGCGTGCATTTTGACACGACTGATGCAACATCACGCTATTTTTAACATTAAACAGAACTCGAGAAACATATTGTACATTTAATATTGTTCAATATTTATGTTTTACCACACGTTGTAGGGGCCATTTTTGCCGTAGTAGGTGTACGTGAAACTTTGGCCACTATCGTAACATTAAATCCTCGACCCTATAGTGTCCTTTCAATGGCCCTCTGCACGACATATACACTGTGTACCGAACTTTGTAACGGTTAACAATTTCACGGTGTAACTCAAAAGCAAAGCTCTATGGCTCTCGATACGTACAAGTACTATCTCCATCCCTGGCCCACAAAGTTATACAACTACCTTGAAAGCGTACCGAGCAACGACTACCGTCACCACTGTAAAAAAAAAAAATGCATCCCTTCATCTCATTGTCAAAAAATAAAAAGAGACATCGGTCGATAAAAACTTGGAAATGCAGATCTTCTTTGATCTTTTTTTTCATTCCCTAGTACTTTACTTTCTGCAAAGAGATTATTCCTTTACCACGAAGCTGTAAGGACTTGTTTTCCTCCTCTTCGTGTCTCACTCGCATGCGTACAACTACACACACGTAGCGTATGCCTATACACAGAGGATCAGAAAAAGCCAACTACAATTTCTCAGGCTGTATACGTACGCGTGCGTGTACACCGAATGCTGGTACGAAGTTGGCAACTATAATTTCTCGGGCTTGATTTTGCCGCTACTCGGTCAATTACTGCCAACCTCCTTCCTCCAAAGTACTTTGTCAGTTTACCTATTGGAGATGGGGGTGAAGATGCATTCGCTCTGCCCTGATTTCCTGGCGACCGGATAAGAAAGCAGTTGTATGGTGCTCGAGTGAATTACAACGTGCCCACTGATTTCAACTGTGTTCGACAACTGTGTCTAGCCAACAACTTTGGTTTGTTTGAACAAAATTTTTTTTTTATGTATCATAAAGGATAATAGTTTTTTCTATCAGGTTGATCGGTTGCACTTTTAATTTTAAAAAACATTTTTAATTGCGCACAGTACTGCAATAGTTGATTTTAACACTCTATAACAAAATGTTCAATCATGTAATAACAAGCGTAACACAAGTCGTACAAAGAAAGACAACGTAAAGCTCTCGACACAAATGATTTGTCAATAAAGGGAGGAATACTTACTATTGAAGCTGCTAAAATTAAAAAAAAAAAAAAAAGATGAATGGAAAAAACGGTGTCAAGAGAAAAGTGCACCGATGGAAAATCAGAAACATCATCGACAAATTCATCAAAACCGATAAAATGTAGAAATTAGTTGGAAGAGGCGTAGCAAAAAAAAATATATAAATTAAAGAGAATGTAAGATAAAAGAAAGTATAAAAACGAAGGATAAGAGCAGAATGTAGCTAGATAGTCTGAGGCACAGTCACTAACGCAAACAAATTCATACACGTTAAAAAAAAAAGAAAAAAAAATACCAATAAAGACAAAGTTGTCACAGAAATAGCATAGTCAAAGATAAAAAACTTTGAAGTTTGGGGTACTTCATTTATCTCAGATTATATTTTTACTACCATCTGCCACGTATAAATCAACGTAATATTAACATGTATCATTTTTGGAGCGATTTAATTATTATGACTTTTTAAATTGTATTAAAAATAAGATGAGACACTCATGGGGAATGTTGCAAATACGTATTAAATAAACATGATTGAATATATAATAACACAGAATACGAGACTTGGTTTACTTATGACGCAAAGTTTAAAAATACAAGTAACGTTATCTGAAAACAAGCGTCTAATCGTGATGAGTAGGGGTTGACGATCGGAGTAGTTACGATCACCTTCAGTACTACCATATTAAATTTAGACTTTATTAAAGGAGAAACTTATGCGTTTAACAATCATTCGAGATACCAAAATTAGCAAAGCATGATTTTTATTTAAGTGATAATGTTAACGAACTGAGGTGGCCTCGTCATTCGGTGACGATTCAAACGAGGTACGTTCGGCTGCAAGGTAAACTCATCAACATTTTTAGTAGAATCATCACCAATAGAGTAAGGCATATTGATCGAGTCACATAGTTTCTGTTAATTTTTAAGTGACCACGTGACGAGAAAAACTCCTTTACCGAACGTACACAGTAGAAAGTTAAAGAAAGACGTGGGTGGGCTGTATGTTGATTTCTGATACCTACCTAATTTTTATTTGACTGAAAAACTTGATAGCAAAAATTTTGGATCACCGACAAAAACTATGTGCTTTTTTATCGGACAGTGTCATTTAGTTGGAATAATTTATAATTTATTATTAATCTTTTGGATTATTTTAGAAGGCAGCTCGAAGCACTTGGAGCGCTGACGAGAATATAAAAGCTTATCGTGTGCATTTCTAATTTCAATGCTGAAGTAAATCTAGTTTAAAATAAATTTGCTGTTGATAAGACAAAAAATAATTAAACAAAGTATAAAAGACCCAATTTTTACTCAGTATGTGCTTAAATCGACCAATGAAAAGTTTTGTTTAAACCGAAATGTCTTTTTATTAAATTAAACCAATCAATGTTAACTAAACATCCACTGGTCAGTGAAATACCACGAAAAATAAAAAAAAATATATATAGAATCAGGTTTTAGGAAACAAATCACGAAGAGTAATTGGAGTCGCAAGATATTCCTCGTTGTTATGTACTTAGCTGTTTTGAATAAATTTATTAACTTGTAAGTGGCACTGCACAAGACTTGATCGACAAAAATATACATTTTTAATCAAGTACGGTAAGTCGTTATTTGTTTTATTTTAATTAATAATATCACGTCACAGCAGTTATTTTGTTACATTTGGTTAATGTTAAATAAATTTCAATAATGCAAGTTGAATTTTACTTACTGGCGAGTAATTGCAAAATATAATATTCTAATTGCGTACCGAACATGGACTAGAATTATTCTTGATTTTTTTATGTAATGTATATTTTTTGCCTACTTAATGATAACGATAACAGTTACAAACGGTACCAATTTTAACTTTAGTAATTAATTTACGTATGCATATCTATTAAAATCTTTTAAAAAATAAAGAGACAGTTTTTTTCCATATAGTAAAAACAGGGATTCATATCGTGCTAACTAAAAATAAAATTAAAATTTTTCCTACCTTGGGCTACTTTGAGGGTTGGGTGTGCCCTCGGCAGGAAAAATAGGGTTCACATCTGGTACGCATCCAACCAGAGCAAGCACAAGGAGTCCCTCGGGCTTCCTGCTTGCTCTGGCGACATGCGCCACCAGGTACGAAAACTACTATTTCCAATTTTACGTTTTTTAAAAGTACATATTTTGAATATAATCATAATGTACCATTATTGACGAAAATTTCTTGCTTCAAGGTTTAACTACAGAAATGCGGTGCATAACCTTGTGCGTTTATTTTGTATACTTGTTCATGATGTATTCTGCGTGCAATCCACAAGTGATGGAGATGTCAGTCAAAGGTGTTCAATTTTTGTATCAAATATACCAATACGAAAATAACAATATGAAGACAACGATAATCAATCAAAAATTAACTGAACAAATCCATTATTTGAACCTGATGAACAGTATCGAGGAATTAAAACTAAAAATAGAAAGATTACAGTTGGACGAACCAGATGTTACGAACATGAAGGCGCGTATATACGATTTGCAAATATGCTCGGGTGCGATAACTGAGCGTTACGAAGACTATATCAAGTACAGTGAGAATCAATCGCTGTATGATACCTTGACTTTGGAAGCTTTTTATAAAGAAGTGATGAACGAAAACGAGGGAGTACCCAAGTTGCTTTTCAACATCCACGAGCAGATCGTTGGTTTGCGTGCTGACAGTCTTCTTAATGTCATAGACAAGTACATAGAGGTGAGAACATTGTATCTATGTGTTCACAGTATATATATATAGTGTTGCTTAATATACGAGGATTCTTTTTTGTGTTTAGTACATCGATCCCTACTGTCAAAAACGATTATCTCGACAGCAATATTTTTACAACCTATTCATCTCCATCGTATCCCACGAACTAAAAGGTTTTTTCACCCTAGAGTATGCCTACAATTTAAAAAGACAACTGGAAAACAGTGAGTTTCTTTAGATTCATCTCACCGCGTCTGAGAAATCTTTTTTGTTGCACTGTATATAATGTCATACTGCAATTTTCCAGAAACTCTAAGCCAAGAACTCAAAGATTTATTCAGTCTTCGTCAAACAAGAATAAATTCCACCGTGTCGGCCTTTTACGAAGTCATGTCTCGCGCGGAACAGAGTGTTTGGAAGTGCGATCCAAAAAAACATGTCGAAAGTAAGAATTAATGTATACATTGCAGTTCACAAGAAAAAAAAAAAAAAAAAAAAAAAAAAAAAAAACACTTGACAGTAATTGTTTAATTGGACCTCTAGATCATACCTATGTTGAGTTGAAGAATGTTTTTCGGCGGATATTTTACGACGCAAGAGACTTTTCGTGGGACTTCAACAGTATTTCTTGCACTTCGACCAAGTGCCCGGAAATTCGCGAAGGTAAACCTATCGAGCCGAAATGTGACGAAGGTATTTGTTTTTTGCACCAACGCCACTGCAACAGCGTAGTGATGTGCAAGCAAATACAAAACGAGCAATATAATGTTTGTGTTTCGGTGAGCAAAGTTTTAAATATTAGTCTAAACCACGGCTGTATCTGTATACCATATACTGAGAGAAGAATTTGTTTACTATCAACGTACAAATATATTAACAGAAAATTAATTTACATGTTCTTTATAACTTTTTAAATTTTAACTGCACACAACGGCATGTTAATAGTTAACATGCCATTTTTACGTTGAACCTACACCGTGTTAGATGGCAACACGTGGGATACATATTATACGTAAGTTAATAGTTAACATATGAAATTAATTACTAATAATTCCTTCTCTCAGTGTACTGTAACCCAAATTATACGAGGTAAAACATTTTTATTTATTTATTTATTTATTTATTTTTTTTCAGAAAGACCAAAAACACGGTTCCAGATACAAATATGTTCACGACGCAAGTAAGGAGTTATTTAACAGAGACCAAACGTGCGATGGTCAATTCCGATCAGTGTTTAAGCTCGTACAATCATATCCCGGGAGTTTCTCGGAAGCAGAATGTAACATGTGCGACTGTATATGCGACGAGTCACGAGACTCGGATCACTACATTAGTCTGAAACCAGTTACATCTGACAGCATGAATAACTAGTAAGTTGGTTTTCATTGACACAAAATTTTGAACTTTTGATTTTTAGAACAAGAATACTTAACAATGCCTGTTGCAACAGTATCGTCACTGGGGTAAAATTTGAACTCGTTCATCACACGCTTTATATTAAGATACAACAAGGAAAATTATTGAAAAGTGGATTCGTATCTAGAAATTCTGTCAGCTGGAAGGACATTACCGTTGCATCCGATAAAGTTGGTGACAGGGTTATTAAAAATAAAGAGAAAAGTCCATCGCAACCAAGCCATAATACTACATCTTCTAGTTTTTACACGTTTGAGGGAAAGGAAAAATTTAAGCTCGAGTGGCACCGAAGACGTGGTTTGTACCTAGACGACTTGGAATTGAAAGAAGGCAGCGTTGTTACGGGAATCAGATTTGCTTTGGATGCATTGGAGAATGGTGATGTGAACATTATGTTAGACTTGCAGGCAACTCCGTTTGACCTTGTAAATGGTAAATTAATGACAGAAAATTCCACTTGGATATCGAGTTTTACTGCAGCACCAAAAAGGTACCTAAAGGAATCAATCATCGCGTCCGTTCAAAATATCGAATTATGAGATACCAAAAAGAAAAAATTTTCTATTACAATTTCATATAACTTTTTAATCCTCCAACAAAAAGATGTCAAAATAAAATTGTCCTCGCCATTTCTAACATCTAGAGGACAATTAAAATAATCCAGTTAAGGGTTTTTATCTCAAGAATTTTATTATATCTCAGTAGATGTCTCTGTGGAAAGAAAATCTAGTTCCATAAAACTTTTTCTACCTCAATTATATGTGTATCAAATATTTTTTGCTTGGCTTTTATCAATTTTGTCATTAAAATTTTCAATAATTTTTTTTGCGATGATAAGACACGTAACCACTACATCTCATCCCTTAAATTAAAATATACTTGCGTACACATTTGGTACCTTATAACTCCTTATATTTAAATATATATCGTGTCTAGTTTTAATGGTAAAAAAAGTTAATTAGTGTGAATGAATTTTCAGATCTAAATTGTACTTAGAGTCGTACGATTCTCCAACTTTGTTGAACGTCACCAACAAACCGGACGATCAATTACATCAACATACATTTTTCACTCCATCTGCCTTTACATCGAAAGATGCCGGACAAACGTTATTGCCTTTAATCGACATTCAGCCAGTGACTTCGGATCCACCAATACCACTCATGGGAGTCAGTCTGGATATTAAAAGAGCCGAAAACTCTGGAGGCTATCTTATGTTAAAAATCAAAACTTACAATACGTTGTGGTTCATAAATCACTAGTGATAAACTGGGACAAGCTGTAAATAACAATGGGAATTTTGTGACGATAGGTACCGAAAATAATGCCTGAATAACAACATTCTTTGATCCCTGCGCTATTCTATTCTTGAAAAAGTAGAAAAACATTTTCAAGTTGAATGTATCTTCGTTAGCAAGTACTTTACAATTTCAATAAAAAAATATACTTTATCGTGAAATTACTCGTGTTACGTACTAATAAATGATTTCGAACAGAAGAGGCTAATAACAAAGAAGTCGTAAATCTTAATCATAAAGTACAAATCCTCGTACAATAAAAATACTATAAAACAAAAAAAAAAAAAAAAAAAATACCCTGTCAAAGAGGGATCTTTAAAACATCAAAAACGAAAACAAACTAAACAGCCTTTGATTTATTTTTCTTCGACCACATCCAAATCATAAGAAATCTAGGCTATGTTTTAAATTTTAGGAATTACATAACAACTTTAACCTTCGAAACTGCTTTATTGTAACCTAAAACAATGATTTTCAAAGTCAAATTTTAATACGTATGAAATCTCGCCGATAAGTATCACTCATTGAAATCAAAGTTAACTGTATGCATAACTCGTAATGAAAAAATTGTATGAATGCTGAAATACACTGAGTTATCTAGATATACCAAAGTAGGTATAAATATATTTGGCTTGGGTAACAATAAGTCCACCTGTTGATCTGTAAGCGATTGTTGATTTCACTACGCATTTGCCTATGAAATAATAACCTCGAACCACTCGTACACACAACTGACGTAACAAAAAAAAAAAAAAAAAACATTTCGTCGAAAGAGGGCACTAGTCAAATCAATCGATGTGTCTTTAAATTAGTCAGAATCACGTTTTGTAAACATGTTATTTTTCAAGATTAAAGAGGACCGAAGAAAACCGCTGTTCACACTTACACATACGAAGAAAGGGAGTCTCTTACCGAGCAAGGCGGCAACGTGCTGATTTAACCTGGCAATCGAGGGCATCCTCGAGAGCAGCTCGTAGCCTCCTCTCTGTCTCAGGTTTCTTTAGATCCTCTCCACCTCTTGCTCTCCGTGCACTTGTGTATTCTTTCTTTTTCTTTGTCTTTTTGTAGTTTTTTTTTTTTTTTTTTTTTTTTTTTTTTTTGTCCTCTTCCACCCCCTGCACTAAGATGAGAGGAAGTTTCTCTCGCACGGAAAAGCGTGGACGTCTGCACACCAGCGATCGAGTGCTCGGCACATGTTTTTTCTCCCTCCCTGTTTCCTCTGGCTTACTCTCCGCGCACGGCTACACTTGCAAATCGAAAAAGTACAAATTACGTGAATCGTGCGCTAGTTTGGTTATCATTTTGTTGATTATTTGCGTTCGACTTTGAGGTTACAAAATACAAAATCGACACTTTGATGAAACCGATTTTTTGTAGTCACGTAAAAAAAAAAATCTATTTCTACTCACTGTAATTCTTTATCAATGCTTTGCTTCCAAATTGTGTGTGGAGCGGAGGTGGAGGGCTGCTTGACCTACTCGGCGTCACCCAAAGTGAGTGGTAACTTTGCCACGGAAAACTTGCCTGTCGGCACTTTTATTTAACTTTAGAAAAGAACAAATAACGACATCGAGCTTCGACTCGTAGTTTCTCGGTGCAGGTGCCCCACGACACGAATAACGAGCCAAAAATTTCCTTTTTCAGTTCCTCGATGTTTCTCGTAAATATTCATAAGGGCATCGGTCACGGTTTATTTATCTCGGCTCGTTACATCGTACGTATCGAGTGTCAAATTGCGAAATTGCGACCGGAACGACAATAAGGACCGAAAGTTTCGTGATGTGTAATTTGTACGGGGGAAAAAAAAGATATAGGCAAGGAGGGTTCAAGAGATGTGTTCACTACCACGTTGTTATCTTACTTTTTTTTTTTTTTTTTTTTTTTCGACGATGGGGGAACTTTTTTTTCCTTGGGACAAAAGTTACTACGACACGATATCCGTCTGGTACGCGTGACGAGTTAAGTCATTCTGACCTTAACTTATGAAATTACACGAACCACGGTACTCTACAACCATACGTGTCAACCACAAGGCAACCTGTACTAAAAAAAAAAAAAAAAATCAAAAAATTTCAAAACCGATAGTCCGCAGTTACATGCACAACTGAACTGGCCAGCTCGGCTTGCCTTTTTTCTTTTTCTCGTTGACCTCCCGTCGACTTATCAAAAAACCAACTAGAGCACGCGTGCCAGCCATTAGCTCGAATCGAGCCGTAAAAAACTTGCCTAACTGTAAATACCGTTATGCTTACAGGATAATGAGCGTACGAGTAGTACGCACGTATTTGTTCGAGTTGGTTTTTTTTTTTTTTGCCAACAAAAGTTTTTCTCGTAAACTCTGGTGCGATTCAAACAGAGAGATAGAACCGCACGAGATGAGACGGAATGACTTACCTTTCGAAAACTTTTTTTTTAGACTCATCCCCTGTCACGCCTCGGTTGGAGCAATATTAATACATCAAATGTCACAGCAACCTAATGAAAAAGAAAAAAAAAAAAAAACACGCACTTCGTTAAAAAGCCATCAGGTGTAAGTCAACAAAAACGCTTCGTCAGCCAGAGTGGTGAAAAAAAAAAAAAAGCCATCAACTTTTCCTCCCAGCACGTGTATACTTACGTTCGCACGAGCACTCGAAAGTTTCGAGATCTGCGAGCCCCGAGTCGAGTCGTAAGACCCGCTAAGAAGACGAAAGGCGTCTCATCTCTTTGGGGTCACCCGCCTCTCCCCCCAAATCCCCCTGTCTTTTCTACACTTGTAGAAGTGGAACAAAAATATACTGACCCGTGATTGTAGCAGTCGTTCTTTTGGTATCTGATTTCAATATTTTTGGAGTACCAACCAATAAGCTTGAATCGATGACGCGACAATACAATCAAACGCGTGTGGAGATAAAAAAAAATCAAATAAGGTTTACAGTGCCGTTTTCTCCACGCGTATGGGTGTATGGATCAACGAAGAAGCTTCGAGCTTTTATGAGCTTTTCAAAAGCTCCATTTGATCCAGGGGTTTCGTCTTTCCATTTTTGTGTACGAGTGTGCATTGTTTCGTGCCTACATTGGGGAGTGTTGATCCAAGAGGGCAATTCAAAGTTGGCCGTACTCATTTGAAGAGTAAATACCAATTCTTGCGAGCATGTCACGCCCATAACAAAATGATTGTTCTCTCTTCGGAGCCATTTTGTCGATTGGCCTTGTGATCGATGTATGGAGTTACATTGGATGGTCGGTGCATCTTTTACTAAAAAAAAAAAAAAATGTACGGTAAACACTTAAAATTGTTTTTATTTGACTGGTAGAAATAGCCCATTGCTAAGATGATTTAATTCAATAAGGTTTACAGAGTGTGTAAAATGAATTTTCTTCCAACCTCAGTTTGTACTGGTTTAGCACGCGGTAAAGTACAAATGAAATACTCCGTAACGCCAGTTTTAAGACTGCAGTCGTGCAGTTTGTAAATAAGCCAAAATGTCTGTGAAACTTTTTACGGCGATGGAGTACTATGACAAATGAACAGAGACTTTTTTTTATTAAATTCCGTAAAGTAGTAAAAAAATTCCAAAGGATACATTCTTTGTACGGTTTCAAAACCTGGAATAAACGCTAAGATGACAAATTGATACAACAAATTTTGCTGCTTAATTAACACTAATTTTCACAAAGAGTAAAAATAATGTACGATAATATACATGTGAAACATTTGCACCGTTCAGTTATAGCAGTGAGCAAAATTGTATGGGCAATAAAACAATAAATGTATAACCTAAAAGTCATTTGTCCTTATAGGTTATAATATTAAGTTTGTAAAGTTGTCACCCGGGGAAAACATTATGATTTTTTTCAAAATCACTTTTATGTCCTAATTGCTTAATTTTTTAAATAATTGCATTGATAATATACATGCTTTTTAACTATGGAAGTTAATTCAATAACTAATTAAAATTCAAAAATAGATGTAATCTACTATGATGTGTTATGACATTAAGATACCAGCTCAATTACGAAACAAACTTTCAGTATGAAATCTATGAAACATATCATTTTTCGATTCCACATTAAAATCATTGTTTTATTATTTTCTAATATACTATTGTTTGAATAATTCAACAATGCTACAAGTGTATTCTTTTTAACTACCCACTACAATAGAATCATCACCATTCGAGCATTTTAAAATGAGATATTATACCATGTGTGTATAATTTAGTCTCTAAGCAAAATGCACATTGTATTATCATTGTGTTAGTGCGTAGTTCCAGTCTATTTTCAACCAGCTTGTAGAAGAACTGATATGCTTTGTACTTTATCTTTTGTACTGCGCGCAATTGTTCCGAGCAGCTGTATAATCGTTCAAATGTGCGCTTAACCAAGGCATGCTTTGGATAATGATGATAGTGTTTGTCTAATGGTGGAAATAAAAATCACTTGGAATTTAATTTTAATATTGCAAGTAGTACTAAACTCGAAGGACCTCATAGTATGTAACAATCTCTGTGATATATTATAATAGTCAGTAAAAAAAATAGACTTCGACATAAAAAATACGTTATTTCTCATCAGCTCCAAAATAAATAGACCAACTGGTGTAACAATCATAACATTGAACATGACATTATTAAATAAATGAAATGGATACAATGTACTATAAAATTTACGTACAAAATAAACTTACAAAATCAAAATAGCTTACAATTTTTTGATAATATTAATACGTACACTTGTAAAATTTAACCAAAGATTTTGCTAAAATAGAGGTGACAACAAATACTTCACTGTTTTTTAATGTTATCGTCAAGTTGAAGAATTCAATGCTAGTTGGAATCGTTCCACATTTTTTATTTAGAAGATAGAGTTTTCATATCCATTTTGAAATTGAAAATTCTAAAGGTGAACCTCAATTGATATCCTTGATCAGATAAAAAAGGACCTTTACCTTCACTTTATCCCTCTTTCTTCATCTTTCTCTTCAGCTTTTACTTTCTACGTGTTAGCTTTATCGAACAGACATTGAGCTTTGCTTTTTAATTAGCGCTCCAGAACTTCCGTTACTTACGAACTAGCTTAACTTACTCATTAGGAAGATTTTTAATAATTCTCTCCGTAGTTTAAATTATCAAAGTAACACAAACATTAAATTAACTATTCATTTATTAGTGAATTTTTTTATGAAAAATCTTTGTTCCATAAAAAGTTGTTACATCTGTGGATGTAATTGTATTCAAGCTTTGGTTATTGCTATTTTTAATGAATATTTCTGTACGTCTTTTTCTAATTTTCTAGTCATTACCTTTGCGTCTATAAATGTTGCTTTCTTGTTACATCACTCTCCTTCTATATGATTTGATTTTACTGTTCAAAAATGTATATGCCTATTTCATTGTTAAAGTTTGCAGAGTTGCAGATACAAAGAAAAAGTTAAAAAAGTATAAACTTAGTGATTAGAACTATAAAGACAGAAAAATGCAGAGAAAGAGACACAGCCTCAGAGATATCTGAATAGATCCCATGAAAATCAAGACAAAATGTTCAGAGTCAAAGATGTGAAGGTGCATACAAGACATAAACATGAAATATTAAAGACCTTGAGACGTGAGTTACAAACTAAGATTGAATAAAATAAAACTAGAATTATAGTAACTTACGTTAAAAGAATAAAAAGTAAAATATAAACCAATCCATTTTTTAACTACTATGACATTCAAATAGCGTTAGTTTCTTGATTTTGCACAGATTGCTCTAAACTTTTCAACTACGCAAAAAGAAATCAAAAACAAGTATGGTGTAACAATATCGTAAATGTTGTTTTAAGGTTACAGTTCATAAATCACAAGAATGTTGAGGTGGCAACAGAAACGTAGGTAAATAATTTTTTGACGAAAATACATACTAAAATTCAGTATATTTCAATGGATGTTGGCATATGGAGCTCAAACAATAATTTATAAATATGTAAAAATGAAATTCATTTTAATTAACAACTGATAAATTTAAATCACAACGAAAGACATAAATCAGACGTATCAGAAAGACGTTTTAGACATACAATCTGCAGACAAAGCTTTTTAATAAAAAAAGTTCAAAAAAGGGGAGTCTAGGGGGGCTATAGGGATCCAAGGGGGGCTACTTTGCAGCAAGAGAACTAAATTAGGTAAAAGTAATTGTAATAGTAAGGAAATTAACGTAGGAATAATCAAATTTCAGGGGCATGAGGAAACAAGGTCACAAAAAAATACAAATGTCATTTTTAAACAACGATGTATCCCTACATTTAACCTTACACAACATTATTTAAAAAACTATTTTATTTACCAATTCAAAGCCTTTCTTTTGTAAAAATCAACATAAAATCTTTAAAAAAAGCGCACTTGACCATCGCAAGGCTGAAAAATACAATCTCTCTTGTAATTACCGTGCAATTAATACCAAGATTGCGTGTGCGTGATTTTTCAACTCGGACCGCCTGCATCGACCAAAAAAAAACTACGTATACTTTCTCCACCAGACATCACTTGATAAATTTGATACACGACATTAAAAAACAACATGCATGCAATCATGCATGCGCTGGTCAGTCCATAATAACAACATGCACACATAAAAATACGTAACATCCTAGCACCACAGGTATATAAGTACAATGTCAATGCTACGCTGCAATGGCAGAATCGCACGAGAGCTCGGCTAATTCGCGGGATTTATTTTTAAAGCTGCGCAAGCCAACAACAAACAGCACACGTGTTTACCCTCGTACATGTAACGCATAATCGTTTACCTCTAATCTCGAGCATGAAATTCCGGGAACAGAAGAACAATAGAAGCAAAAAAATTCAAACGACCAAAGTATAAAGAAAGAGACGACATTATACCACCTACCTACAGCGAAACAAGAAGAAATAAAAAAAAATAATAAACGAGCCAAGAAAGAGAAAGAAAAATACAAGAGTAACGATCGGTGCACCGCACACGGCCACGGGCTCGCGTGTTGTCCACTGCTCGCGTTACGTAATGGCCAGCATACGCGTGCAAAAAATGCACATAACCTATACATATACACACCAGCCGGTGGATATCGCACGACCTCCAAACGTTGCGATATTTATGCGCCCGCGCGTGTCGATTGACATCGCAAGACCCACCACGAATTTTCCCGGTTACCTTAAACACAATGCGTGGGATCGTTTCTTTTTTTATCTCGGAAATTTCGAAAACGATCGATCTGACTGCGCTACCTATTTTAAGTTTTTACAAGAATCATTGCTGTCTTCTCCCTCTTGTTCGCGAAATCGAATAGTTTCGATGTTACGTATGACTAGTATTTTTTTTTATCGTTGCGTGACACGCTCGACATTACGGTCTGGTCAATGAGTTCTGGGAAAGCATTTACCGATCTACGATACGTTTCCGATGGAATCTGAGTTGAAAATAGAACGTGATTGTCACGGCCAAGACGAAATCATCCTTGTGCCATTGATTTTCCACTATTGTACACGTGTATAACATCCAAAGTCATAAACAAAAGCAAAAACACCAGTAGTTAAAATCCAACTCGATTCTCCGTATGGTGAAAAAAAAGTATCTTAATAGCTCGTTTGTGTGCGACGCAGAGAACGACCTTGAAAAAATTCATGTTTAAAGTATATTTTATATCCGACACTGAGATTTTTCCAAGCTTCATGATTACAAGTGAACAACGTAACGAGTATACATTTCTCTCCTCTTTATAGCAATCGATGGAAGTTAGGTTATGTTCGAAAATTGCGTTTATTGGATTTCCGAGGGAATTATAGTTTTTTTAACCAAAATAAGTACGACACGGTAACGTGTACGTCGAGGCTGAGCCGAGCGCGCACATATGTGAAATCGATGACAATGGACTTAAACTCGCGGAAGAGAGAGAAAGAGAACGCGACTGTCGATGTCGTTATTTTTATCATCCCATTACGTAAACGAGCGCGCAATTTACAGTACCGTATCCTCCACACGCGAATGGACGTTGATTATTTACGCGGATATGCAAACAGGGATGCTTATGTGTCTTTTTGCCTCCGACTGAAACTCCTCGGGAATATACGTAGATATGGAAAATTTTTGTCTGCCATCTCACGCTTTGCTCATCGGAAATTCGGAATCTGTTTTGGACGCACTTTCAAACGACTTGGCTATCTTGGCGTATATAAAGTATAGAAGTGCTTGAAGATCGTGAAAACGTCCAGGTGCTCGTTGGAAGTACTTGTGACTGTGTTTCATTCCATTACAGTTCAAAGTTTTGTGTTATTCGGTAAATTGTACCAATTAAATGTCAAACCAATAATATTAATAAGTTCTCAAGATTATTGTAAGATACGATGATACTTAAATAGGTTTCACGTATTTTTAACAAAATGTTTGTGTCAAATACAAATAACGTGTAGATAAAAGGTGTGCAGTCAGTTCAAAACTTTTCTGTTTGAAATCGAATAGTGAAGTGTTTACGTGCCCAATTACTTGTCTTTTCGCGTTTGCCATATAACATTTCTACTTAGCTCGAAACACAGTAGTTTATATACCTGTACACTCGCTGATTGATGCAAGTTTGTTTATCTCGAGAGGGCAAACATGTGTATTATACCCGTGTAAACAAAGAGATACAACATTAGTATACACAAACGAGGCGTGGGTCTAATCATTCAAACACACAATTGGCTCTCAATATCTTTGAAAGTCCATTTCACGCGTATTCCAGTACAAGTACCTTAGCTCTTACTTTTCCATTACTACCATTAAAGTGGAAAATTCCAAAAACAAGTGTTGATTCTCCCATTGATTTTCGTAGTATTGATTTAAATGATGTAACGATATATTGGTTATTTAATATTTTCTACGGTCCCTATATGGATGTTGAGATGATCTCGATACTTTACATCATTTCTTGTTTAAAGAACTTGTTGGATATTTTCCCTAAAGAAGCTCAAATACTCCCATCTGGTTTTAAAAGCGATTTATACGTGTGAAAGAAGTCCCACCTGTGGACCCCAGAGAATACGTAGTTACAGAGAAGCTTTAGGGGGTATTTTCCAGCGCTGTCGAGTCATAAGCATTATTTTCTCAAGAAACCACAAATCAACGCTCTTTCGTGGTACTCTTTCCACCTTTAATTGCACTGCAAACTGTGACTCTTTCGAAGAAGTCCTACCACCGTTGTCGAACAAATCAACCGATGCCAACTCCCGAAATCTCTTTTTTTCGTTTTTACAACTATTTATCGATAATCATATCGTGTGCAAAAAAAAAAAAAAAAAAAAAAANAGAAAAAGCCACTCGGCTATTATACCTATGGAGGTATAGGTTCGCGGGAAAGAGCACTCTCGGCGCGGCATCAAAGTCGAGAGTCCATGCCGCAACTTTAGACGGGGGGAGGGGCACCGCAATCTGCCGGCGGCTAAACTGACCGTTGGTGTTCCACCCCAAATTACATGAATCATCAAATTTACACCTGCTAGTATCACTAGAAAAAAAAAAAAAAAAAAAAAAAAAAATAGAAGCCCAACACGAGCTGGGTCCGCAAAATCATCACGCGCCGAATTCATCGGGCTAATGCGACGCCTGAACTAACGCCAACGTATTAATCAACCGCGCGGTAGCAGCGACAGTAGCCTACATCCGAGGCTAAGCGCCAGCCTATACATATATATCATAGAGAGTATGTATCAGACTGAGAGGTGCTATTTGCGAGCGTCAGAGAGCCCATATATATATATACATATACGTGCGTTTGTAAAGAGATGGAGAGGAGGCGCGATAGGTTAATGACGCCGTCGATCATTCATCCCTCCGCTATTACACCTTCCACGCACTGGATGTATACAGTATATATATACTCTGATTGGGAAGCACACAAGTATGGCTTTTCTTTCGTCGGGCCAATCGTTGAGTACTTAATTTTTTTTTTTTTCCTTTTTTTGTTTTTTCGTCCATCTTTTTTATTTTGTACCTTGTCAAATTGTATACCTCCCTTTGCGATTTGTTTGATTTTGTTAAAAAAGATTATTGTTGAAATAGTCTGGTTGACAAAGAGGTGTATATATTTTTCTTTTTTTCCTCAAACTCCAGTTTAAACATGCCATTTTAGCCGATTAACCGATTTATTATTTGTATTCGGGTTTACCCGGCTTGTATGCATCTTAGTTTTTCCAATCGAAAAACTCCCGAGTGCTCGAAGTAAAGCTCGTATCGCCGTGCAACTTTTTTTTTTTTTTTTTTTTCAAGCTAAGTAGATGCAGTGGAGTGCCACCGGTGCGGAAGATGATGAATTCGACGACGCGTTCCCTGGTACGAGCGTGGAAGCTCTCAACGCGTCCGCCCACCGAGTGAAACATCGTCGGAGTATCCGTGGAAACTTAACTGACGTGGGAATCACATTTGTCGAGTTTTTCCTTTTTTTTTATATTTCCATCACAGCCCAAGAGTACACGACTCGAGCTTGCCATGCTTCTTTCTCCAAAAACACGGATGAATCTCATTACGAAGATTGACGCTGTGATTGATGAGTTGGGGAAGGGGGGAGAATCGGATCGGGCAAACAGAGGCATCAATAAAATCAAATAACACCGAGAGATGTGCGATAAACAACGAGCCGCGCATCCATACTCGCACGTGAGGCTATATACGTCCGAGAAAAATGACATGGGATGTATTTAGAAAAATTGCACCCTTGGCGTGTTTTCGTGCGAAAAGAGCTGCGTTGCCATTGAGATCGTCTCATCGACACGCGAAGTGTTCATCAATCAATCGATAGAGCTAGTTTTGCGCGAGTGTTGTGCTGACAATTTGCACTCGAAAATATATGATTCTGGAGCTTTGTGATTTTTGGAGATAAATTGTAGTTTTTCTGTGAGAAGACTAGTACTTTCGTCGTATTTTCTTGCGAATTGCTTTTTTTTTTTTTTTTTTAATCTCTTGTTTTATAAGGATGAGTGTCGAAGGCACATCATCTCTCTGGTTCCTGAAGGTGAGCTACGCCTTGATTTGAAAAATTAATTTTTCCATCGAAAATTGTAGTATTCATCTAGTTACATCGAGTCTGTTTGTGACAATACATGATAAAACTATGAAAAAACATGTATAAAAATGCCGTGTATGTATGAAAATATCTTCAATCATGATATTATGTGTCTTTATATGTGTTTTTATGCTTACGAGATAAAACGAATTTTTAGTTACTATGGATTTTTTAAAATTTACTTCAACAATATAAATACTTTTTTATGGTACGAAGTATGCCGTCAAAATAATATCAACAATTACTGTAAGCCTGGCCACTATTATTGTTAAAATTAGCCATATACACTTGATTTTTAGTGTAAAGTCTGTTACTTTATCAGATTTGCTTTAAATTAAAATAAACTAGTGAACACAACACTTAACAAGAGATAAATTCAAAAACAAGATCTTTCAAGTAGATTCATACCGTATGTGGTAAGACACGAGGCATCTCAAAGAACCGTCGGACTTTTCTCTTTGCAAATCAAAGCTGTTTCAATAAAAATATTTGAATACGATTAAATTTCTGTAATCACATAATACTGTATGCAACAACCATAGTAATCTCCTATTTTTCAAATTTTAATGGCCTTCTGAAGCATACAAATAACCAGTTTTTTTTTTTTAATTTCAGGTGCATGTACCAACTCCACGCACGGCACTTGTGAGTAAAAACCCTCATCTGTATTTAAGTACTAATATTCTTTGTTAATAATATATTAGTTTTCTAATACCACCCCAAGCTGTCTAACAAAAACAATAGTTATACCGATCGATCAAAGTGGCAAAACCTCGCATAAATCTCTAGTAAGTACAGAGAGAGTATCGCAGGATATTCCATAACTCGTCTTATTTGGAGTGAGACGTGGCTTGAATCTTTGGCGATAAATGGCCCAACGAAACAAATAGAAAGCCAATAACTCGAAATCCACCAACGAAACACTACGCATCTCAAGCGAAACAGAGACCAAAAGTGCATGCGAATACAATTTTCGGTGAATCCAACCTCCTGCTTTTTTTTCGGCGCAAAACGCGCAGGCTCTAATAGTGGCATCAATTTGCATCCCAGACACACACGCGCTCTTTCGCGAACGGCTGGTTCCTTCTCCCGCGCTCTCGTGTACACGTGTATATAATGCAAGCCTCCCCCTTCACCCCACGAATTCTCTCCTTTCACTGAAAAAATATTTTTAAAAAAGAAGAAGCCTGCAAGAACTTCCATCTTTGTCTTGGTACACACTCTGCCTGCGTGAGAAAATGGCCATAAATCATAGCCCCCAGCATCTTTGGAAAGAGAAAGGAAAACGAGCAAATAGACGGGCGTCCAAAATATGGGTGCAGAAATGGAGGTGGGAGGAGGAGGAGGAAAAAAATTTTTTTTTCCCCCAAATTGCTCGGCGTCGAGTTAAATTACTTCCGATAAATCTGACCTCACAGCGGCGCGTAAATCACATTATGCCCGCGCGCGCGTGGTCGCCGATCGGGGGTATGCTGAAAATTTGCAAAAGCGTGAGAGTTCGGCACCACACGTACTGCGGGTGATATTTCATGCAACCGAAGGCAGAGGAGAGGTGGTCACGGGAGGTACGAGGATATTCAGGGCGCGATGATCGGCACGAGCTTTTGTGACGGGAAAATTCGCTCGTGGTATGCGCGCGAGCTTGCAGCTGTCGGATTTTTGAGGTGAGCTTTCGGAGGAGGATTGAGTAACTCTGCTGGAATGGAATTTTTTTTTTTTCTCGTTTTATTTGCTTGTTCATCCGTGTAATTTGTTGCTTTGCGGTTGAACCAGAGAATGAAGTTAATTACCTCCGATACGTACGGTGGAAAAAACTGATGATGGCTAAAATAATGCGAAAAACTTGATGAAAAATCATTCAATTGGCTGATTCGTAAATACAGTAAAAATAATATATATCTTTTTTCAAAATTTCAGTGAATAAAAGCCATGTTGTTGAGTGACAAGATTTTTCAATTTTCCAATTTTTTTTTTTAACAACGAAATTCAAATTAATACTTGATTCTAGAAAAATTTACAATATTTTTCCGTAAATCTTTTCTCACCTTTTGAATCTTATAGAAACATCATAAAATTTAATTTAATTTTTTAAATGAGAAATCGTTTGTTATTAATCATATCAATATCATGTTAAGTGCATCAGTAACTAGTAAGTTTACTTTAATTTTGCAAGGGCTTAAAATTCTAGAAATAAAATTGGTA
Organism: Copidosoma floridanum; assembly: GCF_000648655.2. The sequence continues at coordinate 777,884 of NW_019379463.1, read as the reverse complement.
AAAATTAAATGGGTGATTTACCTGTAGAGAGCCAATAAAAACATCAAATAGAAAAATACTCTTAAATGTTAAGAAAAAAAAATTCTGTCATCTAAAAAGTTGTTGATAACGTGGTGTGTTTATAGTATAATACTAAAAAAATCGAATTTTTATCTATATCAAAACAATTTAAACACACCCAACAAAGTTATTCTCCTCGTGCGAAAATCACTCATGTCCAAGTAATGGTTAATGAAAAAATTTTTACAATTTGTTTTAGACCAAAGCAAATAATTTTAAAAACCATACTCGTATTTGATAATAAAAACTAATTACAAAATAGAAAGTTAACCGCCATGTATAAAAATACGAAATAAATATTCCTAGAAAGGCACTTGTAGGCTCTCGCGTGTGTTACGACAAAAACTAAATAAATAAAAACAACATCCACAGCACCTTGTGTCTCGTTGCTCGTCAAAAAAAAAAAAAAAAAAAAAACACTCAAACGCCCTCCTACCCAAATCCTACACAGCGGCCACTCGAGTCAAATTACCCTGACAAATTTCCAACTGAAAAATCCGCGAGAGCATCAAGCGAAAGAGTTTCCCCTTAAGGGGGCTCTCGTGGCCTCATAGGCAAACACGCGACGTCACCGCATCCCCTTCCCCGTACATGCAGATACTCCACATATCCCTCTGGGTGTTAATGTAACGGAGCTCACTAATGAATGAATCTCCGAGCTTAGATGGAGAGCAAATAAAAATGCGCGCGCTCGTGTGTGTGTGTGTCCTCGTGCAAGAGCACCGAGAAAGGCCACTTCAATTGCAGCCGAGGCGTAAAACAAATCTCCATCCTTTCGTTGTACGTTAAGTTAATGGAAAAGAAAAGAAAATAATAGAGGTGGGGAATCGTATTGTTCGTCTCCCTACTGTACTTGCCACTTCGCAAGTGAGTTTCAGTTGCTTCTCTTTCCTTATTTTTTCGGTTCAGTTTACTGGATTAGGGTAAGTGTTTCCTGTAAAATGACACCACAGTAGCTTTTATTTTGCACCAACTTTTTTTCCTAAATTAAATACCCTCGTGTCGAGAATCGAGTTGTGGATAGGAAGGTTTTCTTTTTGCACTACAACGACACCTGGACTAAAAATAATTGAATTTCATTGGTATGATGATGCTTTTTAAATTCAGCTCTTGTTATTCCGGTTGTGAGATTTGCAAGATACACTTTGCATTTCGTTGCAGTTGAATACGATTAATAAGCCCTGATTTCAAAAGTCCCTATTTCGTGAGATCTGATCAACAGCTGACGAATTATTTAAAACAATTTTAGTAATGTATGGCCCAGTTAAAGCTCCAGAAATTTTAATTCATCGCTTAATGAGATTTAATCCCACGTAAGTGCAAGTGAAAACTAAATGTTAAATACTTACGTCGTACACTTGCAAGTTGGCAAACGACTAAGTTAGCATTAAAAGTAGGTGCATCGAAATTTACGTGGCTAATTAAATTTTATGATTCAACGTTTTGCGGAAACTGTTTATTGCAAGTTCAAACTTCGTAAATTCAATGTTTGAGATGTGTTGGAACTGAATTACATTCAAACTGTTGTGGAAGAAAAAAAATGAATAACCAAATTACATGAATCATCAAATTTACACCTGCTAGTATCACTAGAAAAAAAAAAAAAAAAAAAAAAAACTATACGTACCCCTGTGGTTGATAAAACATCTCTTCATTGAAACAACAACAATTGAACAGGCCTCTCTATTCACGAACAAACTCGGGATTGTATTTGTACAATTTGTTGCTTAATCAAAGTACGCGAGTGTGAACTCTTTTGAAAGCACCATTTGCAATTGCGGGATGGTAAAACTGTATGCTGACAAAAATTACTTTGCCGTAGAGATGATTACCACGGGCCTCGTTCTCGGAAACAGGTGGCGCTTTTATTGTCAGTGGAGGGGGCAGCTACGTCGTTACAGGTAATGTAACGATCAAAGACAACTGCTGTTGCGCGCATCTACCTATCAATTTGTCGTTTGGCGCGTGGTGCTCTATGGAAAGAAAGGACACTCGAGTTTCTTTCTATTTCACAATTAATCGATTCTTTGGAATTTTTTTTTTTTCATACCTATTTATTCATCAGGTGCTTCGTGTCTCCAAAAGTTTCACCAACGCTGTACTCCATTGACTCTTTTCAATTTTGTTCGTGTGATTTTTTTTTTTCAGTTATTTTATTTCAAGCTTATTTGTTTTATGCTCTTTATTTTTATCCTTGTTTCATCTTTTTTTTTCTTCGATGTTTGATACACCTCAAACACTTGATATTCCGCTGGTCTTCGTTATCCCCAGAAGTTATTACACCTGTTTCATCACGTCTCAAATTCTTGTTGGAGTTTGAAAAAAAATTTCAACAGTACAATTTCTCGTGAAACCTCCCTGTACTCGATCGCTGTACCAACGCATCAGAAACACGATAAAAAAAAACGCCATTGTACGTTTCGTGTTGAAAAAAAAAAAAAATACTTAATCTCCAATTCTTCCAATTCTATAGGTGCTGAAAAGAAGCAAACAATTTTGAACGCAATTTCAATTACTCCACAGGCCTCACATACATTACACACATTTCAGCGCTGCCTTTGGGAAACAATATACCGCCGTAACTCATCCGCATTTAAAAAAAAAAATCTAGCGAATACGAGGGCACGAAAAAATGAAAAAAGCCTGCACCCGGTGCTCCGGTGGTAGTCGGAAGTGTTGTATAATAATAATGTACTTTGACGTGATTTACCGTGAAATTTTCGTTTCTCGTTTCTATATTCTTCACATTTGCTTGCAACGTGGGAAACACGAGTTCCGAGTCCATAATATATAAAAGAGTAGAAATGAAAAAATTTGGATTAGCCTTAAATCATTGACGTTCTGTTGCACGTTTGCTCACAGAGTTCGTCGCCCCATGCGCTTAGTGCCTACGTATAAATCCCTTGCATCGGTTGGATTGACTGTACTCGGACTGTATACCGCAGCAAGTTGCGGTATTACATTGCACTCCTATCTTATGGAGAAAAAATACTTATTAAATTTAAGCAACTTGTTGGTGCATCAAAAAAATATTGTGTACAGTAAGCTGTCGTATACGCACGTGTGGTGTTTAATTTGCGATGAAAGTATACATTGACAGAAAAAAAAAGCGGAAGAATACGACTCGTGACAGCAATTGCGTAACCCGAGAGAAATTGGCCATACGCTGCGCGTGTGTATAATACACTCGGTAAAGGTAGAGAAAAATCGTGGCGTGCTCTTTTTTTCCTTGTCCCGTAAACGTCTGCTGCAGCTTTTTGTGCTTTTGTTGATGCTAATTATACATATGGACACGCGCTAGGACGAGCGAACGCGTCCCGTGCCACTCTCTGCTCATCTGCATAAATTGTGTATACACAACTGGCTTTGAGACTGGGGTGAAAATCTTCTCTTTTCTTTTTTTTTTTTTTTTTTTTTTTTCTCCGTGTAACGTATAGAGATGCTCACTTTTTGCACTATTGTGTTCTTTCAGGAAGAACTGTACCACCACAAATGTAGGGGTGTTGGGTAAAAACAGCATCCATTACGCGATACGAGGATGAGTTCGAGGTATTCACGCGTACGTAATCAAGCTCTCAAACTAATTCGAGCAACGCACGGAAGAACAAAATTACCTGGATTGATAACAGTCCAACCAATAAACTTCTTCTTTTTTTTTTTTTTTTTCAATAGCTGAAATTTCACGTGGGCAAAAAAAATCTCCAACTCATCTCGGAGAAAGATTTCAAATGTCCACGTATCATCGCAAACCAACAACATGAACCACAACGAAACAAAACACGGTTCATTTTCTTCACCTGCTTTTCTTTTTTTTTTTTTTTTTCCCCACAATGGTCCGAAGAACCCCCATAGTTCCCAGCACCGAAGCGTGTGCCCATATTAATTCTCTCCCCCCGTCATTTGCTTCCAACTCTCCGACAACAATATACGATTTCCTCCAAGGGTATACACAACTCCACGCGATGAGCCATTAATCATCGCTCGCGTGATGAAACGCTACCCCTCCCTGTATACACACTACACCCTAAACGAAAGAAACAGAAGAAGACGTAAAATAAAAACTCTACAATTTCTCTCCGCCCTACCCCCCCCCCCCCAGGTCAAACTGTACCCCTCTATCGAGCGATTGCACCGAGATACGTGAGCTACGCCTCATATCTCCGATGTCCATTGCGAGAATCACAAGTCACGAGCGCGTACGCTTGACCTCATCCGGCAAAGTTCGCGCATTGTGTTTTTCCATCAATATACCCTCACGACATGATACAAGATTGTATATATATATTATAGTGCTGCAAGAAAAAGCCACTCGGCTATTATACCTATGGAGGTATAGGTTCGCGGGAAAGAGCACTCTCGGCGCGGCATCAAAGTCGAGAGTCCATGCCGCAACTTTAGACGGGGGGAGGGGCACCGCAATCTGCCGGCGGCTAAACTGACCGTTGGTGTTCCACCCCCCACCCTTTAGCCGCCCGTTTCTCTCGGGTTACGTGTATACGTGTACCGGATACCGGGCCCTGTATATATATATATATATATATATACACTTGTGCACTGTACACGGGACAGCTCGGTCGACCGACGATATGCGACTCTCATCGTGTCACGCGACTCGACTCTCATACTATATGTATATATACCCCCGCTCGTTGTATGAATGTCGAGATGTGGTTGAACGCTGACTTTGTATAAATATAGCTGGTGTAATAGATGCGGCTGAAAGACAATAATTATTATGCACCGTCATTTCGATTGGCTTTGGAAAAATTCTCCGGTTTTATGTTTGTGGTCAAATGGCGAGTGATTTGTCTGAGTAAGTAAGACTGTAACCGAGACTAAGTAAATACGATTACTGTCGCAAATTTTTTTTTTTTTTTTTTTTCCTCTTCGATCCGTTGATGTACAGTTTGCACGATCGTTTGCTATTGTGATGCTTTTGGGAAAACTATATTTCACAACATGATTCGTTGCGAGTGAATAAACTGGTAGGAAGAAAAGTTGACTGAACGCTTTAACAGTGATGAAAGATTTGTAAAATCTGTGCAATCAACCATCGATCATCGATGGTCAAGCGAGCTTGCACTCGCAGTCGTAGAGCTCGTAAAACATTTGCACTTGGGTAATAAATGAGACAACGAAGTTTGATACCGATCGATCTCGAGCTCCCGCAACCACTAGCGACCGCGATTAATATTTCAACGCCCTTCCACTCGCTTTTGGCATCAATGATCGATTCAACGCTACGCCACGTTGTACCAACTTGGTACGAAGGGTTGAAAAAAGTCCTGCCATACATATATGTACCCACCTCGAAAAATTTGTTGTTCATTTCTTTGCGAGAGTTTCTTGGATGTACCCTCTAATCTCGAATGGTCGTTTTTTTTTTTTGCACATATTTTACCGCCCCTTCCACGAGAGTGCAACGTGTTTTCACGTACACTTGCGCCTGTACTGTTGAAAAAGCTCATTTGATCCTCGTCGTAGAACATGAAAGTAATGCTTACTTAATCGTTATAGGTATTGAAATTGAAAATATATTTTGTTGCTACTATAGAGTTGAATCGTCTCGATTCAAAAAGTTGAAAAAGTGTTACGTGTAAATCGAAACTAAAAATCAGAGGACTGCATTTTCCACCATAAATCGAGTTTTGCTGGCGCCCTTTGGGAAGTCAAAGCCTCGATTGAAAATGTGAAAAGGCTTAAAAAAACAACAACAACAAATTTATTGTTAGCTGGTAAAAAAGTTTCCATGGTCCCAGCAAAAAAGGAGGAAAATCGTAAGAATGAGCTCATAAACTTGATTCTCCATTACTTCCGCGTACATTGGGAGTAGACTGAGCTTTCACAGGATTTAAAGTACGCGCACGAATATTCTCACCCCCTACAGTTCCAAAAACATAGCGAGAAATTCACATGGTCTCTCGTCAGCAAAGAAAAAGCTTCACGCCTCTTACCTGCAAGCTCCCACGAAAGCTTCGTACATGCGTGCCCCCTTGATCAACATGTAAACGTGAAAAAAAAAAAAAAAAAAAAAAAAAAAAAAAAAAAAAAAAANACAAAAAATGATATTTTTATATTATAATCTAAACTTTGCTTTCTATTATCATATATCACATTATAAGCCATAAATATGTCAATCATGAAATGCTTTCATTATAAAATTTTATCATTGATAATAATTCGCATTTAATAATTGTGCGCTCAATAACTATGCACGATCGTTCGGATTATCGACACTTAAATTCTTATTGTTATTATTTAACGAATCGAAAGAGACGTTCAATCAAACGCATACATTAAAATATTGAGAGAATCACTGTATCGAACAAATTCTTTTTATTTTAATATTCATATTATTAACTTTGTTCCGTAAAATCAAACTGAACCTTTTTCATTGCTGTCAATATTTAACGATTTATTTTAAAGCTACGTAATCGAATAAATTTACCGTGACAATAATTAGGTACCAAACATATTTCACCCAGTTGTACCAAAACAATGAGTAATGTTAATATAAATAAAAAATGTTCAGCAAAGCCAATTTTTTAAATAATAATTCAGCTATTAACATGAGGATATCGAGGTTATATCAATGATTCGCATTAAACTTGCACAACTTCTTTATTGATCATGTGCAGCTATATTCATTGCCATATTGATTTTACCTTCTCTATCGCGCAAATATATGTTTACTTGATGTAACTGCATGTAGAGGACTATCACTGTAGTTTATCTGGCCACTTAATTCCGTTCGATAATCAAATAGCGTCGAATAAAAATAATTTCTTCTTAGGTATACATGTTTTCTCTGTGAAAATAATATACGAGCCTAGTATGTTTTTTTTTATTTCAGTAAATTTAAATTCACTCTATTATTTGTTGAAGTTTTGAGTAATAATTATCTAGAGGGAGCTTGTAAATTTATTGATTCAAAATTTTGTATTAATATTTCAATTACCTTTTTTATGTTTTTTTTTTTTTTTCTTTTGATACCCCGGTGCTAGAGAATCAAGGATACGAAATCAACGGCCAACACAGCCAAATAATTCTCAGTTTATGGTATGTAGGTAGTTTTGAGTTTATTCTTTTCAAATATGGGAAAAAAGTTTTAAAAAATTGACGTAATTTTTCCAAACTTAGTTATGCAATCACATTCGAACAATTTTTTACTTATAAATATATTTACTGTCCTATTCTTCCGAACTGAGCTCCGCAAAAGTTTATTTTTTCCCCTCGTTCGTCTCGCATCAGACTATCGAACGTACTTTTCTCCCTTCAACCTCCCCGAAATGTCCGAGGAAGCATTTCACACTCTTTATTTATCTGAGAGAGGTGTCTCTTATTTTAGATCCCGAATGAAATATAACAGCACTCGCTACTTCGAATATACGTAAAAGTTTTCCGTGTATCTCTCGCCTCGTGGATGAAAAATGTGTTATTTATTCAAAATCATGCTAATAATACGCGCGCAGGAATATCTCGATACTCGCACTTGATATTTTTATCAATGAAAAAAGTGCGGCTGTGGTTTTTTTACAAAATGTCGATAAATTAATAAAAGTGCGTTAAATATAATTGTTCGAAAATACATTGAAAAAAAATTCCAACTATAAGACCGACCAATTATATTTATTTACTCTTTGCATGATTGTTAATGAAAAAAGAATGAATAAATAAATAAACTTTGTAGAAAAATTGTTTCATTTTTTCACGCTGTTTCAACTGAAACTCAAAAAAACTAAATGAAAAACGAAATGTTTGAAAAATAGATGAAAAATAGAACATCACACAATAAAAATGCACAGGTATATTATACACTGTCATAACGATGAGTAAAAATCTCTTACTGATAAACTCGTTCAACGCGAGACAATAAAACCTCTCTCGGAAAAAATAAACAATATTATCAATACAAAGATTTTGCTCGCAGTATTGCCAACAACAGTCCGACGGTAAGTCTGGAACTCTCACGCAATGCATTTACAAAACAAATACCTGCTCTCTCGACATCATAATAACAACAACAAAATAAGCGCTCTGCCTCCGATTAATAACCTCATTTCTACACAGCCATTAAAATCCAACCTTCGACAATCATCGTTCCAGAAGTTCATAAAACCCCTTCTACCTCTCTTTTACGTAAAACTAATTTTTTTTTTTTTTTTTTCTTTACGATATTTTGCTTTTAATTCACCGCAGAAGCCAAGTGGCTGACGTATAAGTATGAGCCGCTTGCCGACTTTTTTTTATCAAATTCGGATAGACGTGCGCAGAGGTAACGTGAAAAAAAGAGCGAATTGTAATAGACTTGAGAAAATAATTTTGGCAGAGAATGGCGAGCTTGGTGTCTGTTTCTCTTTTGATGCATGAAAATATATTACCGATTGTTTCTTTTTTTTTTTTTTTTTTTTTTTTTTCTTCAAGTTGACGTACAAAAATATTGGTGAAAGGGGGAAAAATTGAGTTTTTTGTGATCACTTTGCTGTTGTTGTTGTTCTTGTTGTTGTTGTTCTTGTTTTCGTCGTCGCCCAGTGCTTTGGATACCACGTACACGCGTCGTTCAAGATTCAAGCTCGCAAGTAAGTTCCATCAGTTGAACTTTCACGAAGCGATTTTTTTTTTTTTTTTTCCATCTCAACCAGCGAACGGTGACTAATACAAGTGGTTTTGCATAACAAAAATGCGGGGCGGAGTGTGTGCACAAGTTGCTCTTTGAAAATCATGGTCTGCTCATTTTTTTTTTTTTTTTTTCTTTTTTGCGCGCGATGAATTGGATTGTTACGCGGCAACCGGTGATTAGGATGATTGTACCTACACGTCGACGCGACAAGGCGCGCGTTCTGTCTCTCTTTTGCTCTTTGAGTCTCTTTAGAGCTGGTCGGTGTTTGAACGACTCGTTTGGCTCGCCTGATTTTTCGGACGCAATGGTGTGTGCATGCGCGCACGGGTGACCGAATACTCGCCCACGACGATATTTTTACGCAAAGTTTTTAGTTTTTCCGAACTAGGGGGAGGGGCCGTTTTTAATGGTGATGTGTGTCCGTGAAGCAAATCGACTGTCTGGGTGTTGTTTCGTTTCGTCTGTTTACCAACTTTTTCGTTTGTTCGTCGGTGACACGTTATACGTGTACCGAGTGCTTTTGTAGTGTTAATAAATATCGATTCGGTCGGTAATTACATTGACACTCATTTCTATACATTTTTGTTTTATTCGTGATTAAAATCTACAATTGGTGCATACGGATATTGCTGCAAGTTTTTTTTGCTTTTTCCCTGGAAAAACAGTTTAAAGTGTTTCAAACTAATATAGGTACTTTTCCTCGACATGATAAGTGTACGTGTCGCCCATCTGTAAAAGTGCTATAAGATTCAACGTAAGCTAATGCGATATATCAAATATTCTACTTCTTATTTTTATTTATACAGATTCTTTGAATTCTACATAACTTTGGCGATATTGAAGAATCTAATTAATTTTATCTGGATTTAGTGAAATGAAAGAAAATTATTCAAAGTATTTGAGTAAACAAATGTTAAAATGTAAATGAGTACTTTTTTTTTTTTTTTTTTAACTTTCTTAGGCAATATTCTTAAAAACAATATGTAAAAAAAAAAATAAACAAATAAAGGTAAAAATAACTGACTGTAGCAAAAACTTTGTCATTTCAAACCTGTATTTAAAAAAAGAAAAAATTTGATTCGGGTGTCTATTTACAGACAAAAAAATTGCTAGTGGGTTGTCAGCTAACATTACGTCGATAAGATTAGATAGAGCGGTAATTTTAGTGTAAGGTTGCATTGAAGCTCATTACGTGTTGCATATACTCGGCTACGGGAATGTTGATGTTTAAATTCGGCAAACTAGAAAAGTTTCCTTGGATATCGAATAATATATTTTACGACTCAAAAAAAAAAAAAAAAAAAAATACAGATGCGTCAACGAAATTCATCACTGGTAATAAAAGTGTTGATTTTATGCAAAGTTCACACTTTGTAATTCATCAACAAGTGAATCATCTCGAAAATCTGCATTAGATTCGTCGCTTTTTATATGTGTTGGCAATTTTTAATTATTTTACTTTTTGGCTGCCTCATTTTCCTCATTGATAATAAACTAGGTATGAAAAACGACGCTGATGTCATCGATGTTAACGTGAAATTTGTGCTTAAAAGTCTTTTTGCTATAAAATGCTGGTATCTTATTTTTTCACCAGCTCATTTTCAAGTGATTAAATATTTTTATTTTGTTTATTTCCACGTATTCAAATTAATTAATTTTCTGTGCATAGACTTGGGTAAAATTACTTTATAAATTTTTATAGACTTAAAAAAATTTTTTTCTAATTA
>NW_019379463.1:704477-743412 GCF_000648655.2 Copidosoma floridanum | reverse complement strand
AAAAAAAAAAAAAAAAAAAAAAAAAAAAAAAAAAAAAAAAAAAAAAAAAAAACACGCTATATAACGTGTTAATAAAAATAATAATCTCAAACGAGGTGGTAGAAGTACAGCTTGGTTTTTTTTCCAAAAATCCACCCTCAACGGGTGGGTGTACATCTAACATCATAGTTTAGCCAATATCACGAATGATACACATGGTCTCGCACGCGTCAGACGTAAATATATATATATATATATATGATTTTATTATGCGCTAACGTTTCCAACGGTAGAGATGATGGTGATGGTTATTTTCGACGGCAGTCGCACTATTAATACAACGCGGCGCGACCACTCTTCCGCGCTTGCTTGAGTGTCTCTGTGTAAAATTGAAGTTGACGAAAACGGCGGTGATATAATACCCAATGCCTCCATCGTCGCAGAAAAGGAGGAAGTGCTTATACGTATGTACACTGCCTGTAAAGCCGTGGATATGTATTTGCCTCATTTTATTTCTCGTGGATCTAATTTTTTTAATATTTCGAATCATGAAAAAAAGGAGAAATGATTCCAGTGATTTTTACCAAAATCTATCAATGTTTCAGTTCAAAATTATTGTTATCTTAATTTTAGTCATAGATTTCGTGAAACAAAAAAATGGTTTCAAAAATAAGGAAGACAAAAATGCCATCTGATACCGATATCAAAAAAATTTTCCGTATTATTAATTTAAAAAATAATTACTCGGGACAAAAAAATTGTCTACTCCTGTTAAACGAAAAACTTTTATCATCACGAAATTCGATGAAAACAGAAAAATTTTCCCCCGAGATCAGCGCAAAAGTAAATAAAAAGGTTAAAAAAGTTTTAGCGGTCACTATACATTTTCATCTCGATAGTTCTCAATAGAGTCGATTAAAGTCTGCGAGAAAAATCAGTATTTATCTCTTACTAGCTGGCGCAACGTCAAAATGATAACGCGTGCGTCACTCGCTGACTGTGATTTTACGATGATGAAAATTTGCATTGCATTACATGAATTTGAATGAACCTTTGGAACCAAACGAGCTGCGAAATAATAAGTTTCTCCTTCATATGTTAATGCACATGGATGCCGCAAAAACGCCGCGTACGTAAATTCCATTTTATCGTGTAAATCCGGCTCAAAGGTGTTTTCAATTTACTCGCTGAAAAACAAAAGAAGGCTTCCCGTATTTGAGAGGGATAAAACTCGCGCAAGAGCAAACTGACCAACCACTTTTTTTCTTTGCTCCTGAAAAATGTTGACACTCCAAACCGACCTCAAAAGATCCGAAACGACTCCCCTTGGTGCGCCTCCAAGGAAATTTTATTCGCCACCGCCCATGACACATATAATTTTTTCCTTCCTCTTCTCGGGCATTTTACCCTATGGGCTTCGGGGGCTAAGCGAGCAATAAATATACCTGTGCACGAGACGCAAAAGATCACGAGGTCACTCTCTTACTCTCCGTACCTACGAAGCAATGGAACTTTTTCACCATACTCCCGTGTATTCTTGTCGTTGATCTTACACTCTTCAAGGGACGTTTTTTGTTTTTTTTTTATATCGTCGATAAGTGGAGCATTGAGTTGAAGCGCGGATGGAGTGATTCAAAACATATTTCAATTACTTTAGAAATCTTGAAACGTTCGTTGGTGCTTTGAGAAAATCTTAATGTATAATATATACACGTATGCACACTAATATTTTTTTAATTTATTATTTCACTGCTATCAAGTTTGATGTAATAATTCCACGAGGTCGACAAAGCTAAATTAATTGATGTGTATTGAATCATGCACTGGGTTCATTCTGGCGGGTGTATCCTTTTTTTATTACTGTCATGGATAATTTTTAATATTAATCAAACATTATTACTCTTAATTACATTTGAAAAATGTTTAGTGAACAATGATAAATTAAATTAAATTGATAATAATGTTTCAGTTATAAAAACACGTAACTATGTTAATTAAAAAATTTCACTAAAAAAAATTTAAATGAAATTGTTAATTACTTTGAATCGTAAAACAAATGTCAACTATTATTTAAAGCATCAATCGGTCGGTGTTGTGTATATAAATGAATTGATTACTTTATTGTAAAGGAAAATTGTTAAAAATCAAAAAAAGGACATTAAAATTAATTTGGGGCAAATCATAAGCGAGACTAGAAAAACCCATTTTCAAGTAAGGCTTTTACTCTGAACCTTAAATTATCTATGTAATAAAAATTTCGTGCCTCGTTATGAAACTTTTGACTTGCACATTATCCTTAGCACGAAAGATTCATTAAACTTTATCCTGTAAATTGATAATGCAACTCATACTTGGAAATCTTTTGAAAAAAATGAAAAATAACATCATTTATCTCTTCGCTCACGTAAAAGCATAAAAATTCCTTTCAACACCTCGTACCTACAGCGTCGAAAGGAATTCCGTGAGTGCAAGAGCAACATTTTTTTCGCGCGAGAGCGCAAACCTTTTCCTCGACTCACTTTGGACCAACTTAAAAACGCGCTGTTTCAGTAATAAGGCTCTAAGTCGACTTAAGGCCTCATACTTTCCCTTTTCCACCAGCTCGGAATTTTGAATCGCAAACACGAAACTCGACAGTCGAGTGGAATCCGCTTAACATGCGTTTGTCTTTCTCTTACTCGTCGCTAATGTACCACTGAATTATAGAACAATTGCGCGCGTGGCATTACGTTGTACGCGGACTTGTAACGATTCTGCTTTTAAACAAAAGCTCGTCAAAGGTAATGTGTGCCTCGTTACCGACCGACTTAATAACCGTTATTAAAAAAAATACATTCAGTACAAGGACAAAATTTAAGTCTCATGAGGTATCGTTTGAAAATTATGAACTTTTATTTTAAACAATACCGGAAATTTAAAAAAAATCTATTTTAAAGCGTAGAAAAATATTATTTATTGTTATTTGAATGAATGGGATGCTCAAGTATATGGTCGCTANTTTGATAAAAATTAATTTTTTCAAATATTTGTATTAAAAAAGTGATGAATGCTAGATGAATGCAAAATAAGGATCACATAAATTCAATGTAAAGATAAATTAATCAACGGTACTGTAGAGTTTTATTGGTAAAAAAATAAAAGACGGTGTAAAGTGCAAGTACTCTGTAACATACAAGGCAACGCGAATGGTTGCGACGGATGATAACGCACTTGTAAATCAAGGTTTTATCATATCCTTTAAATGCACAAGATTCGGGTAATTCCTAACTGGAAAGTACAAAAATCTCTTTTACGTCCATGCGAAACGAAACAGGATAGAAAAAAAGTAATCGAGCAAAACTCGTTCCACTGGATGGATTGACGGGCCAGAAAAATTTCATGGTTGAAAAACTGCACCGTAGCAAAGGGAGTACTCTGGGTCGGGAGGGGGGGGGGAGTTTTATCGTGGCGATTGCGTCTTAATTAATTGCCCGTTACTTGGAGCGACGCGAAAAAAAGAGAGAAAAGCCAGGGTTGGACAGGAGCTTCGAGAAGGAGGGAAAAAGTAGTGCAGATGGGGCTGGAGAAGTAGACAGCCTCGTATCCAAGTTTTTAGTATAGGCAAATGAGTTTTGCCGCTCCAGAAAAGTCAATATATAGCGTGTCTCTATTGATTACAGAGTCTGGGAGAGTGTCTCTATAGTACCGGCATTTTGCGTATCCAGCACGAGTAGCATCGATCCTCTATTGAAGCAGCCATTGATGGTCGCTGGGTCTCACCTTTAAATATGCTGCATGAAGAAAAGAAAAAACTTGACAAAAAATTGCGTGTAAGTTGTTGTTTGTTTTTTTTTTTTTTTTTTTTTAAAATTTTTTTTTCTTTTTATTTTGCTTTTGCTTGCGATACTTGAACCATTTATAATTTAGTTATAAAAATATGTGTAAGCTTGAATCACACTACAGTTAACGACACTTTTTCGCATCAGTCATTGATAAATTTACACAGTAATACAAAAATTATTCGATGACACCCGTCAACCCATTACCAGGCTAATTTTAGCAACTCTTCCCTGTACAATGTCCAAAGTCCCGCACTCGCTTTCAGGATAAACTTTTTTGCAAAAATAATTGCCGGTTAATATGACCGAAAAAAAACCCATTTAATGACTAAGCGAAAACAGCTTAGTAGACGAAAAAAAACCGCAAAAAAAACATTAATAATAATAATGGATACTCGCGATTCTTTATTGTGTACTTTACCCCTTTTTTTTGGAGATAAGATAATTGATCGTACATTGATGGTAACGTTGTCATGAAAACATTTTCAGAATTTATTTTGTATACACATGAATAAAATACGTATGGAATTGGGCATTATTGTTTTGTAAATTTTCTACACTTTGAAAGAAAATTTTTGTTTTTTCTTAAATAAATCTGGAAGATAAATGTAATATACACTTTGTGTGTTATAGTTTATCGTAACATATTTTAAATAAATGTTTAAATGCTTTATTACGTAGTTTGACTCATTTTTTTCCTAAATTACTTTTAATTTTTAACTGCAATGCATTATTATTGCTACAAAGAATTTTGTTAAGCACTATACGTTGCAAGCAGTTACCATGCCTTTGAATACCCGTAATTATTGTTGGCTCTTGACACGCCAAACAGAGGTTAAATGTTTCTCTCCATTTTTTTTCTGTTTTTTTTTTTTTTGCTTCGCTTTGGATCACTGTGAGTATGGGAATCAAATTGAAGCGAAGGAGAGAATAGGCGTTAATTGTATAGTACTACGCTTTGCAGGATACCACGCAGTCATGACTGTGCATTTTTCTCTCTTTAGCTCGCGATGACCCGTACTTATCATTCATGAATTTTGCACTTTAAATCCCAAGATCTTTTTTTCAGGAGAGAACTTTGCCTTTTCTCTTTTATTCGCCAAACCATTCAGTCGATATATATAATAGAGACGATTTTTGGAGAAATAAAAACAAGTTGAACATGTTTTACACTGATTCGCAATTTTGTACCACCGCTGCAAAATAAAATTGTTTTTTATCTGACCACACATTATACACTTTGAGCATAAAATAATTGAGCCCTCGATGTCTTTTATGATTTAAAAAGTAAGTATAATACAAAAATAAGAAAATGTATTGATTATAAATGACAAAAGTAAAAATCGTACTCGCGCTTGGAAAAAATAGGGAATTCATTGGTACCCAACCTGCATTCCAAAGAGGCATTAAAGCCTTTCAGAAGCACAATGTGGCGAGCTCTCGTTAATACAAATACCGGCAATATCGTCCGATATTTTGCACCGATCCCCGGCTCGCTTTTCCCTGTAAGATTCATCGTGGGCACGTTGCAGGCATTTTAATAATGCACAAGCTGCGCACGATATGATGTGCATACATTGCCCACGAAATCGCGTATTCCCATGCAACACGAGCGAACCAAAGCCATCCGTTTTGGCCACACACCACGCAAAATAACCCCGTATACATATTGTTTCGCGATTCTCGCATCGCTTCTGTTTTGCGTATAATACACCGTGTCGAGTGCGCATTATGTTTATCCCCCCATTTTCTTCTCTCTTTGTACCGCACCGTCACTCGTGAAAAATCCGGTGCTTCAGCCAAACCTCGTTTCTCTTTTTTTTCTTTTTTTTTTTTTTTTTACATTCGTTATCATTCGAGGCTCAAATTTTTCTTTCTTTTCCTCTAACGGCCCGAATTGGGTCGAGCTTTTCGTGTCCTGAAAATTTCACGTCCCATTCTTTCTTGGCCGGTGAAACACCTCCGAGCCGCTTTACTTGCTTCCTCCACCCTGCGGTTAATAATTTACATTGACGTATGTACTGCTTTAATTACAATCTTGCTCTTTCATCCCTGCACTTTTTTTTTCATGTTTTGTTTTGGAGCTCGTTTTGTCGTTAGATAAAAAATATGAGATGCCATTGCAAGGGGATTGTTGATTTTTTTTAAGCATGACTATTAAGTAAGAGAAAAAAAAGTGCAGGTAACTCGTCCCTTTAAAGGGGGAAAAAAAAAATCCATAATGTGAAAGTAGCACATACTCTGTGCTTTCGTGTCATATGGACTAAGGCATTTAAATGAATTAACTCAGAAAGTTCATACGTTATTTGGTGAGTGACTTTGTTTCCGTAACATCACGGTTTCGCATTAAAAAAGTTTGATGAAAGGAAATAATTTACCAATGCTACAACTTTAAATGTTCAATATTAAAACGTGCATTTAAAAATTTATTTTCTTGGTAGATCTTGTCACGTGTATGAATTTTTATAGTTTTACTTTTTAATAATAATTATTTTTGTAACATACTAGCAAGTTCAGTCAGACAGTTAAAGAAAAAAGTTTTAAAAAAAACAATAAAATTAAAATAAAATAAAATAAAAAAAAAAGCTCTATGCTCATGTACAGTTTTGAAAGTTACCTTTTTTAAAAAAATTATTCTATTTATCATGATAAAAATACATGAACTTAGGATAACACTCTAGAGCTACTTTATTATGTTTTGAAAAAAAAAGAAAAAAGAAATTTTACAATAATAGTAAAAAAATTCTGTGTTGATAACTTTTCAACCAAAGTCGAGGAAATTTTAAAATAAAATTGAAAGTGTAACCTTTATATTTTCAAAAAACCGTTACAGTGTAACCTTTATATTTTCAAAAAATTTTCCCTAAAACAACGATTAAATACTAATCAAAAAAACATTTTTATGGAAAAATTTTGAAGCCACTGCTGCTAAACCAAATTTTTGAACTAATATAACGCGTGAAACCAATTTATCGAACCTACACCTACTGACATAACTCGCGCTTACGCTGCACTGATACAAATTCGAACGTATCAAAGCTAAATCGAAACTGTGTATCAAACCGGTAACTTTTGGAGGATAAGTTTGCACTCCTATATATACATATAAGATACGTCCGCCCAAGTAGTCAAAGATGCATCAACGGACGAGCCAATCGAGCAGCTAATGGCTTTCAAACATTGACGCTCAGCGAAATGCTACAAAGTTGCGCCTCTGATCGACCAATGAAAAACACAACTCTATTCATGAGAATCTGTCTATTTAA
Organism: Copidosoma floridanum; assembly: GCF_000648655.2. The sequence goes on along the minus strand of NW_019379463.1, from coordinate 736,349 downwards.
TTATCTATAGGGGAAATTGGTCTGGGTTTTCATTGTATATATATATATATTTAGCCTCTTTATAACTTAAAGCAATATTCATTATATACTAATTTATGTGATTATGTTGTGATTATAGTAATAATCAGTATGTTGTAGAGTAAGTTATAAAAATATGTTTGTGCATTTTTTAAGCTTATCAGTTGCTGGATTTCCTGATGTACTCACCTAATCTTCTCAGTACTTGTAACACGCTGTTCCTTACATTTTCCCGTGCACTAATATTATTAAGAGTGTTTTGAAAAAAGGTGAATCGTTCATTAACATTTTTAATAAATCAACAAGCAAAACTTTCGAAGATTAAAAATTATTTATACCAGTTTTTTGAATAATCTCCATCATATTCTTTTTATGAAGGGGCTAACATCCATACACTCGCGTGGGCGTGAATGATGTAAGACCTACACATGGGAAGGGGTGGATATTTTAAGGAAGCGCGGGAGCTATTGCGTTATTTGTGCTATATATCGAGCTGTGCGAACGATATTAATAATTTTTCTATTTTCGCGAATGAGTCGACGACTGTGCAGCACGAGACACGTATATATTGAGGCAGAGCGTCTGTCTAATGCGCGTGCATAAAAGATAAACAGATCCTCTGGGTTTTTGTGTATGAAAGGAGAGTGCACTTTTGGACGCGTGGCAATATTTTTTCGAAGATATCTATATTTTTCCGATACGTTATATTATGTGTACATTTAATGAAAAAAATAAATAAATAAATAAGTGAATAAAGTGAGCGACTACTCTTACATAGATATCAAATTGACTGAGGGCACTAGCTCTAATGATAAGTTATAACAGGTTTTACCAAAAAGTTATATATTTTTCTGAAATTTACAAGCTTTTTATCTGATAGTTTATCCTAATATGCCAAATAAAAAATTTAGTCACTGTACTACATTTTTTTAAGGCAATTTAAAATAATTTTTGCGAGAGCGTCAGAATAAAATTGCAAACAAGCGACTTTATGAGTAGAGGCAAAAAATTATTCAATAAATTGAAAAAATCATAACCTGCATAAAGTAGCTCAAAAATTACATCAGATACAACAAAAAGCTGATTACACGAGTATAACGTAAAATAAAGCAGTTGGACCACGCGTTTTAGAATAAAAGTTGGTCTGGTTAAAATATGAGGCTGGTTAAAAACAAGCGTCCAAATGACGTTCGTTGAAAGGAAAATATTTAATTTTGGCTTTCCGAGAGCGTGCAAAGAGATTATCTTGAGTGATCGCAACGGGCTTTTTAGAGAGCAAAAAAAATAAATGAAAAAATCTCACGACCCCAAATTGCTGGGCGTCAAAAGAGACGACGAAAAATAATGTGCCGAGCGGAAGAACCTAAAAGTGCACTCAAAGCCATTGGACGGGGGTGGGAAAAATTCGCTCGCTCTCAAAAGTTAAAATAAGCTTCCCGAGCTACATAAGTACGAAGATTTATTCCTATGAGGAGAAAGAAAAGCCCACGCCTCCGCGTCCGAGAAACCGACAAGATTATCTACTCAGATATTTCGTTCATCCCTAATTGATATGGATTCGTCGTGGTGATTCTTACCCTCCACCTTTTACTTCTTCTTATTTTTTGTTATTCCCCGTCCATTGGGATAACTTGGGTCTCGAGTGTATTCGTTTTGTTAATTGTACTCTGCATTTTCATGAGCACATACTTATATCAAGTACTGTATATTTTACCTACATTTCAATAAAACTGTGCTCATTACACGATTTTCTTAGCAGCTGTCAGAATTGATTGCATTTTGTGGATAGGCAGTCTCAGAGATGATGAAAAATTAATGGTAAATTACGACCAGTCTAGAGTAGTGGTGTCATATTACATCAAGGAATTTTATTAAGTTATTATCATACTAAAAAATTGTGAGACTTAATTTTTATTACATTTTCATTCAATTAATTTTCATTCACGATAATTTGATTTCCTTACGACTTAAAAATCTTTCCAAAAATAATTTTAGCACTATTATCGTGATGTGGAATTTTTTTATGCGTATTTTCATACAATTGTTAATAAAAAAATTTTTAATAATATTTTCTATGAATATTTTCATTGGTATGGTATAATACCTGACAATATTGAGAAATTAAATAGTACCCAACGAAATTAAAATTATAAATAAAAATTATCAAAAATAGTCATAAATAAGAGTTTTTTTTTTCTTTGCAATATTATCACACCAGTCATAAATTTTTATTACACGTTATATACATTAGACAACGCTGTAACGTGACTCGTGAAGTCTCAATTTAACAAGAAAGTCTTGGATATACAATCTAAACTTCCTAACGACATGATCCATCACTTCCACACAAAATCCAAATACTTTATAAAAATAAGCATATTTCACGCTTATCGTAAAACCCATTTCACTTCGGCGAAAATAAAAGTTCTCCTTACAGATGAGAATCGATGATGCCGCCACGTGTCAAAAATTTCTATAACATACAAAATATACAGCTCACGAAAAAAAAAAAGTTTAAATCACAGAAATGTTGAAAAAGATTTATACACGATTCAAAAAAAAAAAAAGTTTGATGGATTATGCCTCTTATTGCATGACACTTTGTTACGGAATGCTAATGTATTCACCGAAAATCCCTGTGGAAACTTCAAGATAATAAATCTGAATTCTATATAATTTATGAATACTTATTTTTAGTATTTTTATCAAATTTCAAGTGCTCAATAAATTTATGCGATCCAAAAATCCAATGTAATTTTCACAGTTTTTAAAGTTACTTTCAAAATTGTTCTCCAACCACAATCTTCAACAAAAAATTATCTTTCAGATATAAAAAAATCTACATCTCTGTTTTTAAAAAAACCTTTTTCTTGCGAGCAAAATCATCAATTCATCGCAAAACAAATATTTTAGTTCGCGAGACAATCGCACAAAAACCACTAACTCATTCAATCACAAGTAATCCACTACGAAGATCGACCTGTTTTTTTTCCGCTCGTCCCCGACGATCACGCCCACGTCCTTTTTCCCAAAAAAACCCGTCTCCTCCCGCAATATCCCGATTTCCTTTGCCAACCAAAAAAAAGTTAGTATCCAAAAAACAAGCCCTCGCCATTCATTAGCATCCGTCAACGCGTCCGTCTCGCGCCGAAACGTGCGTATACCCGTAGTCCTCGGCATTTCCCAAGCGATGGAAATTCGTCGAGCGGAAAAAAGGGGACCAGGACTCCTTTTGTGTGTAATGGAAAAACAAGATCCACCTCTTCGGAGTTGAATAAACAAACATAGCCCGAAAACTCTCTAAGGCCTTTTTTTCTCTTTCTCTTGATTTACTAGAGTGTCGTGTTTTATCGGGCAAAAAATACACATCTGCCTACACACAGACAAGGAAGAGAAAGCCCGTAATCAAGGGGATTCGAGATTTACACGTATTCACACACAGTTTGGGAGCAGATTAAAAAGCCCTGGCTGCGATTACCTTAGTGCGAGGTATTTTGTATACGCAGGCTAGGGCACAATTTTAATTCATGGGTTTTCAAATTATTCGATAAAAAAATTTTTCCCTGAATAAAGTGCATTTTTCTTGGTGAAACATTTTTTCATGCATCACTATTCACAGTATAATAATTGAAAAAAATTGTCTTGCAAATCAGCGTATCAAATATTTCACATGTAATAAATTTCATTGTAAAATGTTTGAAATAAAATATTTAAATACTTCAATATTTTTTTTTTTTTTCTAAATTAATTGTTTTTCCTTTCCAATAGTAATGCAGTGTTTTTTGAGAAAAAGAGTTTTTTGAGCTCCGAGTTTTATAATTAGTAATCAAAAACAAATTTTTTTTTTTACATAAACAAAGCATTACACATTTAACAAAAGAATTACTTTGTGAAAAATTGATTAAATATCCGCGCTCAAGTCTATGGACACATGTTTAATTTGAGAATGATAATCTTCGTTATAAGAATCTATAAAACTACTGTAAATGATTCATTTGTAATTAACAATAAAATTTTTTTTTTTTTTTGATAAAAATTAATTTTTTCAAATATTTGTATTAAAAAAGTGATGAATGCTAGATGAATGCAAAATAAGGATCACATAAATTCAATGTAAAGATAAATTAATCAACGGTACTGTAGAGTTTTATTGGTAAAAAAATAAAAGACGGTGTAAAGTGCAAGTACTCTGTAACATACAAGGCAACGCGAATGGTTGCGACGGATGATAACGCACTTGTAAATCAAGGTTTTATCATATCCTTTAAATGCACAAGATTCGGGTAATTCCTAACTGGAAAGTACAAAAATCTCTTTTACGTCCATGCGAAACGAAACAGGATAGAAAAAAAGTAATCGAGCAAAACTCGTTCCACTGGATGGATTGACGGGCCAGAAAAATTTCATGGTTGAAAAACTGCACCGTAGCAAAGGGAGTACTCTGGGTCGGGAGGGGGGGGGGAGTTTTATCGTGGCGATTGCGTCTTAATTAATTGCCCGTTACTTGGAGCGACGCGAAAAAAAGAGAGAAAAGCCAGGGTTGGACAGGAGCTTCGAGAAGGAGGGAAAAAGTAGTGCAGATGGGGCTGGAGAAGTAGACAGCCTCGTATCCAAGTTTTTAGTATAGGCAAATGAGTTTTGCCGCTCCAGAAAAGTCAATATATAGCGTGTCTCTATTGATTACAGAGTCTGGGAGAGTGTCTCTATAGTACCGGCATTTTGCGTATCCAGCACGAGTAGCATCGATCCTCTATTGAAGCAGCCATTGATGGTCGCTGGGTCTCACCTTTAAATATGCTGCATGAAGAAAAGAAAAAACTTGACAAAAAATTGCGTGTAAGTTGTTGTTTGTTTTTTTTTTTTTTTTTTTTTTTTTCACGCTTACCGAAACAGTCGTCCCCCAGCAACGTTGAGACGTCAAGCAAACGAGAAACTTTTAATACCACCATCGCCATTGAACCACGTAGCAGTTGCAATGATAAAAGAAGAAGAAAAAAGAGAAAAAAAATCAACGCCAAAGCCGAGCTTCTAATTAAGCAAACACCAATCAAGCCCCTCCCGTATTCAGAGCCGGCACCTATATATACATCAAGCTTAATCGTGCTAATCTACTCCCCCTCGCGGCCAAACAAGCGCGCGACTCCGTATCGTGCGACTATGTGTATACACAGCCCGCAGGAGAAACTTTAATTAAATAAAACAAAAAAAATTGTAAAACTTTCCCAGCACCCGGTTCCAAGGGGGGGGGGGCAGTTGCGTGGTGTAGGTAAGAAAAACTTGGAAAAGGAAGGGAACAAAAAAAAAACAAAAAATCCGGGCAAGGAAAAAATATATATACAGGTGTTATCACGAGCGCAGCCCCAGCTTCAATTCTTAGGGTGCCTTTGTGTCATTAATATAGGGCGGATTTTTTTTTTTTTTAAATCATCGTTTCAAGGTATCAAAGGTATTTTTTTTTTTCTTTCTAAAAAATATTTTCTAAAGAGTAACGAAGACGCGGAAGAGCCCGAGCGTCGGCGTGGCAGTTTGCCATACAGCGGTGGCAAGTGCATTCTCGAGAGACGAGGACGTTGAACGTGACCTCAGAAGAGCCAAGGGCCACTCTGGCACGTGTACGTGCGTTATGGCTTGAAATTCCAACCCGCAAAAACCCATTGGATGATTTCTTACGCGGACCAGTACAATAGTGGGTTATACATGTGTGTGCGTGTGAGTGGGCGAGCCAAGCAACCTTCGTATGTGCAAGACTCGGCTAGAAATAACAATAAAAAATGGGCGACGGTAGCGCGACGTTTCAAGTGATGCCTGCCTACAATGTGCGTGCCAAGAAATCGGCTAGAGCCGTCGTGTCGGGGAGTACACCGAGGGAACAGCTGAGGGCTATCAATAATTGACGCCGGCGAGCGCGTGCGTGTGCTGCAACTTCCGAGTTTCGTTTGATGCACGTTGCAGTTCGTTGCGACTAGGTTCCATTGTTTCCTCCTTTTTTTTGGCGATGCAAAACAAATTTTTTTTTTTTTTTTTTAACAATTTTGGTTTTTTTAGCGGTGAATGTGTAGCAATCGATAAGTGTTTTAAAATTATCAATAGTAAAATGTACGATTTTTGTACAATCATTGTGTATGGAGATTGATTTTATGGTAGTTTTTTTTAGTCCAATGATAAATAAAGTGCCAACTCTTGTACACCTTCCTGGTTTTATCTTCGAGACAGCGGTACAATATGTTAGAGCTAGACTAATGAAAATAACGTATTATTAATTTTATGAACAAGCGAAGATTAATTTTGTTTATGAATTTCGTGGGTATTTTTGGTTTTATAATAATTTGGCACTTCATTCATCGACTTAATGAAAAATCATACTCCTAATGACGAAAACAAATGAAATAAAATTGTTTTTTCATCAGATACTTGTAATCTTACTTGTAATACTCGTAAATTTTTCAAAAATTATAAATGCTTTGTGAATTGCACAATTTTCCTTTTATTCTTTTGTAAAACATGGAGTTTTAGACAAGATAGTTACAAAAATATGCTATATTAAGAATTGAAAAGTGGTTTACACCCTCTAGTCATTACTCTAAAAAAAATTGTGTCTTTCATTTTTAGCTTCTCTTTGCAAAATTACATTTGAATCTTTACTTGGGCGCGTTTACTTGTCAGTCTCATACCTACTTATATGATTTTTCAAATTAAATTATTATTCCTCGTAAAATTAATAAAATGCGTATAACTGTCCAACCAAATCATTTTCCGAAAATAGATGTCGAATATCATTATTTGAGTAACTGCCTCAGAGTGTTGATACCCATGCAGGCGCTCTAAATAACCATTCCGATGAAACGAAGTTGCTTAATGAAAGCTACCAAGTTTAGAGCAATTTTCAAGGCAATTAATGTAACAACCCCAAAAATACGTATGTTATAACGACGCGCGTTTTTTCATCCACTACATTTCCCGTACACGTGTTTTCCCGATTAATAACAGAACAATTAACGCGTGACAGCTGGCGATTAGGAACACAGTGCAAAAGCGCACACAAACGCACGTCTCTCGCTTCAAACAACTCGAGAGCTTTTGGACGATGCCCAGCCGCGTCGAAACACAACGAGAGACGCCCAAAGATTTCCCAGACGAAAGAACAGATGGAGCGGTTTCTTCTTAATTAGCACCTCGAGGCGAGCCGGAAGCCGAAAACTGGACAGTCGTGCGGTGGTATACATATGGTGATACTTTCAGCCATTAGTTCGCGGGTGTAGCGAATGCCTTCGCCGACAGATTTAATTAGTTTGATAACAAGAAATTTTTCTCTCTCCCAAGTATCATCCATCCCATGGGTAGGAATTTTTTTTTTTTTTTTAGAAATCAACTCCACCACGCTCTCAGGAACGGTGACCTGAATGATAAAAGCTCGTTTTTATTTTAACGAGCTTTTTGGACGCGCAACATTACACCTCTTGCCCCATCTCTGTATTTGTGTATAGGGATAGTCCTCCTAAAGACAAGATTTGTTTTTGATTTTTTACCACGTATTCACTCATGTACTAATGAATTGAAGTTTCGAATCATCTAGATAAATAATTAATTGCACACATGGCTTGTGCAAGAACTCGAGACATCAAAAATTAAAGAAAATTGTTTGTTCAGTTATTCATTTAAATTCGTCATTCGTTTGAGCTGAGATATATCATGCAATTTTTTTTTTTTTATTTCACAAGCTTTCTTAATATATAACATTTCTCAAGTTTTTGATCCATTCAATTTTTTTTACCTCAATTTTTTTTATTTAAATACAACATTAAATTTTGTGACTAACAAAAGAAAATTCGTTTAATAATATTTTTATTATTATCTCATACATATCAATTTATTGAAATTGTTCCGATTTATATTGCCGTCATTACCCGTATGGCATTATTAAATTCAGAGTTAATTTAAATACTTTCTAATATTCGAAAGATGCCCCAACAAAAAAAAAATCTAAAGTATAAGCCAGAGGATCATAATTATACGGCTGTTGTGTACCGATCAGAAAACAAGACATTAGTTTTACGTTCGCTCAAACAATATTATTTTATCCTCAAAAGTCATAAATGGACAGTCATTTTCAAATTAATTAACAGCCATAACTTCAAGCTTTCGAGTCACTTTTAAATTCAGTTTTTTATTAACTAACCAATCAAAATATTCAACGTATGGAATACCCATGGATTGCACGGATCGTAATTTGCGCGAACGATAATCACCATCCAATTGTACTTTAGTCTGGTATTGCGTGCGTAAGCGCGTTTGATTTTTCAAAGCCACGAAACACTCGCGTGCTTATTTATCTGTTCATTATCGGTGTTTGTTTATGGAGGGGTTACAATTGGTTCATCAGATCGATGCAGATGGGAAATTCCACGAAAAAGCCATTCGACACGCGGTTCAATCAACACAAAGTTTTTCTATTTATTTTTGATAAATTTTTGAAGACCTAAGCTCTTTGGCTTGGCTTCTTTCCGAGGGATCACAAGCCAAAAACGAACACTTTTTATTTTTTTTATTTTAGAGAAACTAATATGATATTTGCCGTGGAAAACTAAAGTGATGATAAATGTATTTTTCCTAATTTTTGGAAAATTTTCTTTCCCGTTTCCACGAAAAGCTCACAAAAAAAAACTGTGTCACGTTGAATGTCAGTCTCTATCACTCTCATTCATCACTTATAGTGTGATCAGAATGTGACTATTTTTTAAAAAGCATCGAAAAATATATCACTGAAATTTCAATGTTTTCAACCACACGAAATATGATATTTCTGAAATTTCCCTCCACACGCGTGCAAACAGCGTGTCAGAAGGAATGTAGCGCTACGAGCGAATTTTTTCGAGTCTGGTACACCACTCAAGTTGATCAAGTTTATGAATCCAAAATATTGGAAACGCCGGCACATAATATATTACACTGCATTTATGGGATGGAAATTTTTCAAAAATTTTCTCCTCCGCAATTTCAACGCGTTCCACTTTCCAATCCCGTTCCCTTCGAGACGCATGAAATATTTCCCATTCATAAATTCAAAAGCAGTAAAAATACACCCCTGCAATGTGTGGCAATGCATCACAGCAATTTTTAAACGCGGTGGATAGCACAACGGGATTTCACACTGTTTGTCCCAAAAAACGTTTCACATTGGCATGCAGACTTGGGTACAATTATTGCGTGCGTTTTTAAACGCTTTCAAATAAAATGTTTTCTCCTGAACAAGGTAAATTTTTGTGGCTAAAAAAATTTTGAATTCATCACTAGTCGCAATACAATAAGCGTATCATTTTCTAAATCAAAGCTCATCCCAAAGTATCATGAATAACATTCAAGCACACTTTTCCAAATACCTTGACTCTTTTTTTTTTCTTCTAAATTGTTATTTTTTTTGCGATGGTAAAATATACCGTAGTTGCCAGAAAAAATAATTCAACCAAGAATTATGCGTAATGAGCATGTATGCATCAAATACTTTTTTCACACATGTACATATTCATCAAAAGCTTGTCATGATGTTAATATCGTTGTTTTTAAATTTTCCCCTCGTTACGAAGCGCAAAACATGTAAATTGGACGACGCACGGGGATCTCTCACGCCCAACAAAAAAAAAAAAAAACTCCATTCACAATAATTAACTTTCGGAAAGCGCCTGGAGCTATCGAAACTCCTTTGAGGGCGCATGCAGCTACACTGAAAATTTACCTACTTTGCGTCACGCGCAAGCTAAAAGCCACCACGGCGGCCCTGCTTCTGTCGTAAAGCTTGAAATTAAATTATTGTACGTAACACTCGACAATATTTCCGCAACTCCTTTCGCGTCGCAATCGAAAAAAACAAAAAAAAAAAGGTCTCGTGCGTGACTCCAAAATTTATCCCTCGACAAAAGGCTACGCCACTCGGAATTTTGCAGCCCTTTATACCCACATACTCGAGAGAACCGCATCGTCATCGGGAGAAGCCGCAGCTGTTGGACTGTACAACTTTGATTCAAAGACGTACTGGTGCAAAACGCTCCCTTGGCGCGTCGCCAAGTCCATCTGGCCCTCTTCAGACCGAATGTAGGTGTATAAACCCACTGCGAGGGGTCGCACTCGAAATACCCGGCTAATCGATAGTCCCGCGACTCTCACCCCCTATATACATATATACATGTACGTGGGTGCAGGTATACATCCTCACGAAGGAAGCTCGATTTAGTCTCCTTGCCTTCTCTCACTCGCAGGAACTTTGGAACAATCTCTTTCTGTATATCCAATAACAGTGTTTGTGGAAAAAATAAAAGACTGCGTTTTGCAAAAACATGTTTATCAGGCTGTTAGCTGCGAGTTGGCTCTTTAAAATGCGTTTTTTTTTTTTTTTGTTTTTTTTTCGTCCCAAAAGACACGAGGGTCGAGTTACAGGGCGAAAATAAAGCTGAAAATTCGCCATCAAAGTTACAGCCACACACACAGGAGGGGAGTAGTGCCGAGGTCCCCATCGCTTCCAATCTAATATCCCAATTTGTCGAGGAATGAAAAGGAGGGACGAAGCGCTAGCTTAATTACTTCTAAAAAGCGCACCTAAAAGCTTCGGGCTAAAAGCTTCCACGTTTCCGGCAACGTGTAAATGTATGTGAGCTTTATACGTCGGGTGAAGTAATAATGAAAATGAACGCGAGCTGTAGGTCGACGGAAGAAAAGGACAATCTTGTGTGTTGGTTCGTCGGGGCCGTGATTGAAATTTTTCCTTTTATTTTTACACCCCAGTGGGAACTGTAATCTTTCCTTCGATGATTTTGCTTTGAATGTGCAAATAATACGTCCAATTTGAATTTTTTTTTTTTTCTTCATGCAAGCTTACTGGTAAAATGGCAAAAACGAATAAACTTGAATCACCTGAATCGTTTAACAAAAAGTTAGCCTAACACCTTTTTTTTATATATTTTTCCACCCTCGGGTGGTTTTGGGAGGCTGGTACTTCCTCGGGCGAAAAAGCAGTTTTCCGGAACTCGTTCGAAAAGTCTCCTTTACGAACCTCGTTACGGACCTCGCCTTCGGCTCAGGCCGCAAACCTCTCGGTTCGCAAACAGAGACTTTTCAAACTCGTAGGAAAACTACTATTTTTTTTTAATCTTTAACGTCTCGTGCGCAAACTAGACTATTTTCGCACAAGGGCACAAAGGAGCCACTTGACGCCCGTATTTTTACACATTGATGCACGAGCAATCACTTGAAAGTAAAATTTATGTACGAGTCATATTATTGACCACCACTTGGTGCATAACATATTGTTCATTCAATTTTGAAGGGCTCCTGAGCTTGCGAGCTTTTTTGGTTTTTTCGTGTAAAGTCAATTTTACCGAGGCATTTAAATCGTGCGAAATATAAAAATATTACTATACTGCCAGTATCAAAACTGATATTTAACGGGCCAACTCTCAAAATGCTTCGAAACAAAGAAAAAAAAAATTCAAAGCAACACACGCACTCGTCATACTACGTACTCGACTAAATAGAGCCGGGCGTTGCAGGGGGGAAGCTTTTCATAAGTGAATTTTCAATAAGTAGGTGTACAGTCTCGAAACTTCAACGAAGCATCAGTTGCAGCGCTCTCTCCACGGCTGCTGCTCGTTTGTTCGTCACAAAGTTATGCGCTCGGTGTACAGTAGTGCGGGTACATATATATATATGCATCCACGTGCAAGTACAGAGCCTCGATGTGGCGACGACGTCTAAAACCGTACGTATACACACATACCGCGTTAGTTGCGCAAACTTAATTGAAAGCTCTTGTTCAAGTTGCATACAAGTATATATTCCACGCATAGTCTCCACGCCCCCACGATATCCGTCTAAAACGCAACTTAATTTTCGACATGCACCCCCCCAGTCCTTGGTGTTTTCTCTCCCAAGGAGTTGTTATCATTATTACCCGGTGGTGTACGCTCTACTTGCTCCTTACACATTCGTACTGAAGAATAGTCTTATACAGGCAGCTGGTTCGAGTCTTTGAATAAGCTTTGTTCAACTTGAGCGATTATTTTTCGGTCCTTATGGTAAACATCTTTATTCAATCCAGAAAGAGAGAAAAAGCGCGTGCGATGCGCCTGTTTGTCAAAACACGCTAGGCTTTGCCGGGGCGTCAGACAAATAGTCTGTCAATCTGTCACTCCCAACAGACGCTTTATCCTCGAAAATTCACGGCAGCTCTCCATGGATACAACAGTTATTTTCCATCTGCCAAACCGGCAATTTAGAATTGAAAAAAAAAAAAAAAAAAAACCTGCACATAAATAAGACTGTACTGCATAGCATCGGCGTTAAGTGGAAGGACGACGCAGTAGTGCTGGCAGTGTGGAACTTGGTTGCGAAAAAGATAGAGCCGTTCTGTTCCTGTCGTTAGTTATGGCTACTGGCCAGACGTCTTTGGTTATGTACATCTGCGAGCCAACTCAGCGAGAGCTCTGTGTGGACTGTCTTGCACTCGTTTGGGTGAGAACCTGACGTGTGACTTGTGATTGTTTTCTGCTCATCTTCTACACGGCAGGAGAAAAAAATTTATGAGTACCTCTCTTTTTTGCAAACTTTCTCTCTTCGCGAATGAAAAAATTACAAGCAACTCAAATTTCGTTGGATTAAAATAATCCGTGAAATAATTTTGTTTGAAATAGTTTTTTTTTTTTTTTTGCTTTCTTACTCTACTATGGTCATATTAACAACTCGTTTACTTGAACAAACTATGCTACTAAACGAAGAAAATATAATTATTCTTATAAATTAGTCACGTGACGATCAATCTTTCAAAATAGAATTATAAGTACATTTCAATACAAGCAATTATTTAAAAGTCCCAGCAAATAAACTACGATATTGTAACATGTCCTAACTTGTCACAACCAATCTTTTATGATGGAATATGTCTTCTTATTTCTGACTTTTGGAATTGTAGCACATTTCAATACCTCTAACTTTTTCGTGATTAAAAAATCATAAAGCCCTTTGTAAAGGTAATTAGGGTTATTCTTACTCATCACACATTAGTAAAAATAAAATAACATGAAATGCGTACTAAAAATATTTTGAGTTTTTGCAGTGCCACACAAAAAAATATCAAAAGTAAGTATGCCTTGTATGATGGAAAAAAAAGTTATACCTTTGAAAATTTTAATTTTTTTCCTTTTACAAAGAAAGTAACAAAAATAACAAAAAACAACTAATTAACGCAACAGAATTACAAAAAAAAGGACACCAGAGACTACACCCCATCCACAAAAGTTTCACCCTACCAGAGAGTGTTTTTTGGTGAATACGTACTTACGCGTACATTCAAAAGCCGCTTTACCTGTGTGTGTATACCAATAATAATGAAAGCGAGCGAGGGACGCACGCTCGGGTAAAGTATCAAATCCGTACATACATACAAGTTTTGCGAGTGTACACGCGTCCCAGTAATCAATGTTTTGCTCACTGCAAAGTTACACCCGCTCCCCCCTTGTTTCAGCTTACGGGATTGACACATGTGTGTGTGTGTGGGTGGTTGCGTGTGTTTTAATTTATTTTTAGAACTGAGGAAAAATTTTATTATTATCATTACTGCTCATTCGACGCGTGTTATTTGTCCTTCTCGTGGTGGCACAGTAGCTGTTAGTTTTGGTTCGTCTAATGAAAATAACCCGAGTTTCATCATGATAATTACAGTGTCACGGTGATACTTGACTATGCGTGGAATTTAATAATACTACTATGGTTTATACCTGTGGATTTTATTCCTTCGTTGTCGCAGTGGTGAGATTGATGATATTGTTTTCTGTGATTTTCTAGATCAACTAAATTGATACATAGAATCGGGATTTTTTATATCAAGGACTGTATTTTATTGTAAAACATAAAAAAAAAAAAAAAAAAAAATTGTAAAGTAGATTATGATCACCCAACACAAGAAAGGGGTGTTTTATGTACTTAATAAAATTATGTTTATGGATTTTCGTCTTTCAAATTAGTTAATCCCGGGATGAAATTAAATTTAATACTTTTGATCCCACAACTTTTATTTATTTATTCATTTAATATTTTTTTTCACCAGAATAAATATTTTAAGATCTTTTACGTTCATGAAAATATTTCAAGTAGAATTATCCCGTGGAAATTTCACGAGACTATAAAGTTCATATTGTTACAATACAATAAAATAAAAAAGTTTGTTAAAACTTTTTACTACAGTGCATTGCCAACCTTGTTTTTGCTGACTTCAATGACAGACGATAATTGATTGTTTGGTTTTACGTTGATGGTTATTGATTTTCACTACCCAAGTTTTTTATGTCAATATCGCCTGTAGTAAAAAAAATGCATACAAAAAAGCTTTATTAGAAAATACAGCACGGCGCAAACGAAAGTAGCGAAAATTATCCAAAAAGACACACAAAAAGTTACTCAAACTCTTGTTTTTATCTCTTTCTATGAAGCTCAGTAGAGTAACTGCAACTTCAAATAACCCCAAGACCCAAGAACGAATTCGTCCTGCCACTAAAAACTTGCCGGCGCCTGAAATACGAAGAGTATCCAAATTCCAGCTATTACTTGTACCCTTCATAAAAAAAAAAAAAGATCCCCCAAGGCCCTGTTACGTTGGAAAAAAATTTAATTTTTCCTTCCTCGAAGTGTACCATCGGCATCGCGCGTGCCCCGCACGCGAAATTCCTCGGATGCGAGAGGGAAAGCGCTCAGTTCGCGTGTGTAATGGAAAAATTATTCCGATGACCCGATGCGCTGTGTTACATATATATACTCTCTGTAATGCGCGGGGGTTGGTGATAAAAAAAAAATGTAGCTCCAGAGCACGAAAATTCGAGCGCTGCTGCATCAAATTTACAATGGACGTAGGCGAAGACCCTGAAAAGGTGAGGGGCTTGGGCACTTCAAAGTCTCAACGCAAAGATCTTACGTTTGGACATAGCTTCCTCAATGTCTTGGCACAAACCCTCCGATTAATGGCTCTCAACGAGCCCCGGACCATCGTGAAATGGCGAAACATAACTGAAAATTCACCAGGAGAGAAACGAGTGAATATATACATCCAACCAGAAGCCGACGAAGAAACTGATGTAGATGGGTTTCCGTGAGTGGAGGGGGGGGGGGAAACAAGTACCGGGTACCATGAGCGGCTCATCCTTTTCCCGGTGCTCTTTCACCTTACTCTCCCTGTCCCGTCTGTGTACGCATCGATTTGTCTTTTCCCGCGCCCTCTACTCCCGGTATATCTCTTGTACTCGGGAACGAGGAGAGAAAACACAATAATTTTTCTTCTCCTCCTCCACGCTGTGCTTCATACGCCGCTATCGTCGGGTACTTCCCTATACTTTGCGGTACTAGTACCTATAGCTTTTTATCTTTTCTGTTTTATCAATTTGGCGGTTCAAAAGGCGATCTGTGTCGCGTGCAGAGATGCACGATAAAATAACACCC
This sequence comes from Copidosoma floridanum, assembly GCF_000648655.2. The sequence continues at coordinate 720,860 of NW_019379463.1, read as the reverse complement.
AGACCCTGACCCACAGCTCTGTTTACTCGTTTTCTTTCTTCCGAATTCCGTTTTTTTTTTTTTTCCCACCAACCCGGTCGATCGTCTCTCTTTCCCCCTTCGGCTCGGCCGATTCCCAGGGCCATCGCCGATGCGAAAGGTCTCTCTTGTTTCCATTAAAAGCGGGAAATACGTGACTTTGGCAACTTGGCGAATTCAATGGTCATCGGTTCGTGTACATTCTTCAGTTTTTCTCGGGGTCACTTCATTAGGCGTATATTTTTACTTTGTCTTCGACGAACACTACAAAACGTCCCACATGTTTCCCGCAGATGACCCAGTCAACCCAACACACACGGCAGGGGATGTCCTTGAGTTTGGCGACTACGACATATTCATTTGGAAGAACACATAAGAAGGGAGTAGTGGATAAAAAAAGAAACAGATTCTTGGTCCACGAACTTGAACTCGACTTTGAAACTCTCCGTGGAGGATCTGACTTTGAAGAAACTGCTCCTTACTTACTGGATCCCCGACGTGATTGAAAGTGCCAATAGGGATCTTTACGTGTTTTCCTCTCAAAGTCACTCTGAAAAGCCACTGCGATGCAGCGTAATCTTCGATTCAATCACGCGTTAGAAAAGATCCAAATAAGCGCCACATGGGATTGGGATAGCTTCACGAAAGGGTAAAGCCGGGGATCAGACTTGCTCGCGAGTCCATCTATTCCACTTATTTTCACGGAACATCACCCATGTTGATTCAAATGCCAATCAAAATCGGGAAGTCCAACTTCTCATGGAGAAACCCTCACCTTAACATGAAATGCACTCCTCAAGTGACTAGTTTCGCTAGTGACTCACCCCCAGATATACATACAGGGTTCATAGTGTCTTTTAGAAACTACAAGTCCCATCTCTTGAGCAGCATACAATCGCACCACCGTACTTACAAATGATCTAGCTTCCAATGTGAATACAATTATCAACCGCCTAAAATAGTATAGATCCACTGATAAGTTTTCCTAATGAATTGCGTCGTCTGAGATTACGCATAAACTTCTTTCTGATTGGTGTTAAATAGGCACGTAAGTTGGTTTTCAATAAATCCACTGTTACTTGCTCTAAATGCTAGAAATTTGTCATTATTCCGGTGCTGAAATTATGGTTATCACAGAGGCATTCAAGGGACAGCAAATATAGAGCCCGTCCGTGGCACTCGTTGGAAAAAGCTCAAAGACCCACCGCAAGATACGATTTCACGGTCAAAAGACGTCGATTACGGTGAATTCGATCCATCACCAAAAACATGATCCTTCGGAATCCCAATGTAACCCAAAACTCCCAGCCTCACCCCTCCTTCGCGCGAAAAGCTCATTCAATAACAAACATCCCCATGCATAAACGCTCAAAATATTCAGTCGGCGCGCGACGCGTGTACACCCTTATACACCTACGTCATTCGAGGGGAAAAAAGATAAATCATCGGGCCATTCATCAACGCGGGGTCGTATAGTCTTCGTCCACCTAATCGTCCCTACATTTCACCCTTACGCTCCAACGTATCCGATGCATAAATATTTAGTAACAGCCGGAATCCACGATCCATCACACCGCGCTGTGTGTACACTCGTCGTCGTCGAGCGCGCCTCTTGACGAACGGCGTAATTTCGCTCCCGAATCGTAATTAGACCCATAAATAATCCAATTATCGCTTCGTGACTATATTATCGACTCCCACCCATATACCACTACGAGGATAGATCCGCACAGCATATCTGATTGGAAAATGAAAAAGAGGGGTAAAGATAGCTTTGAGCAAACAGAGACATCTCTCCCTTGCTCTTAGCTACACACTTCCCTGTATATTTACACTTTTTTCGGCGAGTTATGAGTTTCGGTCAGGGTAGTACGAAACGGCTTTATTATCATCCAGTATACCGAATGAATAATTATAATCATTTCGATTCCCCCAATCACGAGTGGTTACTGTACAGTGATAAGTTGAAATCACAGTTATATTGGATGGATATGTGCATTTGAAAGGCAAAGACAAGGACACCGTACCTATAAATGTAGCCTGTCCTTCGTGCTGGCACCCCTAGTTGGTTAAACTTCGTCTTCTTCATCTTCTACTCTCTTTTTTTTGTCAACGCGTCGATACACATTGGAGAGGAGTAGCCATTCAAGGGCATACCCGGTATCGTCTTGCAATTACTTTCGAAAAATTTTGAGGAAGACAGAAACAGGTTGTATTCGTTTTACCAGATTGTGAATACCCTTGCTCTTCTGGGGAAAAAGTGACGCAATAAAAACTTTGAAACTTGATGGGATTTCAAAAACCATTTCAAGAATCCTTTGGAAATCTTGTGGTACTCATGATGACTCAAAAATCCTTTTAGGATTCCCATGGAAATCATTCGATGATTTCAAGCCACTTTTGTTCCTAATTTTGTAATTAATATACTACATGATGATTTTCGAGTCCTTCAATGACTTTGAGAGAAAGATACACACTATGGTAATCGTCAAAATTTCAAGTTTTAAGCTGTTCGGGATGTATGTGATTACTTGGTTCTCTCTAGAGATTGGATCAAGTAAAAAAATTGACCCATCTAACGTGAATTGAAAGTCTCTCAATCAAGCAGTGGTTGTTTAAGTCCAAAATAAGGAAGATCGTTTTAATTTGTAACAAAAAATAACTTTTCTTCTTAAAATAAATAAAAATTTCTATTAGATACGTTTTCATTAGATAATCTATTTATAAATGAAAATAACACTATTATTTTTCAATTTTTTATTTATGGTACGGACGGGGAAAAAAGTGATTATTTTTTTCATTTGAATTTTTATGTTTGATAAATGTCACTGTACCTAATACAGAGAACGTTTGGCAACAATTCGTTTAAATAAAGGAAATACCTTTCATATTTTTGAGTAGCCATACTATTTGAACGACCAAAACCTTACACACATTGACACTTTCTACCAACTAGCTAATTTTCGGGCTATTCCCAAAAAGGGAACGGCATTTTTGAGTTCGTAATTGTGCAACAAAAAAAATTCATTAAACCCTCTCTCCCCCTATTGAATGACTCTACAAAGCGTAGAAGTATATAGGTGGACGTTTTTGCTTCACGACCTTGTCCTTACCCACGTCAGTGCTTTAATACTCGATACGCCATTACACAGGGATGGTTGTGTAATAAGAAATTTCGCTTGAAAAANCAATTCCAAACCGATTTCCCCACGTTTACAACACTAATACAGTTTGATGTGCAAGAGTAAAAAAAAAAAAAAAAAAAAAAAAAAAAAAAATCCCTCATTCCGACGTGTAATCCCCATTCACAAGTCCCGCTTGACACTTTCCGAATTCCCCAAGGAAAATTTCACGTCGAAAATTCACCCTCACGTACGTCAAAGTGTTGGAAATGGGATATAAGAAAACCGTCTCACTGGAGAAAGGGGGATACGTTTTTCTGCTCCTAATATCAAGTGTGTCAAAGTCAAGCGATCTCGTACGAATTTACGATTTTAAATGTGGTTTGACTTTAACAGGAATACAATAATTTCTCTTATAGTAACTGAACATTTCCAGTCGTTTTTATTTTGCGTAATTTAGGAGTTAATTCTTGGATGTGTTTTTAGCAATGTTTCAAAAGTTGATTAGAAAATAACCAACATAGGTAAACTGGAAAAATATGCAAAGAAATTATAATAAAATGAGAAATTTTGTGAACAATTTTGGGATCACAAGTGCATTATTAAAAAAAAAAGGCACGAGCATTTATAATCTTTCAACACGTAATACGAATAATAGTAATATTTTACGAACTACAATTATTTATCGTTGTTCATTGAGTTAGTCCAAGAAAAAACAATTTTTTTAAGCTAAATATTGGCTGTCTCTCTGGGATATACAAGCTGCTGTATCTGGAACAACGAAATAAAAGGTGTACAATAAAGACTTTTCATCCCTCCGATTTAGGATTACATAAATTCTTGTAATCTATTAATAAAATTAATACTGCAATTTCTATTAAAATTTTTCTTCATGTTTTAAATCATAAATTCTTTACGAGAGTAGCATGTACATGTTTGACAGATTGTAACGTGCGAATAGTCGAACAATAGTAATTAATTTCACTTCAAAAGCCACGAAGACAGTACTGGTACCTGCTTTTTTTCCGAGTTTTTCCAATAATTCACAATCACCGTCTTTTACAGCAAAATCATCTACAGGCACTTGCAGCTGTAAGAAAAACTTGACAAAGCTCCTCGCGTTCATCTCTTTCGGGTAAAAAAATAGGAAGGAAACTCCCGTAAGAGCTTCTGACGGTTACTGGAATGAAAGAAAAAAAAATCACCACACGCTTGAGATAGGTAACTTTGGGTTCATGGGAACGAGCTGCTTCTGAAACGCCTTCCACGTGTACTATAGACGTACAGGCTACGACTAATGGACGCAGGCCTTTCTCGCGTTCATCCACACCTTTTTTTTTCTTCACTCGCTCCGAGGAAAACTTGGACTACGCCCTTACTTATCTCAAGGGCAATTAGCTGCGTTTTTCGCGTGTGTCTTTTCTTCTCCAACTTCTTCTTCTTCTTCCTAATATAATAATATATGGCATTGTGCTCCGTGCCGTAGGTCGCTCGCTCGAAAGGCTGGGAGTTTGTGCTTTTGGCGAAACTTTTGTTTGCCCCTGCTCGTTGTGAGGATAATTACTTTTTTTTTTTTTTTCCTTCTTTTTGTTCTTTTGTTTGGATGGTGGAGAAAAAGAATTTCGTGCCATCATTGCGTCGATCGTTTCTGTAGATTTTTACTTGGTGGAAATGATCTGAAACGTCTATTGTTCATACAAATAGAAACGAATAATTGAGCACAGATTCTCACGAAACTTGATTTAGACAAAATTTTTTTAATTATGAGCAAATGATTTCAATACGTGTTGAATTTGCAAAAAATACAAGTAAAAAATTTATATTTTATTTGAGCAGGAGAATCTAAGTCGTTTTATTTTTTGTGAGGATTTAACGTTTACACAACATTGTTTCAAAATCAACCAGTGACTGGACATCCTTATTTGTCCGATGATTCCTCCTCCGTAAATTTTTACTCTGAGGATTTCGAGACACATAACAATTTAGTTGGGAAATTGTTTAAGTTGGTAAATGCACACTATCGAGTGCTCCCGAAACTTAATGCCCTCAATGCCGTAGAAAGCGAGTCCTAATTTATGCGAAATTCACGATCATAAGATAGGAAAAGCCGAAAAGTTACGGACTTTCTCATCGATGATAACGATTCACCTCTGGAAAATCGATTTAAGGGCGAAAACTCAATTTAAGTTCCCAAACTCCGCTTCGTTACATCACGTAACAACATAATATATCAGGGTAGGAAGATTCGAAAAAATTAATTTGATTGTACGACAAAGTTTATGCGTCTATGCCTTCGTTAAAATCCGGCATCGCTATTATTACTGTGTTTGCGAACTTTAGCGCAGCACTTGAATTATACGGCGTTGCATAAAGTGCGCGGCGAAATCCTATTATTGGTGCGATATAATGGATCCACCGTCCTGTGACTGGAAAATTTTAAATTACTCTGAAAGTAAAGGATTATGCGAAAAGCTCGCGTTGTACATCCCCGCATTTAATAATAAACATGGAAATAACTTTGCACCACTTGTTATCTGTAATGAGAATTTCGTGGTTAAATAATTCGAAAAGCTATTTTACGTAAACTACAGGTGAAATATTTTCCGTGAATATTTATCTTTGATATTCACGAAATTAAATTTCATAACGCGTATTTGTTTTTCGCGTATTGCTTTTATCCTCGTGATTGTTTTTCGTAGCTGTGATGAAGTATCGGCAATCTAACGAGTCAATTGAATCCTTTAGGATACTTTAAATTTATTTCCGTGACCCGATATTTTCATCTGCATTACACTAAAGTAACGTTAGATCCACTTTTCGAGTTAAATGAAGTTGACTTATTTTATTTTATTTTTTTTATTTGCATATAAGAAGATACTTTCTGTACAAATGGTAATTTCAGAGGAAATTGATGTTGCAGTCGACAGTTAGTTACAAAATGTCCTCTGCTCGACACCATCTATTTTTATCGGTTGGCAAAATCGATATGCTCTTTTTTCTGAAAAAAAAAAAAAGAAAAAAGGAAACTGTAAGGAAAAAAAAGGAGGAGAGAATGGTTGGGAAGATTAAAATAATGGTAAATCGATTCTTACTTTTCGTATATTCTCACTACATAAGACATTAACGTCAATCGATATTCCGTCCTTCGATACTCAATAAATTTACGAAACGACCAGCTCTATCTGTTTTATAAAATGTCAGGGTATTTTCTCAAGAAAAAATTTTAAACAAAATATTTTAAGTTGCTACTTAGTACCTTTTTTTTTTTTTCATTTAGTTATTGGTATTTTTATATTAAATCAAGTGTTAAAAAAAAATTATTTTAATATAATAATACATTGACGGTCAAAAATAAATAACTACTAATAATAAAAATGACTTGTTGTTCCAGGTCCCTTGCTGAAACGGTCATTAAGATTGTAAAAGGTAAGCCCTACATCAGTTGTTACACGATTCTTTTATGTTCTGCATAATCTGAGACTTGGGCACAATTATTTTTTAGATTTTGGAACATTTCAAAGTAAAACTTATATCCACAAAATTTAATGCATAAAAAGAAAAACATTTTTTCTATTATGAATATTGTATTGTTTTATAAACACAGTATTGAAAAATAATTTTTATTTTGAAACAGTATAATATGTTTTTATAAAATAAAATGACTACAAGAGAAATACATTGATAATTTTTGCTTCTGAATTTTTTTAAAATTTTGCGTTACATTTGCAGTGAAACATTTTAGCAAAAAATATCAGAAAACGTACTTCTATACCAAAGTTCGCATACTCTGCTACAAAATCGATTCCAAGTCCACGTAAATCAACAGTAAGAGCTGGAAAAAAATAAGCTTCGAAAATTTCCAGCACACGTAGAAAAAAAAAAAGAAAAATCTCGAGTGACCTTAAAAAAAATAAATTCAATAAAAATTCCCCCAAAAAAAGCAAATGACCTTCGTCCAATCGGAAACGTGGAAAGCGACGTAAAGTCCGCGAGGATTTTCACGGCGGATGGCCGAGCGATAAAGGCGCGATTTATTGGAAACAGGAGCACATAGCTATAGGTATTCAGTGGCCGGGGGTGGAGAAAACTTCCCGAAAGTCGTAGGACGACCCAGGGAGGAAATTAATGTCGTGAGGAGCATCCCTAAAAGAGAATTCGTTCCAGAGTGTATACACGCATATACGTACACATGCGAGTGCGAGGGGGGGGGGGATCGGAAGGAAAGAGGAGGAGAGAAAACATGTAGTGTTGGAGGAGTTGATGATGAGCGTCGGACACGACTTTGGGGTGAATTTTTCAGGAAGCACGTATATATACATGTAGGCCTCAGACAAAGTTTTTCAACGCTTGTCTGCTTCCGTGAGTCGATCCAGGGAAGTTTAGTGCATGAGAACGGCGGGTCTGGAGATAGACGGAAAGCTTGTACAGCACCATGGTGTGCATTTTATTTCAATGTGTAAGATCTTTTTTTCTTTTTTTTTTTTTTTTTTCTGTTTTGACAACTTGCTCTGGATTTGGGCTGATGCGGATGAAGGTTTAAAAACTTGAATAAGATAAAAGTATCTTGTTTTTACATTTTGTTGTGTTTGCCCTACTTTTTTCAATTACGAACATTCAATATTCACAAATCTCAGAAATACTTTGCATCTCTAAAAACATTCATTATGTGCCAGTGACGGCTGGTAGGAATTATTATCGAATTAAAGTAATTTCTATTCAGTTATTGTACAATATATGTATAGTCAATAAAAGATAAAAATCAACATTTTTTTTTTTTAATTATGCATAAATGTATTACCAAATATATACACGAGTTGGGCTTCGCCCCTCCCCGGTCTGCGCTTCTACTTATAAAGGGTTTATTTACACAATGTTGCAATAAATTTTCATAAAATCCCACACAACTTTGACTGATGTATGCTTTGAGCGTCTACTTTAAACACACGCTCCGACTGGCAGTGTAATCCCCCTTATTGGGGGGTGAAAAAATTTCCGAACAAAAAAAAAAAAAAAAAAAGCCTCACTTGTAGCGCAAACAAATCGAGCACATACCCCCGAAAATAACGCAGAGCGAAATCCAGTGCTAAACGGGGACGCGATTTCCCAAAGGGCCGGTCGTAAAATCGATTGTGGCTGGTATATAACATCCAGCAGCGCGAGCTGCTCTTGAATTCCCAGCAAGAACATCCAAAAGCCAACGGATGTAGCGTAGGTATATATGTACGTACAGGTAAAAAGGAAAAGCGCTCGAGCACCCTGTGGAGGAAGTGGGTATGTATATGTATGTACCTACTTCCTCGCGCATGTACATGTAGCACCAGGAATAGCTAGAGCGAGAAAGACGCTAATTATCGCGCAAAAGTAAAAGGTCCTTGGCTGGCTGTCTGTGTGTATTTTCACGGCCGACTGGCTCGCCCCGACCCTCCGTATACATGTGTACATTGACGCGGCCAAAAAAAGGTCAAGGAGTCGGAGCCGCGTTTGCGCTTATACACTTAATCTGTATACGCCCCTGATGTCTTTCTCGCCCCTTTTGCGGGCTATACCATCGATTCAGCATCTTTTGTGAAATCTCTCGGTGTATATATATATATATATATACACGTAGCGCTTGTACCTGTGTTTCACAAGTTGTGGGCTTACTCGAGCGAGAGAGTAACGAAAAAAAAAAAAAGCTTTTTACAGCTTCGCGTATAATTAGCGGAATGTGGATTTAGATTGTTGGAGGTTCTGAATACTCGGCTAAGGTCGGGTGATCGAATGGTGGGTACATTTCTAAGTTCAAATTATTTACATGCATGATTTTTTTTTTTTTTTTTTTTACTGCGAAGCTTTTGTCAACTTTGATTCCATTTTTATTATTAGAAACAATCGTGTGATTTAATAACCATTGCAGCTGTAGTTGTGCTAAAAAAAAATGTACATACATTTTTCTCGTGTGTACATAAGTTTAGTTGTGCATCGGAGCATTAATATTTCCACCCTTCATAACGCAGCGTTGATAAATCCTTTAAGAAACCCACTGAAAGTGTCAAAGTCCTATTTAATTTAGCCTCGGAGCCGTACACGAAAAGCTTTTGCGTAAATCCTTCGTTTTAACCAAAACAACGGGAAATATAATGAAACAAACCCTCGAGGCAAACTTCGCGTTATAATACAAACACATAAGAGTTGATTGGCACAACGAAGGAGAAGACGAAAGCCCCAATTGCCAAGACTAAGATGCGGCGCACAAAGTTCGGGGACTACGTAATTTCTCCGCTTGAATCTTAGCTGTGCCTTGTATACTATACATATATAATACCTCGTGCACCCACACACGTGACACAGGAAGCGAGTCGAGTTTGGAGAGGCGTGGTGTCCATTAGTATACATATACATGTATATTATATATATGTATAGGTATATACACGTGAAGGAGCAATCAAAATTGAGTTAATCAAACGACTTTGTCATTTACCGGGTACATAACTAGTTACTCTGGCTTGAATCACTTGCTCGTGTGTGTATACAAGATGGATACTCGTAATTACGAGCCGCAGCGTCAAAGTGATTCCTTTTGGGTGAAGTAGATATTATGTCAGGCGTAATAATTAACGGGATAAAAGAACCCATGGGGGAACAAGGTTAAATATGTCATTTTGGGATGAACAAAAAATATTGCTCCCTTTGGCTATTTACTTCAAAGTAGATGTTTTTTTTATTTTTTCATTTTTCTGAGCTCGCGACCGAAGAGGGTGCAAACACCCTCGTAAATCCAGCGCAGTGCATCGATATGCGCAACCCACGTGTTTACGATGCAATATCCGGAAGTGCGGTGTATATGTACGTTGTGCTGATGCACGCAAGCACACGTACGGAGGTGAAGCATGCGTGGCGTATCAAGTAAACATCATACCCGCGTATCGGCAGTTTTTCCCTGCCTCGCGCTCCTTGGGCTTTGGGTCTGTCGAAAAATAAACCCATCATCAAGGGATATTGGCAATGGGCTTTGCGAAATCAGTGGAAATGCTATGAGGTTGGCCGCAGGTGTATAATGCGTCGTATCCCAGGCTTTAGTGTAATCATTTGTGGGGGAAAGAAAAAAACTTTTACTTTGTCATGATGAAATAAACATCGATTTTCCACTCATCGGTTCAACTGAAAACTCCATCCGTATGTGAGTGCTGCTATTGTCCAAAGATGCGAGAAAAAGTCGAATGAAACTAGAATGTCACCGATCAAGCCTTTCTTCGGAGTCCCAAACCACCCCAATCATCCCCCACTTGTCATTCAATGCCCGTGATAAACCGCGCACCTATAATCTGCGAAAAGTCATTTTCATCTGAAAACACGGGCACGCTCTCCCGCGATCGGCCCGACAACTCCATTATTACACGTTGCATAAATCATCGTAACGACCAAGTCTCCCCCCGCCCCTCTACTTTTCTCCCACAATTGCCTGACGGGAATCGTAAGGTCACGGATTGTTTGCGCTTCATTTTCACGAAGACGCGAGCAAAGGACATGACAGACGGACGGACGGATGATTTTTTGGTTTCGTGTACACCAGGTGGACGGGGGAGGTGTATTTGGATCGGAATATTGGCAACAAACTGCGCTGGGGACGGGCGAGCTTTGAAGATGATTCATAGCTCGGGGCTGTCTATTTTACTGTGCGGGTATAAAAGGGGAGGGTCGCTCGGCTGATCGAGCGGAAAGAGGGATCGGATACGCGCTGATTTGATGTTTTCTCTGTTGAATCGCCCGCGCGCGTAGACATGCGTACGTATGTTTTAAGATTCGCCGCACGAATTAATTGGATCGGAACGTAAAATCATATACACGAACCCCATAAACGCACGAGCTCATGGGAGTTGTACAGCCGAAGGGATTCAATGACGCGTCGCTTTTTTTTTTTTTTTTTTTTTTTCTAGTGCGTGGTAAGTACACACTGCACTGAACGGACTCCAATCATTCACCCCGTAGATCGTGTAGCGAAGAGTTGTGTTTTTTTTCTTCGCACTCGAAAGAAAAGGCAAAAAAAAAAAAAAGGAATCTCGAATGGATTACTTGCGAGAAATATTACCGCATGTTTGTGTCACGCAGAATAGTTCGATTGATTGAATGAATTCGCGGATTGAACGCAAAGGAAATGCTTCGTCAATATACGTTTAATTTGCATTCGTGAGCGGGAAGAGGAAAGGCAACAGGAAAAATCCCAATTTCACCCCGATTTTCGCCGTCGCACCACTTTTTACGCGTTTGCATGTGAGTAATAATAGGCACTTGTTTTTGCATAACTTTTCATCTCACGGGTAAAAACAGATTGGTACAAGTGTGGAATTATAACTAATAACTCACCGCATCAAGGGTTAAAACAATATTTCCTGTTCGTTATCTCTATTATAGGTACTGCAAACGCGCTGACCGCAATAATCTGGGGTATTTGCACATATTAAATATTCAACTGAATTTTTAACAACGTCATACACTCGTTGAGCACCAATATCAGATATTGCAACGCTATTATTGCATTATTTTGCAGTATAATCGCTCACACATTACATGACACGTACTTGCCAATAATCGTACGCTTTTGACACTCATCGGTGGTGTTGAAAGTATCGCTATGGTTTTTATGTACAGTGGGGCATGATGATCGTTAGAGTTTCCCCGAAATTGTGAGTTATCGTCCTGAGCGAAAGCACAGGATTCAAAAATTTTGAACCTCGCAAACTCCTCTCGAGCAACATTGTTTTCAATCCAACGGCCGTTCGAATGTTACAGTTGCGTGCACGTCAACCGGTTGGTGAAACAACTCGCTTGGGTTTTCAGTGAAAGAAAAAAAAAAATCTCACCGCATAGAGCGTCCAATTAGCGAGATTTGAAAATCGTGAGCAATACACAGTGCATGTATATACATATATATATACGAGTACACATGGAAAACACACAAAAGCAAGCACCACTCCACATCGAGTCGCGGTAGTTGCCTCTCAAGCGCACGGATCGCTCGGTGGCGTTTCAATACTGCACCGCGAAAACCTCAAAATCACCCTACCGTGTTTGCTTACGTGGAGAAGCCCCCAGAGCCTGTTATGGATATACACGCGCTCCTCCGTGAGCGTATAAGTATATACAGTGAGCGTGTGTCGTTGAGATTTCAAAGCGTAAGTGGATGGTTTCTCGATTGGATGCGTATTTATTTGTTTCGCTGATGCTTGGAGATACTTTTTGGTTGAAACAAAAAATAAAATAAATAAATAGAATACATTTTTTGTTTAAGATGTATACAAGTACGTTTGCATATTTTTATTTGAGTTAGACAATCGCAGGAGTATGATACATGGCGCTGAAAAGTTTAAGGAAAATAAGAAATAAAAAAAAAGGGTACTTTCCAGGTCGGCACTTTTTCTTGCCCGCAACTATCTATATTTTCAATAAAACTTAACGCAGGACTTTTATCGCCGCTACCACTGTAGCTAATGAAAATTTACTAAGCACTTTGTACCATTCGTTCTGTAACGAATAACCCAGCATTATTTTTCCATGGTAACTAATACGGTGCAAAGAAAAAAAGAAAGAAAAAAAAAAAAAAGTGTTCTTCAAAAGGAATGATCCAGCTATAAATTTTAATGTAAATCCTCGAAGAAAATAATAATATATATGATACATTTAGAACCTAAGACGTTACGTCCTCGCCACGATGAATCAAGAAATATGTTTAAGCTCTTACATTATTCGGGAAGCGGGGAGTACAAAGAGTCACGGGAAGAGAGCTGTAAATATTATTTGAATTTACGAGTCCCTTGCGGCTCTCCGTTTCCTTTAGCCACGACCGAGCTGACCTAATGCTCGGCTGCAATCGCGACACGCATTGACTCGGTGCTTGATACAAAATTTATTCCTCTCGCTGCGCTTTTCGCATAAATCCTATTGAAAATCGTTCCTACTTCCTATATTTCTTGATTTTATTTTCCGTTCGCAAGAAATTGCCTGACGGCCGATAAAAGCAGTGGTTAGCTCAATCACTTTTGATCAATTTCACCAATAATTGTCAGATTAAACAATTGCTCCGAGCTTTTCTTCGCTCATCCCGTCACCTGATTCAAAAGCTCCTTTAACACACGTTTCTGAACAAGCGTTTTTATCAGTCGACCAGCCTCTATACTGAAAGAAATACTTTCGTGAATGTTTGCAATCAATAAAAAAAAAAAAAAAAAATTCTCCTTAGCGCTTTAAAATGACCACCTATCAAGCAACATACCACGAGCAAAAAGATTATTAATCTCCCAATGGTACAGCTATACACGAACAGAACCAAAACACGGTGATCCGTGAGCCAATACACAACAAAAGAAAAAATACAATGTTCCGCTCAATCCAACAAATATCGCGCTTAATTGTCTTTAAAAAGGTGTACGTCCGAGAACAGAGGGGGTTCAGATTGTTTGTTCGAGGGCTCATCGAATCGGCAATTAACGACTCGCTGCCTACGTGTGCACAGCCGATCGTTTCGCCCCCACACACGCGATCCGGTTGGATTCGCATGAACAACAAACAGAGAGACAGGAGGAGGCAGTGTATTACAAAGTTCTGTTTAGCCTTTGCGTTTGCTTGCTCTCGACCTATTAATCTGCTGCGATTGCCCGGCTTGTAGTACATCGTGGGTTTGTTTGTTCTTAAGGGGATTGCAAAGAGAGAGAGAGAGAGAGAGTCGTCGGTTTCTTCGGAAGAGCAAAAAGTGGGCGATCGTGCGGTGTATTGAAACGTGTGAAAAAAGCATCCAGGTATCTCACTTTTGGAAGATTCACTGTCTCACAACTGAATTATTTTTATTTTTTGTATGATCAGTTGAACTTTCAAAAAGTCCAATGCATTTAATTGTTGCAACGCGATATTATGATAATGTAGAATCATGGTGTTCAATTTTCCTTTGCTTGTCCTTTTAAAAGTAGAAAATACATTAAAAACTGTATCTGTGTTTTGTGTTTTAAGTTGTCGATATGTGCATATTTAAAAAAAAAAAAAAAAAAAATTTAATTATCAGTTATTAATTTACGTGAAAAGTTTTTTTTTTTTTTTTAAATTACATGATAAAGAAAACGTAAAAATGGTTTGAGGTAGGGTCGTTATGATGAAAAATAATGAAAAAATTATAAGAAAAGTTTTAATAATGTAAAGTACGTCTAACATAACTAGTTGTTTTAGAATGTGAGATATATAATGTACCGCATTTTTGGTAGGAAAAAAAATGTAGAAATGAAAAAAAAAAAATTAATTCAAAACCATGAGACAATTAGGCCCAAGTCCACTTGTTCACCGAATCATGCGCTTACAGCTAATCCGAGCATTGATGTTTGATGATTCTCCGGCAATGTGTTTGCTTTTCCTTGCCAACCAGTCGCGCGGCAAGTGGTGTAAATAATACAGTTGCTCCTTTCATCCCGGCCGGCATATTCGCTATCGCTGCTCTATAGATTTGCACATGATTGCTTTCCTTTGGCACTGCCAACTGAGTACCAAAACAATGTTTGGCGTTCACGTACATTTAGTTAATATTGAAAATATTACGGTAACAAAACACGAAAAACCATAATCAAAAGTACAACCGAAACAGCTAAAAGTATGTTTTTTGTTTATCTTTTTTTTCCCGCGAGTAACGTCAAACGTGTATTATTAACAGCGCGCAATGCGAAGAACATATTTATACGACCCGCAGCTATTTGGGGAACGCGATCGATGGCGTTTTATTCGATTGAACTTGGGATTCCTTCTTGCAATGTCCAAGCCAGCCCGGATGATGTAAATGGAATATTGTGTGTACCAAGAAACATTTTTGCGTTTGTTTTTCAGTCGCCGTTTTGCTGAATGAAAATAAAATTTTTAAAGATTATTAATTTCTGTACTATTCAAAGTCACGAATAGTTATTAGTCCCGAGGGATGACATGTAAAATAAAACGATTTGGGCTTATAACATTTTGATGAATGAATAATTGTATAAAATTTATGATGTATAGTATCATACTTTTAATCCACTGATAATTAATTCAAATCTTCGTGTGACTTTTATTGATCTGACTGATGCATGCGTAGGTGCTCTTTTTAGCGTAAAAAAATAATTAATAATTAATCATATCTATTGCTTTGTTTTATCAAGACTTTTTAAGCCATTTTCATATAGTCTTCAGTAATAGATATCCTCGTGTTAATCCTCATATACTCGTATTAAAGTTTGAACTACGGATTATTGCTGAAGTATATGCTCTCACGATGAAACACATTTGCTTTTTTTACAAATAAGTGGTAAATAAATAATTTTTGCGTATACGTGAAACTTTCATTTTCCTCAACCAGCTAAAATAAAAAAAAAAAAAAAATTCCCCCTCTCTTAAATAGCATTTCGCACACGTGGTCACAAAGGATAAATCCATACGAATGCTCATTTAGCAACATCCTCAATCCACCAGTAGATATATACATGCATATGACACACAATAGCAGTCAGCGCGCGTTCTCTTCTGTGAAATCCGAAGACGCCGCCGTCGGAGCACAAAAGTAGACTGCCGCGGTGCTATGTGCATAAATGTATATGCTCGCCGAGAATGAAAAGTGCCGGTAGGTATGTACTGGCTGCAAGTGCAAGTGCAAGGCTCGTATATTGCGTAACGCGGCTCAGCTCGTGTATTTGTGTCGACCGCGGGAGGGAAGAAGAAGAAGAAGCAGAAGAAATCCGCGAAGGACGGGAGAAACCGTTTAATGGCCGATTACCGGCCAACCGCTTGTATAATACGTAAGCGTGCGACTGTATCGGCTTATGCGCGGTTGTGTATTTATGATGGATGTGGCAACCTTCGATCGGAGCAAAGCAAAGACGATCAATCGCTTTTTACTCGACAATATTTTTACTTGAATGCCCCACTGAGTTATTTGTTTTTTTTTTGTGGGTGGGAGGATAAAACGCTTTTTTTCTACAACTTGTAGTTAGATTGACAGTCGTTGTCGTCTTCTTTTTTTTTCTCACAAATTTTTTAAGAGACACGTTACATCACTCGAAAACGAAATTTTTCCAAGAGAGCAAAATTCATTCATAGTAATTTGAATATCAAAATTATACCACTTTTTTTACTAATTTTTTTTTTTTTTAATGCGATTGTGGGTTGTTCGTCGTAATGTACAATTAAAAAATTGGATTTGTTTTTTTAAGTAGAATTATTTGGCATAGTAAAAGCAAATTACAAGTATACGAGCCGTTTTTAT
>NW_019379463.1:687958-703656 GCF_000648655.2 Copidosoma floridanum | reverse complement strand
TCATTAGGCACAGTGTCAAAGAGCCTTTTTCAAACTAACTTCAATATTAATATTAAGAAATAAATAAACATACATTACAATAAGAAGTACATAGCTATGTACAACTACAATATTATTAAAAGAATAAAAATCAAAAATTCAAAAAAAATATAACTATTTTTTCATGAATACAAAATTTTTTTTATATGAATAAAAAATTTTTTTACCATTTTCTTGTTGTAATTCGAAATTTTTTAAAATGTATTATATTTTTTTAAGAAAATTTGTTCGGCAAAGTATTAGCAAGTTCAAAGTACAAGCCATTTTTTCAGTCATCTACAATACATTATAAAATCCGTAATATCAAAAAATACGATTGAAAGAAATTAACTCGGGCC
Organism: Copidosoma floridanum; assembly: GCF_000648655.2. Next base: position 703,279 of record NW_019379463.1, on the reverse strand, counting down.
ATTTGCCGAGTGAAAAGTGCCTGACGCGCAAAGTGTGCTGAGGTAATTATTTCTGCATGAGAATAGCGAGAACTTCTACTCATACATACACTTGCCGTCGTTGTCGTCGTCTGCGACGTGCCCTTGCGGGTAATGGGTAGGTGTAATTTTCGAGCTCTCGTCGCCAGCCCAAAAGAAAATGGAGTCGAGTAGTCGGCAACAAATTGATTTTCTATCCCCCGTGTACTCAATAACATCTTGCCTTTTTTAAAAAATATTAAAATAACGATATATTAAAACAATTAAGTGATCAGAAAAAACCAACCCCTCGCATCGCTAATTCCACCACAGCACGTACAAAGTGCACAACACCGTGATCGTAAGGCCCATATACACATTTACACGTGTACAATAAAAGTAATCGGTCGCTCCACAGACAAACTTCCGGATGGATCATAATTACCTCGCGCCCTGATGCTATATCCATACATAAATCATCCAGCGCAACAGCGTTAATTTCGACTCGGCGAGAGCTTTATCGCCCCCCGGTTTTTCATCGCATCGAGCACAGCGCGGCACGTGCGTCTCCAAAAGTTTCGCGGGTCCGTTTCACGTCCTGCGCGCACATATACATACATGCGTGTGTATGCATATAATACACATACACCTCATCCGCGAGCTCTCGAGTAACCAAAGTCACCGAGGAGCCGTAAATTACACCGTCGCCGAGGGTCCAACTTGCCACTTTGCTTCTTCTTCTTCTTCTTCTTCTTCTTCTTCTATACGTGTGTGTGTAATGTATACACACACACCTTATATTGCTTGAAAGTCGCAGGTATATACTCCGTGGACGGGCAACTTTTCTACCAAAGCTCTCGAGATTTCTTTCTCCCTCGGCTTATTTTTCATTCAACTGCTCGCACTTTGTTTCTGTTTGTTTGGTCAAGTGCGGGGTGTTTTCGGTTCACGCGACCAATGGACAATCCACGTGTATTCGGACTTCCCAGCGAGATCATCGATGCGCTTCCAATGCATTACGCGTATAATTGTACGTACCGCCTCCTTGGCACTTTCTGCAGCAATTAATAACAAAATCTCGAAACGATTCATCATCGCACCGCGACAGCTCTCCACCCCTGCCTATGTGCGAATTTGGAGGACACGCCCATCCCGATCTTCGATAAATCTCATGTATGGGATGTACATAATATACGTACAGCAGTGCGTGGCTTTGGTCCAACGATCGTTACTTGCTTTTTTTTTTTTTTTTTTTTTTAACCATATACAGCTGATATACGTACAAACGTAAGCAATGTCGGGATATTCGCTCTGCGATCCTTACGTAATGTGGGTATATGGAGGGAAGGGATCGAGGAAAAAGAGAGGCAGCCTGGCACGCAGGATACGTATATATAGGTTGCGTTATTCAATTACACGCTTATCTCAAGGCTTCTCGCGTTGTATACGCACAGATACATGTGCACGTTGGATATCGTTTGCGCTCTCGTTACCCGGCTAGTATACACGAATTATTTGGTATCTTGGTGGGAAATTGCGCGATTCTAGCTTCGTGTGATGAGTTTTGTTGTATAATCATGCGGTTGTTCGTGGCACACTTTTTTTATTTATATTTATATTTTTTTTTTTTCAAGCTGAACCGATGAATAGAATAATTGAACAAAAATGATACTTGGCATAATATGAGTGATGACCTCCTCGCAGTGGTGAAAAGCCAATGTTCGGTGCTGGCGTCTCATCCCTCCACAAGTATAAAGTGGGACAATACATTTTTTTTTTTTTTTTTTTTTTCATTCAATACTACACGTGTATACAGACCAACACAAAAAACATCGAACTGTGAGCTGGGCATGGAGTTTTAAAAAAAGGACGCTCGGTCAATAAATAAAGTACACAATGCGTGAGAGAAATCGGCGCATAAATACTCCCAGTATGTCGTTGTACTCTTTTTCTTGTTGCCCACAATATATATATGTACGAAATGATACATGAGAACACAGTGCAAGTAAATTTCATATCGAGTTTACGCAATACGCGTCATTGCAAAAATAGTATGGAGTAGAAGGAGAGTGAACTCCTTAATTTTGCTGTAACATTTGTTTTTTTAACGCTACATCGTTTTTTCTATCCTAAGGTGGGGCTCAGCCTCACCCCCTGCGTGCTTCGTGCGCCAACCCCCACAATTTAAATATTAATATTTAAAAATTTTTTTTTTTTTAAATTACTTTTTTTCTTAAAAAACACTTTTTAACAAACAATCGAAATCAACGGTTCATCGGTGTGGTTTGACAATCCATACGAAGAAAAATAGGGATGAGGAAGCCGTTTGGACTGAAGTTGACACGAAAAATCCACTCTTTCAATCAGTAACTCTTTTGATTTTCGGAAGCAATGGCCGTACATATGCGAGTCGGCGTCCCCGGCCTTTCCATCACAAGCATCCAACGAAACCACACACACCTAAATCCAACCGAACGTTTTAATTTTTCAAAAACGAAAAAATTCCCAAATGGGAACACACAAGAGGAACAATCAGCGTCAAAAACGGGCTCGTCAATCCGTCGGAAATTGATACGCCTCTTTTTTTGCCTCCGCCTCTCTCCACCGACGTTGTATTTCGAGTGAAAAGCCGAGAGGACTCTCTCGACGCCAGACCACATCCATACACACGCGAGCTCTCGATTTTCCAATTTACAAATGGCCCTGTCAATTACGAAGCGCTTTTTGCTACTGTATTACCTTCACTACCTCTCGCTCATACAGTGGACGTGATTTTGACGCAGATACGCACTGAAGTATAATAGTCATTATACAAAACAATTCTGAAACAAATAAATAATTCAACCATACTTGGTATACCTAACATGTTCCTTATTGTTATTATTGCTAAAGTTGTTGATGATGTCGTTAGTTTCGTATGTACATTCGAAAAGTGAAATGAGATGCGAGACAACCTGATTTACGATAAAAAGTAGCAGGATGCTGGGCAAAAGTATGTTTCATAGATACGAGTTGAAAATCAAAAGCTAGATTTATTTTTCATTGGTTTGTGTGTCGAAGAATGGAAAAGACATAACGTTTAAGACTACGGATTTTTTTTTTAGGATTTTATACGGTATCTCGCAATATATCATTATATAAATAGTGGTCAAAGAAGGATTGAGTCGTCAAGTTACCATCCCAAATTGTTTCTTACAGAAATTCTGCTAAAAGTTATAGCATACCTTATTTTATAATTTCAAACAACAATAATTATTTAAAAGGTCCAGCCTTGTGGTTTTCGAGGAATTAATTCGAAAAGATTTTCGGTTTTTAGGGAAAGGACATTACAATCTGGTTGCCAAGGACACGCATGTTCATTTCAAACACACAGCGTCATTGCTTTGAAGATTTATTGAATCAAAGTTATAGCGTAATATCATTTATACATATATATTATAATATGATTTATATTGTACAGGTCAATACAAAAGTCAATATTGATAAGTAGTTTTTCCAATATTCATTGTTTTGTTAGTTTTTATTTATGCACGTCAGACTAACCACTTATTCATACATAAATTTTTTACATAAATATACTCGTAATAAAAAAATTTGAACTTAAAACTATTTTTTTATTTTAATGAAACGAGTTAAAATTTCCATCAGTACTGAAAGACGCATATGGTGTGAGAAGAGAAAAAAAAAAAACACAAAATTTGCATGAGATCTCTCGCAAAAAACAATACATTATCCATGAGTATACGTATACCTAATGCGTGATGTGAATTTTGCGCAAAATAGTCGGTTTATTAAAAATAACAAAGCCGTGCCTATACAATAGCTCAATGTTCCCAGCAATTAGAGCGGATTGGATGTATTTTTGCTTGGATGCGGGTGCGTGGGTGGGCGAAGGTAAAACACATACCACGAACGAATGGAAAATCCGCGAAAGATAAGCGCCAGTTGAGGGCTATCCGGATCGTTTCAATAAACGCTAAAAGCGATTTTTTTTTTTATAATTTCATATGGGTTTTGTTTGATCCGTATTAAAAAAAAAAGTTGTTTTGGTTTTTAAGCTTTTTATAAATACTTTAATGGTAGATCATGTTGTTACTCTTTCCTTTTTTACATTCATTTGCTTAACCAAGTTTATTTATTTATTTATTTACGATTTGTTCATTTTTTTGTTTTATTTTATTTGACTACCAGTTAATTGATCTAATTACGTTTCACTCGTTCACTTGCTTATTTATTTTTCAATTATTATTTATACGTATTGCAAAAAAAAGTTTTGTTTAATTTTTATCTGTTTAATTATTTATTCAAGTTGATTTTTTTATTTCCTAATGATAAATGTATTCATTCATTAGTTCATTCATTGCTACTCACCTAAATTAGCAACATGTCTAACAAACGTCGAATAACTTGCTAAAATTGTAAGAAAAAAAAAAAAAATCCAAGGGGTACCCACCTACCCTCTGACACATTACACGTCACAGATGATGAATCGGACGAACAAAAAATTCCGCCTCATATCTGTAGGTACAAAATATATAAGAGCAGTGAAAAAAAAATTTCGTGCCTTGGCTATATTTCTCCGCTTATTGTGTAAGCCTGTATTTGCACACCTTACGGAAAAAGTCTATTGTCACGCGCCTACATGCGACTCCTCAGCTTTATCATTGTGCCCCGATTTTTATTTTTTCCATTTTTGTCGCTCACTTTTTCGATCTTTTGCATTTTGCCATAAAAACGGAGTTTATAAAAATTCCTGGGGAAAAATTGCGAGAAAAAAAATTACACTAACTGTGAATCGTTTATTTGCGTTAAGATGAAAGGTAAACCAACTTTTTCGGTGGCACTGCCAGAAATCGAATCACTCGACTCTGCAATCGTTTCACTAAATTAAATTTCAAGACATTAAAATAATGAAATTGGCAGCTGCACTCAGTTTGGTGATGCTTGCGTTATTTATGCATGAAAGTTAATTATAACGCGGGTTAATTGGATTTTCAAATATACGCTACGTATACTTAACACTATTACTCGTGCACACGCCAATTAAATGTATTTCCATGTGATTACTTGATATCTAAGAGCTTCACTACAATACTATTTTAATTAATCTGCTGTTTTCAGGTCGAAAAATATAATTGCGTTTTCTTGAGTATGTATATTCTGGAAGTGAATCATAGTCTGATTCGCATAGTAAGTTTTTACTTATTTAAATTTTTATTAGGTGATTAATAATTTTCATAATAGCTATAGTTATTGATAATTTAGGCAAATTAAACCTAATAGAATTAAATAAAAATAAAGATATTAATAAATACAGCACGTCACAATAGTCCGAAACCAATTTTTTTCTTTGAGGTATCGAAAATATTATTTTTATAAAAAATTAATTTCTCTTCCATTAAAATCGATTTTTCATGCGATTAGCCTATACTTACTTTATAAGTTGGCACGTATAGTTTTATATATTCAAACAAGTGAAAAATTTGAACCAATGATGTGTATCAATAACTAAAAATGATACTTAAAATTTCAAGCACTTTTATTGAGGGTCAATTTTCGGAACAAGTATCTCAAAAAGAACAACATATGTATTCCGCGTAAGGGAGCACCAAATTACGTTCATCGCAAAATTTACTCTACCAACCATAGGATCGAAGAAAAAAAAAGTATTGCGAAACAAAAAGCATCGTTTCTTCGAAACTTTCTAATACTACAGTAGCCCACAAGTACGGGGCCTCATCCTGGATTCCACTTCTAGCTCTTCAAATTTCGCGCACGAGCGAACTTGAAAAAACCGAGACCCGCACAAGTATCACATCAGCCATATCGGGCGTAAAGAAAATTCGATCGGTGTCTATATGAGATATGATACATATACATGTATACGATTCAGAAATCGAAAAGTCCCGCAAACTTTAGTTTTTCCCTGAGAGCAAACATTGGAATCCATCCTTCCGCCGTACATCCAAACAAAGGCAAGGAAGAAAAGTTGCGGGATCCGAGTTTTTTTTTTTTTTTTTTTCTTAATTTTTTCCCTTTGCCCATGTATATTATGTAAAAGTTCGCGTGAGTATTGACGACTTTTCGTGATTTTACCGTAACATGCTTTTTTTGACGATTTTATGCACCATCGTGCATTTTATCGTGTGCCGATTGTTGAAAAAAGTATCATAGATACAATTGAAACACAACGCAATGACAACAAACCGCTCGAAAATCTCAATCGGTTCAACGATGCAGCCCAAATACGGAATGCTACAACGCCATTTGGTCATAGGCATATAAATTACTCCGAATACGCGATGGTTTATGTATCGCTTTGATTCGTAATCGATAAGTTCCGACGATTGTATTTTTAATTAAATTTACAGCTATTACATTACCACCCAACTGGAAAATACTTACACGTAGATGACTGCGCTTTTTTTTTGAATCAGCGTATAAAAAGAGTACTGTATGTTGTTTAAAACTTTATTTTTTATAGTAATTAAACTGTAATTTTTCTTATCTATTGTATATTTTTTTTTCAAATTGATTATTATAGTTATTTTTAAAAAAGATGCATTGAATCAAGTGTAAAATAACTATTCGTGTGTAAAGTTGCAACTTTGACGCGAATTTTTCAATAATAGATTGCAAAAATTTTTATGATTTTCTTATTATTTTTGTTTTTGGGATGAACCCCCTTTTCAAAGTGACGAAAAGACTCTGAAAGACTTCAAGGTCACCTAGAAAATAGATACTCGAAGCTTTTGACGCTTTGACGGTATTAAAGCGACTGTTTAGAATGTTTATTGATAGTTTCCAGTGCTGAGACTCACATATACCTAAACAAACGAATAAGCTTACAGCGATCATGATTGTACAAAAGACTGAATCAAAGCAAGGCTCGGGTCATGTCAAGCGCACGTGGATGATGGAAACGAAATCCGTCCAGATTACACCACCACACAACCTTTGACTCCCTCCTCGTATATAGAATCGCACTCTGAATTTACCTCCTTCATCCCCACCGATGTACCTGTCTCCCGCTGGCACACGTACGTGCATACATGTGACGTTCATTCTGTCACGTGGTTATGTGTATGACATTACGACGCAGTCCCTTGCCTCGGAAATAAGTAATCGGCTTTCCCCGTTTACGTAAGGGTTTATTAATGCTGTTGGGCGTCACGAGCTACCAGAGGCGTTGTTTAAGCCGCGTCTTTCTTGACGCCGATAGTTTTTTTGGTCTGCGTTTATCGTGAGATCAACTATTGAAAATCAATCTTTTTTTTTTTTTTTTTTTTTTTTTTTTTTTTTTTTTTTTTTTTTTTTTTTTTTTTTTGTGACACGTTTCTCATGCGTTTAGACGAATTTTTGAACTTGATTTCTTTGCTTACGCTTTTTTTCTCAGTAAAGACAAGTTTCGAAAGTACGTCAAAGATGATGCTAGTTGGATAAAGTAAAAAATCAAAATCCCTCCAATTTTGACGGAAATTGAGGTAAAATAGCTCGACTCGCCTGTCATTTTTCCAATTTCAAATCCAATCCATACTGTAAAAAAGCTACCAAGCTTTCAAACTTTGTATTCTTCCTTAAATTTTTGAAAATTTTTCTCAAAGTTTCAATTAAAAAACGTCAAAATAGTTTTATAAAGATGACAAACATTCTAAACGAATCAAATTATGTTTTGGTCAAGTTAAAATATCCTACTCAGAACATGTACTTGGTAAAAAAAAAAAAAAAAAAAAAGCTTTGTCATGTACATAATTATATAATATGTACTTGTCGCCTATACTGTCCTCTAAAATAATAATGAAAAAAAAAAGAAGCCAACATGAGCTTATATATTGTATACACTAGCGATTGTTATTACGTATTTGAGTATATATATAGTGGCAAATCGGCTATTATACGATCGTTTAGGTGACACACGTGTACGTATGTATATATATCGTTGCACTTATAGCCCTGGCATGTGAGTATACACGTATAGGATCGAATGTCTAAAAATAAAATGTATGTGAAAAGTTTGAAAACTCGGACGCAAACGATGATAACCGTATGCCTGTCTTACAATGTAAGCGTGTGCGATGAGCGTAAATAAGTTTGTTCGCTCGATGCCAATGTTTTACAACTACAATACAACCGCCGCAGTTGAACGTTGTGATCGGTATACGAAGGTAAACGAGCACTTTGGTTGGTCAAACTGGCTCGTATCGGTTGCGTCACTCACGACGACAAGCCCCAAGAGTTTGATAACTTGCGGACAAGGGCACGGACACTTTTGCAATTTAATATCAATTTGGGCTGAAAAAAATCTATTTTTTACAACTACTTACAACGCAATTATGGTAAGGGAAAAAAAAACAACAGTAAAAGTATCAAATAATAGAAAAAAATTGTTCTTAATACTTTATTGCAAATAGTAGTGAATAAAAAGTATTCTTAGCAAAAGATGCACTTTATTGAATATATATNTATTTTTACGCGTTATATATATATATATATGTAACAGTTACAGTCCGATAACGTCCATTTCCGGTATGTATACGCATCGCAGATCGGTAATATATACAGGGGTGTACCATACGCGTCGATGTGCTCACGTTTATTATTTATTCATCCACGCGAATTTATATTTGGGCTCTGATGTACTTGTCTAAAAATTTTCCCATCAAAATATTGTCGACTTGTATATTGTTTTATTTTTATTTATATTTTTATTTCTTTTTATTTTTTGAGCACTCGAATGACTTTCAATATAAACTTTGTATGATTGATTGGTTCATGGGCCACGCGGGAGCTGTCATCCGGCCTCTCAGAATATACATGCACTAGTTTGTATACATAAAAATAAAAACCTCGTATATACATACATACTGACATAAACTACGAAAACGTATTGTATAACTGTATCTTGTTATCAAAAAATTTTCGTACAGAAAAAATCTTGCAATTATCGTTACTTCGAGGGGCAGGGAGACAGACGAGAAATCGCAGTAGTAATAAGATATTTCTAGTCATAAGACATACATGGATTTGATGGCTCGATCTACGTATAGTTGATGTAGAAAACTCATTAAATGTATTACTTTCATTTAAGATTAATTTAATTTTACACCAATCACTTAGTGTAGTAAAATATACATCGTCTAATACATTTTCATCAAAAGTAAATATTTGAAATCAAATTCATTCAAATGAATATATATATTTTTCTTGCATTGTAGCGCCAAAGTCCGAATCACACGTTGTACGGCTATACGACAGTGTACCAAAACAGTGTAGCGCGCGTCGAGTAAAACACTGGAAAGTGTAAGGGGGTCTCTAAAAAGATTAATCAATCGATCGGTATGACGGGCGCAAGAAGGTGAGGGGGGGGAGGGTGAGAGCGCGAATTAATCCAAGAGAGCTTTTGGTTCGTCGACCCCTCGGGCGCAGCGCAAACAGAAAAGTACGTGTATGCGTGAGCGAGCGAATGTTACCGCGAAAAATAACATGGAAATAAAATATCATGAAATAAATCCTATGTACGGCATTTCACTGTAAAAGGGACGCACGCGTTTGGCCTTTGAACGCGCATTTTACCCACGCGATGTAAGTTTGTTTACCCCTTCTTTATTTTTTTTTTTTTCATTTTCCAATTACAGATACTGCAGTATATACATTTACCTGCACTTCAACGTGCAGACTCCATTTGTGCAAGCTCTGAATTGCTCACGAGAGCGCTACTCTTCCTTTTTTCGTCGACGCGTCCATGATACATATATATACATTTATTTGAATATGCCTATCGATAAAAAAGCTCTTTTTTTCCACCAACCTTTTCCATACATCGACTCTCCCGCTGTATACCTTTCGAGTGAAAAGTAATGATTGCGTGCGAATACGAAGGGACGAAAGAGCGCGTGTATTTCCGGCAAACCGAGATTTTGAGGTCACCATCGAGCAGTGTTACAGTTGGATGAGCTGTGAATCGCTGAGTAAAAAAGACCCAGAGGTACACGTGGAAGAAAAGAGAAAAATTGATGCGTCACGCAAGAATATGCAATTGGCGTCACCTGTATACATACATGGCAATGCCTTGGGGAGAAATTTTTTATTACGTATTTGTTAATTGTACACGCGTACGTGTCGAATAATATAAGCTTACGTATGTTCATGTAAACGCATACACCCCGTGACAGAGTGACAGAGTGACGTACGAGTCTCGGGGATATTACTTGCGCGGAACGACAATTTCATGTGTATATGTATATGTATAATGTATTAGGTGCACAGATGCTGTGCTCTGCACCAGCCAAGAGACTCGCGAAGATTTAACGCTTCGCTTAGAGGTACGTGTACATATACATATTATGTGCGTCTTTGTAGGCAGGGTTGGGCGTTTGGGAAGTGAAAACGAAGGAACAAGGAAGAATAAACAATTGCGTCTAGCTTTTTTTTTTTTTTTTTTTTTTAAGGGTCCATGGTATGATATGATCAATGGAATTGTTGGCATCCGTAATTGAATGGGTATAAATCAATTGTCTCTTGATCGCGTAGAAGCGAAGGTATCAGTGTGAATTTGATTTATAAATGATGATTTTATGTACAGGCAGGGATGAATTTTAATCGATTGTTACGCGAGCACGGTGGGACTAAAAATAAAACGTATGAAAAATTTTTTCATGATTTCTAGTGCACGGTTTCGTCGTACATTATTTATACGTATGGTGTTTGTCATTATTCATGGTAGCTTGGTTTTATTCGACGCTTGGATGGTTGATAGGTTTATTTAATAACGATGCATGCGTCTGAGAATAAAATTAAATGGAAGTAATTTACAGTTCCAAGCACACGTGTGTATTTTTAAAACAAAAACACAAGCGAGTAATCAAATTATTATATTTGTAAGATTTAAGTAACTGAAACTTTTACATTCAGTTTGGCCAACAAATAATTAATATGTTATTGAATTATAGTGCTTGTTCTCCAGAAAATTACTTTTATTTTTGCATTACGCAAAAAAATATTTTGAATTTATTATACGTATCCTGTGTGAAACTCAACGTGTAAAAAATCGATTGTTCATCAAGATAATGCAACAAAATTGAATGTAATGGACAAATCATGCGATTTAAATACTCTACGTTATAAACTATGGGGTGTTTGAATGTGGCTCAAAATAGAATCGACGGCCTCTATCATCTGGGAATAAAAAAAGAAAAACAAACAAATACGTGACACGAGTATCAATGCAAAAAAAAAAAAAAAATTATTAATGTCAGAGTATCGAATTTTGTTCACGTGCACACATCATTCGGACTAAAATATTTCATAGACATCCATCCCTCGATACACCGTCAGCAATATTCCGCGCACGCACTGCGCGATACGAACGTAAACGCGTATACCTTTTGGAGTCCAAATGGCAATGAAAAACTGCATCCCCTAAAATTCATAAAATTTTTCCGAACGAAAATATTTCATTCGAATATTCACATTCATCGCTATAAAACATGCGAATAATGAGGGAAAAAAATGGAAAAAAATTATATTTTCGTGACACTTATAATATGCATTATAGCTCGGAAACCCATGCGCTTTGCACATTCAGCCGCGGTATTTTTACGCGTCTTAATAATCCACGTGATGAAAATTGTGCCGAGAAAACGAGAAGAGCGATGATGCAAAAAAAAAGGGGGGGGGAGAAAAAAACTGATATTCTCGCGTGTCCATCCCGAGAATTTTGTGGCGGATGTATGCAAAGGAAAAGCCATTAAAGCTACGTGTGTAGCGTTTAAAATCCAATAATCGCCGGCCAGGAGCCAGGGCACTGACTGAGTACTCGTATCATATATAATTTTCTTAATTTCCTATTTGCTGCAGTAGAAGAGACACATTTGCTGGTATGTAGTTTTTCTTTTCCTTTTTTTTTTTTTTTTTATTTATTGCGACTTTTGGCACTTTAAAGTTTTGAGACCTGTGTAGTTATATCAAAAAATGCACAATTAAAATTTTTAAAATGCAACATCATGTATTTTAACAATGTAGAAAAAAATTGTGTCAAGTTATGTATCGTCGTTCGTGGCGAAATTTTATCTTACTTTATTGGGAGTTATTTGATGATTTTTATTCGTTTATTTTTTACGTGATTGGAATTCGATTTTGTATGTTTGTGTATCGCAAATTCATTTTGTTCCGCGTTTGTACGCGGATTTTTATTCAAGAAATCGTTTTCATGAATAAAAATATTGGGTTTTATCCAATATCGATGACAATTTGAATTTCAAGGAATCATAGTTGTTATTATCGCATTGCCATTGCCTGGGTTTAAAATCAATAAATCAGTTTTACGATTTACTTTGTGATATTTGTATTCCAAATTTGATTGAAAATTTTTATTAAGAAACATTTATTTGTCTGCACTGAAGAGATAGCAGTAAATTAATTTTTCTCAGTAGATAAAAGTATAATAGGATTCAAAATTGATTTGTTTGCAATGATTTTAATCCTGCCCTTTCTCGATAAAGGAACCATGTCTAATATTTTACGTACCTAGCACAAACAAAAAAGTAGATTTTAATCGCCAAAAATGTTAAAAATCGTCTTACATTTTGGAGCATCAATTTGTTGAAATTAAAAAAAAAGGTATTAATTAATTTGGAGAGTCAAATTCACCGATGAAAGATTTTACTCCATATTTTTTCCACACTGACATCAACGTATCACAAAAATTCTCAATTAGCCCGTCCAAAACCTAGCATAGTACTTTCTCGTATGTACGGAAAACTATTCCCTTTAAAAATTTATCCACTAGAAATAGGCATTAAATTTAATTAAATTTAAATAAAGGAGATTTAAGAGCTGCAATCTATCTCAGATGTCAATTTCGTTAAATCATTTTTCTAATAAATTATTTTTCATACGTTATGTAGACCATTTTTAAATATACGATAAAATGCAACAAAGTTGTGAAAAAATTAATAAAGTAAAATTTCAAATTAGTACACAATTCTCAGCCCAGCTGAGTCCCTCTCAAATTTTTTCATCCTATTCTTATAATAATCGTGTAATATTCAATGAAATTTACGTGAGAGTCTGGGTATTATCCATCAACTATATGATTTAAATTCCGAGGAACTACGATCTTAATTTAATTATATTGTAATTATTACAAAATTGACTCATTTTTTGCATTTTAGGAGTCAGAATTAGAAAACCAAAACAAAAAATATCTTCAAATTTCCTCGCTTTATCATGTAACTCGGCATGATAAAAACAATTTCCCAAAAGTACAAATAACACGCAAAAAATACCCTTATCATTACAGTCTCTCGCGAATAAATCAGTCCTTCCCTAATTTTTCCTTTTTCAACTCTGCGTTCTTTATCTTTTCACTTTTTGATTTGTGCAGCCGGCAGAACGAAATTGCCAATTATACAGCTACTCCTACGCTTTTTACTCCCGAGTACGAGCTCTTTTACGAACCACCTTCTCCTCCCCCATTCTTTTTATTCATTTTTTTTTTCTTTTTTTTTAACTTCACTGCAGTTGAATAAGAGCGCTCCGCTGCGGAAAATTTATTCAGCGCATTAGCTCCCATCTTTCTTCCACTCGTCTCTGAAGATTAATAAAACTATTCTTTAAAAAAAAAAAAAAAAGAAATCTGATCGATGGACCCGCGATTTCGGATTTTCTCGTTTTGTTGAGTTTCGCTTATTCACTGGTAATTGAGTCGATTGGAACTCTCAAGACCATTGTTGAATATTGATTTTTTTTTCTCCTTTTTCTTATCATGCTCATGTTTACATGGTATTGGGTAATAGGGTAGAAAAAATAAAACAACATAAAATGTATTATTCCTCACATTAACTACACGAGAGGAAATTTGTTTTCCTTACAAGTATTTTGATGATCATTACTTCTGCCTCGTTACTTCGCCTCCCTCGCTGTGGTAACATATCGGTCCGATGGAACCCGAAATAGCGAGACGTTCTTTTACAGCGAGGGAACGTTATTTCGGGGCTGGATACCTCGACCTTATATTTTTTTGCCAGCATAAATTCATCGTATGATGATACCACAATTTCTACAGTGAGCACGTACACCCACATAGGCACTGACCGGCTATTCAAGTATCCCGTACTCGATACTATTTTGATATGACGAGAAAAAAAATTTTTTTTTCGGCTACATCCGTCCTCCTAACAACCCAGCCAGCATCCAATTTTCGTAGCAAAAAATAAGACCCATTTCTTTGGAGAAAAGAAAAAATGTATTTTCTCGTCACTTCAACATCCACCGGCAATATCAGAAAGTAACAAAAAAGAGAATCGAGGTCGTCGAATCGAATTGTAAATGTCACCGAGAGCAATATCACAGGAGACCGAGTTGGGAGAGGATGAACGCCCGGTCAAAGTCCTCGATATCCAGAGTCGTTTTCGACTCCGCCTCCGAGTTCTTATACGAGCTTTGCCGTCTACGTCCTACTGGCTTATGCTCGGCTTCATGCATGTGAAAGAGGTGACGCTCCTTTTTTTCAGCTTTTTGCACATCATATACGTGTACGCTTTTCCCCATTTTATTTTCTTATTTTATTTTGTTTTTTTTTGTTTTTTTTAAGCGTTTTAATCTTTTAATTAAAGGGAGCCTAGAGTTCTTCTCTGTCCTTGCAGTTGCCCCTTTTTTTCACATAAGCTTCCGTGCGTTTATTACGTACCAAAGTCTTTTAACATGTTTATTAACTTTTTATACCAAGGTGTGATTGTTAAACATTGCGAGGGGTTTCCTGGTAGGAAATTTAAAACGAGAACAGAGGCTCTCTTTTGGCGGGTTTGATTGATTTTTCATGTGTGAATTTTCTATGGACTTGTGTCATGTAAATTAAATTCACAAAAGTTGGGTTACAGGTTGGAATACCGTGCCCGACAGTATTGGACTACGGAAAAATCGCCTCGGTTATTCGGGAACAATTGCTTTGTTACGCGAAGGCTTTTTTTATTTTCGGGAGCAACGTACGGTTGTCAGTTATTGAATTTTGATATCCGGGCAATCTAGATGAGATTTCAATATTGCACGCTCCCAATAATGCAAAAATTCAATTTTTTCATTCAAAAATATGGTTAATATGGTATCGTACGTGGTCAATTTTTTTTTCAATTAATAAAACACAGAAAATCAAACAAACATTTTATTATTCTTGTACGTACATGATCAAATCATTTGTAATGTTTATTATTATTATTATTATTATTCTGAGTAGTATTATTATTATTGTTATAAATGTTATTATTACTGCTTTTATTATTATTATTATTATTATTATTATATACATGGATTTGATGGCTCGATCTA
>NW_019379463.1:669699-684849 GCF_000648655.2 Copidosoma floridanum | reverse complement strand
TAATAATTTTTTTTTTTATCATTATTATTATTTTTTTTCGTTTGTTTATGGTTTGAACGATTTGAAAGTTACGTTATATTGTATACTACGTACACCTACAAGTCAGAGCGCATTAGACATCACGTATTTGGCATTAGGCAACCATTTAAGTTTACCCTTACGTCATTGTTCGTTCCCACACGTCACGGCTCTCGTTTATTTTCCCTTGGCTATATACGAGCACCTATACATATTTTAAAGTTCTTGGCCATTACTAGGCATGCAGCTATATGTTCACACACACATAATAAACACATGCTATATGCGCACAAGAGAGTCAGACTCAATAATCTGCTCGTTGACTCTCTCTCTTGCACGCGAGCACGTGGATAGGGACGGGGCGGGGGTGAACTGGCCTTCATTCGGGGCGAAGGCGAAGGAGAAAAATTAGCTCTAGACGGGGATCGAAGCTCTCTCTCTTTCTCTGCACTTTGCTCAATACACATACATGTATATATATATATATATATATATATATGGCTACATGTGTTGGTGGACGCACAGTAGTGGCGACCCCGAATCTTCTTTACCCTTGTCCTTTATCTCAGGCGCCTCTCTGCTGACTCTTCTTTATTTTCGCTCGACACGAGCCAAATGACTGACGCCCTCTCGGGCTCTTCTCACCGACACGTTTTTTTCATTTTTAACGATGTAACACTTTTCTCTTTTTTTTTTTTTTTCCCATACGACATTGGGGATGACTCGGTGTTTTTGGATGGACAAAAATTGGGCTGCTGAAGATGATCATTACTGTCCCGCTGTATAAGTAAACGAGCCGAGGCTGACGACGGAAACGGAAGCAATAATTCATCAGGTAGCACTTGGTACAGCCGATATTGGAAAATTATACTAATCATCAGTTGCGCGTGATTTATCCGACACTTTCGCAGTGCCGAGGAAAAATTCTTTCACGGGATCTCTCGGCACCTAATATACTGATTAACTTCTTTTTTTTTTTTTGCCGCGTCTTGATTACCGTGGATAAAGCATGAGGAAAAACAGCGGTGAAATGACTCTCGCTCCCTAGCAGAAAATGAGCTATGAAGAACCCCCACGGGGAGTAAATAAGGAAAACGAGATTTATTTTAGGAGCACACGAAAAAAAAAAAAAAAAAAAAAAAAACCTATATCTCTCAACTAATCGCGACACTTGTTGTTCAAAAAATCGATCAATTGTAGCGGCATCCGACGTATAAAGTCAGACACCCACTCATTAATAAAACTCTCGCCTCCTCCAGGATTGCGCTCGACAGCCTCCCCTAGCCATATCACACCTCTATCAGCGTGTCCCAACAGCCCATAACCCCGATCCTCGCGAGCTTTCCCCCTTCAAAAGCCTTCAATTCTTTACAAAGAAAAAGCTCCAAAAAAAAAAAAACCACCCACCCACCCACGCCAGTGTATACAATAAGCTTATCTTTAAACCGCGCGAGCACACACACATGCACACAGGGAGTCGAGGAGCACTTTGAACCTCACCTTCGTAACCCCCACGACAAATCCCAGCTTCAGAGAGAGAGAGAGAGAGATAGAAAAAGAAGATATCGATCCCCTCTTTTTCTAAAGAGCCACCTACGGAATGTGTTCCCCCGAATAACCTTCTCGCGCATACGGGGGAGAGACGGGCGTAGTAGCGCTCTTTAGCTTCCGGCATTTCTCGCTGGCACGTGTCTCTTTAAAAGAAAAAGAAAAAAATCCCAACCTTCCAACTCTCTGTCTCTGTTTGTGTACACGTGTGTTAGAACTTAGACAGACGGAAAGAGCTTTTGCGAACGACAAAACGAGCCTTCGGCTTTAAAAGCCAGTCAATTGTACGTATTACGCATGTATGATAACACGGTATGATGTACACTTGCTCATCGATTGCCGAGAAAAGCTCGTTTCAACGCTGCAAACCGAGTGTTAATGTACGTGGCTATTTTTAAAAAAAAACAAGCACGCTGTTGCTGTAACCAACATTGGGTGCGATTCGGTGTACCATTGAATCGTGGCAGTGTGGCCCTTTTTTCTTTTCATATCAAAATAGATCAACCCCCACAATCCACTTGGTTGAACTGTAATTTGGGGGTGGTTACTTAGCAGCTGGTGATTTACGTTTGGAGGAGTTTTGTCGATATTTATAGAAAGAGCGGATCCCCCTGACACGAGCTTCGAGGGGAAACACGTTTTTTATGATTTACAAGCTTTTGTGTTTCACTGTGGGATGTTACTTGGAGTCCAGTTGTATACCTTTTTAAAAGAAAAAGAAAAAAATTATCTCTTTTCTTACGTTGGTTTAACGGTGTGAATAACGCAAGTTGTTGTTTCAAAACAACCGGAAAGTATTATATGCAGCCTCAAAACTTTTTCTTTTTTTTTTATTCGGCGTTACGATGCCAAACGGTTAACTATGAAAGCTCCAGATGTTGAGAGAGAAAATTTTTTTTGTGTATTAGGTACACAGTTTTTCCAAAATGTCGACCTTGTATTTTGCTCCAAACGGCGATTGTTGTTTTGAAGAGGTGAAAAAAAATTTTGCGACACCTACATAAGCACACAAAGTTTTTAGATTTTGGTATATCAAGCCTTTTTTTACTGGGAGCTTTGGTCAAAAAAGTAAGTTAAACGATTTCCAACAAAAAAAAAAAAAAAAAAAGGTTTTACAGTGGAAAAAGAAAAGTTCCTTTTTAAATATTTCATTGTTCGGATAGTAATTTTTCTTTTAATATTAAACTTGTGAACAAAGTTTTAAACTTGTCAAAACGGGGACTGCCTTGTGGTGCAGGGAGAAATCAAAATGCAACCAGAAGCGTAAAGTTTACCATTCATACATGCATTTACATACAAATACATATATGTAACACATTCGTACAATATGACTGGAAATTGGGTCATTTCACGTTTAAAAAGTTTTTTCCCTCCATGAGGACAGAAAATGTGTTATTATAAATCTATAAAATTGGATGTCTATACGTATTTTATTATTACGTTCGTGTAATATTTTCCGCCTTTATAATGTCTGACGTATTTGTCAAAATTTACATGTGATATCGTAATATTTTTCATGAATTTAAATTTTTTTCTCTAATTTTCGGATGTCGAGATGAAAAAAGAGATACATCAAACAAAGGGAAAAATTTTTTGGTCCAATGAATTATAAAAAGTCATTTCTTAACAGTTAATTATTCATTTTCATAAAATTTACTATTATTTCAAGTGTTACGTTCTCGATAACTATATTTTTATCCAGACACATTAAAGAAAAATGTATTATTTACACTTAAATGTTAGCGTTTCACTGATGATTCGTATTTTTGTCTGTTACAGGTGAGGCGATGCTTTTTCGTCTAAAGTAAGTTTTACCATCCTCTCGAACATACATTACACTCATCCCACAGGTTACCGATAAAACAAAATACCACTTACACTTGAAAAATAAAAAATTGCTATTCCAAAAAAACGTCGATGTGATAGAAAGCTCTATACCCATTCGTCAAGACCTACAGGAAACACTCGCCATCAATCGCCAAAAAATCACAATCCTCCTGTTGATGGCCCGAAGAAAACAGTTTGAAAATATTTACAGCAACGCAAAGAGAAAAATTTAAAAAATAATAAAAATGATCAACCTACACTCGCAAAGGTCGTGCCGTCCAGTCAATCGGATTCAAATACACACGCGCGCACGCACACGCAGGGAAAACGAGCTCGCGTTCTTTGATCTGTCCCGTTCTTTTATGTCACAGGCACCCGATTTACCAGCTCGTTAAGTACAGATGGGCTGGAACGTTTGAAACGCATCCATCTCTTTCCGTCTTTTTTTTTTACACTGTCTGTCTTTTGCCCACGTATATTTGATGTTATACATACGTCCCCTCTCGGTGTTACGTATTTCACTTCCCGAGGAATCTTAGTTACCGATTTCCGCCCTTGTGAGTTTAGTCTTTGGTGATCGCTTTGACTAAAGTGGATTGAATGAAACGTTTCATCACTAGGTGATGATGAAACACTTCATCAGGATAGCATTTTTAGGTGATTAACTATTCAGTCGAGTCGAATAATTTTATGTATAAGTACACGAAAAAAAAAAAACTACTTTTTGTTTGAACAAACGCTTTTATATAAAACATTAATTCTTTTAAAATTATTGTTTCTAGAAGTATTTCATTAACTTTGTAAATTTCGATTTACATTTTTTATTTTATAAACTATATGTACACTTCCGTAGTTAGACAAATATTTTCGGTAGCTCGATTCGCAATCTTTGTATAAAATATATTTAAGTTGTAATGATTGAAACATAAGTACCATTTGAAAGTTACAAACATTACAATAATACAACTAATGAACATGAGATTATTGATTGGATGTAGGTTTGATTTCAAACCGAAGTAATTCCAATATCTTGGTACAGTTGGTTTTTACTTCCAGGATAACTTTCCATTATACATTCCAATATCTCGTTGCACATGCGTTTTCTTTTCGAGTACTCTTGACTGTAAAACTTAAGATCCTTCTCGGCTTTTTTCTTGGCACCACTTAAATCTTGCTTCCCTGAACTTTCCATCAATTCATCAAGCTTAGCAGTAAATTTTGCATTGGACTCCTTCAGGCGATTCCTTTCTCTCACAGCTTCTTCCAAACTCATGCCACACTTGAGAGAATTAAGAGCAGATTCTTGAGCCTTTACCTCTTTTTCTAACTCTTGTAATTTCCTATTTTGCTCGCTTGCATGTGACTCCAACTCTCTTTCAATCATCTTCAACTCCTCCAGGTTTTGTTTTGTATCTTGTTTTGCACAGTAAACTTTTTGTTTACCATTAATCTGGAATTATGTACATTATTATAGGTAAGAAAGTTATGGACTTTGGTGGATGAAATGAGAAAGGTCTCTTACTTTGACAAAAATTTTTTCATGATCAGCTAGTTTTTCAAGAGCTTTCTGTGTGGCACTTTTGTTGTGTTCTTTTTCCAGAGCATTGGCCACATCATTGGCACTGAATGGTCTGTTTTTCAGCTTCATATACCGATAAACAGCTTCGGTAGTCATAGTGTTGTTGTTGATCTGAAAAATAAGGATCAGCAAGATGAATATATGTAAAAAACACTAATCATTGCTTTAATTATTAAACGAAAGAATTATCTTTCTCACACGAAATCTATAGTTACGTTAAGTTATTTTCTTTATTTGTAATACTTATATCACTGCCTATCATAAGACAAACGTCTGAATGTATACAAAGCCGAGAAAATACAAACTTTTCTTTTAAAACAAACCATAAGTGTGTAACAGTCAACTCACATTTATGCGCTCTAAACGTACAATAGCTACTTTGTCCGTGGAATTCCGGATCACCATCACTTAGATAACATTAGGTTGGTTCTCAAAAACTGACATTCCCTACCACCAATTTAAGTACGTTTACAAAATATAAATATTTCAAACAAAGTGAAATATTCAACAACAACAAATTGAACTCGATTTGTGATGCGCGAAAAAAACGTGTGTGAACCAGTTAAACGTGAAAAAGACATCTAGTGGTGAAGATTGAAGTCATTGGATGCTATACTTAAGTCGGTACTGTCGGTATCTATAGCGATACTCTCATGGTAACGTGATTAAAAATATTATGCTTGTTTCTGGCTAAAAAGTTTTATACATTAAATAAATAGGAGAAAAATACCATGTAGGCTGAAAATACAATTATACGCGGTTCAAAAAATGCAAAAATATGACTGTTTTAATATATGATGAATAGCAAAATTTATAAAAATTTAGTTTATTGTCGTAAAAAGATTTTGTAAAAAAAAGTNGGGGGGAGGATGATGGAGCCGACATAGGTAGAAAAAGCAAAGATAAAGTAATTAGCAGAGATGGGCATAAGTTAATAGATCTAATAAACAACAAGGGATGGTATCTGTTGAACGGGAAATGGGAGGGTGACCAAGAGGGAGAATACACTTATATATGCAATTTTTCTTTCTTTTAGAACGTATTTCTAAAAAAAGATAAAACTTGATCTAAGGTTTTTATAAGTGGACGTATTCTTCGATGAATCCAGTATGATATTTATAGAAGAAAAAAATCTATTGCAAAAACAAAAAAAATGTGCTCGTCACGACAACACACACGGTACAAAAAAATCGTCAAAGTGTAAGAGAAAGTAGTACCATCCTTGACAAAAAAAAGGGACGAGAGACAAGAGGACAGAAAAATTACATGGGAGAAGTATCGATAGCTTTCGCTACAATCATTTTATTTCGTGCAAAAGCGTGTGACATGTTTTTTTTGCTAGAGTCTCGTTTTTTACCATCAACCGACGTGATTACGTGTTTTTTACGCTCGAGTGAGAGATAAAAAAATCGATTGATCGCACGTACGCACGAACGTAGTACTTGGAAGCGTTTCAATTACAATCCGACATTCGAGCGGTTCGTTAAAATTTCCCGAGGAAAAGCAATTTTCTCGTCGCTTTTCACGTCCCGGGGTTACTTTTGTTTTTGATGACAGACGAGCGGGCCGTGATTAATTTTTTCGCCGATCGCTCGGACCGTTGGACAGGTTATTTGTCAAAAAAAGTTTCACGCGCTAATTACCGATGGAGACGAAACGGCCAGACTAAATTTGCAGCGCTTGCAATCGCCAACCGTATATAATCAAGAGCAATTTTTTAATTAAAAGTTGAAAGATCGAGAGCACGGAATCCGATGAAATTCAATCAAGTCGCTCCTTCCGGTGCTGCATTGACAACGATGTGAAAAACGAAAATAAAAAACATAAAAACATACATCCCTATTGTCACTTTGAGCCGAGCTCCGACTACGTCCTCTTCTTACAGGGCGCCGACAATAGGAGCGTGGAGGTCGCTCGATTGTTGAAAAGTCCAATTACTTCTGCCACTCTCTCGTTGCTTCATATCCTCCGACAAATTAAAAAACTTGTTTTGATTGGAAAAATAGAAAAAAAAAAAACAAAAATGTATTCGATTGTGTGAAAAAGCAGAGTTAGATGATAACAATTTTTTTTTTTTTCTTTTTTCAAAAACGTGTAATGCTCTGTTTTCTTTTAAATATTTTTTTGATTCCTAATTAAAAAGTTTTTGGCAAAAATGTCCAAAGAAATGCTTAATCACTTATTTTCTTTTCGTAGAGATGGAAAAAAAAGTTTTAGAAGAAAAATCGCAAAGCAAAGGACATTCGAAAGAAACATGCGTACGATCGATCGAAAATCATCTCACGGTAAAGGTAAAAATCCTCAACAAAAGAAAACCCCTAAATCTCCACCCTCTATCACGGTAATCCCTCGCGTCTACCACATTGTTACTACAATCGTCATTGCTGTTGTCATTGTCTCTGCTATTCCTTTGAAATTTCACCGGTGCAAAATAAATGAGATTCCGCGTATTTCACCCCGGCTATTGCTGTCTGAAATTCATACGGCAAAATATTATATTCCTCCCTCCCACGCACGTATATTCCGAAGCACGCGGCAATGAGGGGGATGAGTGTATACATCGTTCGGGCGCAAACGAAAAACTGATTATCTTCTTTCCTCGTGACAATCACATTGATGACAATGGGCAGCAACAATGTCTCGTGGATTTTTTATCCAACGCGTGTATCAGTCAACTACTCGGAACAAAAACCCACTACCAAACCACGGAATCCACAACCGGGCCACGGGTGCTCCTCCCACGCTGCAGCTTCTTGTATGTGTACGTTCCCTGTTTCGAAGTAACACTCTCGCACACGTGTATGTATCGTATGTCGAGTGTAACGAATAATTAACAAACAGGGCAAAGTGTGTGCACAGACGTGCCCAACTTGGATTTGTAATTACTCCGAGGGTTGAGCTGGCTACCGATGATTGAACCGCGGAAGCTCGACTCTCTTTGTCAGAGGTGTATATACACATCAGCCAACAATTAGCGAGGAGATTTGGTGCGACTGCGCATTAGTTATTAGATTTGGGGGATAGCGCGATGGAGGGCTTGGTGTTTGCGTATACTTGTGCTCCTTTACAGGGGAGACCAGTGAATTGTGGGTCAGAGGCTTTGCGGTGAATTTTACAAATATATTTACTTTGTTCTGTTTCGTTGATTGCTTATAGCTTTTTTTCTGAGAAACGGATTCTTCCCTTTTTTTTTTTTTTTTTTTTACCGTGTATTCATCGAATGTTTCTGCATCAAAGTATGGAGCGTCAAAATGTCATCCAAACAGAGCCACTCTTGGGCAGTCGAACTAGTGGGAAATTCATTCATTTCTTCACTGATCGGTATTATCACGGCAAAAATAGGGGAAACACTCGTTTTCCGGTTTACTATTTACCAGTTTTTAGTTAAATTACGTTTACCGTAGAGTATACGAGCAGCGAGCGATATTAAGTAGAACAAACCGAAAATAGCCAGACGGAAGACACGAGTTCTTGAATGAGTTATATATTTATTCATGAATATTGGGTAAAACTATTTAAAAAAAAGGACAAAATATTAATATAATATTAAATGATTGAAACTTTAAATCTGTAATTTTTATAGATAACATTAATCGCCCAGTTTAGCGAAGAAAATAAATATAAATAGCACTAGTATAAATTTTAATTCATTCAGTAGAAAATTGATTCCAACTTATAAATCAATGGACAGTATAAGCTTGAGATTCATATTGTAAGTATGTATGTTTATGTTTCGTTTTTCCTTTTTTTTATTATTGCATCACTATAGGAATTGTATGAAAACCAAACTCAAATATCACTTGTTGACAAAACAAATGTAAACAAAAAGATGTGTCATCGAATTAATAACCTTAAATATTTTTTTCTTTTCAATTCGATAAACCGAAGCAACAAGATAAGTATCGTACACACAGCAAAGCGAAAACGCCGATTCAGCAGCAAACGAAAGAGTAGCTCCTTTAAGGACGCGCCCGTTAGGTACGTGGCTAACTTGGAGAGAGAGTATAACGATTAATTGGACGAATAATAGCGCAACTGGATCGTCCGGCGAACGGTCGTAATTGATGATTTGAATTGAATGGCTTTCGAAAGTGCAGATCCAGAGTTTCCGAAACACATAATTGAGCCTCGGTCGGGGGACAAGGGAAGGCTTTGGGTGCTCACTGGTTGCCCTTGATTTACCGCATTTCGGCTCCCGCGTTAACGGGCGCGTGAGAAACAAATGATTTTCACGAATAACATTGCCGTACTTTGGAAATCGGTTGTGTTACATATCGACGAAAAATAATTAATCATCTCAAAGCTTCGCGTAAGGGGCTTACAGTTCCAAACACAAAAATAATACATCGCAAGACCGATTGGAACCCATGCGTCAGGTGGTTGGATTGGTTGTGCAACAATTTTTCTCTACCAGCTTCGTACTAGTTTTGTTACTCAAGCGAGGATATTCTTCTTTACCAGCTCCAACTGCCAGGTCCTGCACGCCCGTATATATGTGGCCCGAGGAGTCACTTGCGAAATCTTTCGTGCAATGGGTAGCGCGTTGGACGTATCGATTATCGAAGGTAACGTCTCTTGGAAAACGCGCAAGGCCGGGGGCGCGGAGAAGAACGAGAATGGACGTAACGAGCGGAGAAACGGAGGCTGCGCCGGCTCGTTAGTCGCGACGACGACGCTTTCGTGCCCACTTTACGCGCGAGATGGGAGGATTTTAAGGGTGGATCCTCGGGAGTGTTTAGTCGCCATTGAAGAGTTTCGTAGCCAAGGATCGTCTATTTTTTATTTTTCCAAGGGATGCTCTCGAGGCCAATTTGTTTAATTTTTTTTTTTTACATCTCACCTTTTTCATTTCCCCCTTTCCCCCTTACTTGGGCATCGCATGCATCAACAAACCTGCAGCAGCTGTGTACGGAGCAAAAGTCACAATATCCACTCGTCCTCATGAAAAATGCATCCGGGTCCCGTCCGCTATATCCCTTGCGTAAAAAAAAAAAAAAAAAAAAAAAAAACCTCAACAGCACAGTCAGTCCACCGAGGGTGTGCGTATGCATAGAAAGAGTGGCCGTATACGCAAACCGTGCAAACAGTGTAGCACCCCCCGAAAGCCCACCTAAGCTCGGGAATAAACAATTTCGCGCGAACGGGGGAACGCCCGACTCGTTAACCGGTCGAGCTGTACAGTGTGCACGTAAGTCACAGTAGCTGGCAAAGAAGAAGGTGGAGGGGATGAGGCTAGCCGTTAATTTTGCACTTTCCCTCCAGGCCCCGTTTCGCGCTACCTGAGATCATGCATACGCGTACCCAGGTCGAGGTATACCGTATACCAGAGGAACACATGGTGCTGGAGTATATAGTTGGGCGCAGACTGGGATTTACGATTTGGACGCCACTCTGTGCATATTGTACACGTGGGGGTGGATGCGCATAATGTAACATACGAAATGTATATGTACGTGCAGGGCACACTTTGGCATTAAATTTTTTTTCCTTTTGTTTTTTAATCTCGCATACTGACAATTCCATCGCTGTATAGTTTATTAATTATTATATACATCGAGGGCTGTATAATTTATTAATATATGTATATATACATCGAGGATATCCAATAACAGAAAAGGGGGCTTCCCTGCACGGGGATGGTATGAGAGAGGGTGATTATTAATTGACATCCGAAAAGAGCTTTGTGCCTAATGCGTGGTTTTGTTTTGATCGAGTTTAGGTTCGACGGTGCGAGGAAGGGGTGGGGGGAGTTTTGTACGTTATTAACAACGGCCCGAGGGGCTAATCGCGCGGGGGGACGATTGATAGGTGTTGTTCATTTGGTATTGATTAGGTGTAATGTGATCCGGTATCGGCCACTCGAGCGCGTCTCTTTGTGTTTCACCGCGGGTACTTTTCGGGTATATATATATATACATGGGTGGGCCGCCCTGTGGCGAGTAAAACTTGAACTTGGGCGTGTTTTGATTTATAATATATTGGGGATCGCGAGATGACGTATGACTCGCGGCCCCAAGGGGTCGTGGGGGTAGGAAAGCCAAGACGACGCCAATTTAAAAAAGTTGGTGATGGCTACCCTTGTATAAGTGGCATCGAGTTGCGGGTATCCCTGAGGGGGTGCACTGGAGCCTCGGCTTGGTTTTACCGTTGCTTGTAGCTACTGCTTGCAAGATCCACCCGAAGGAAAAGCCAACGAGGCAGTGATAACTGAATACAAAAAGGGCCCTTGGTTCCATCGCAAGAACAACTCCTGCAGAGTTCCACTCGACGCGATTCGAGGACAGATAACGGGGATGCAAGCAATTGGCTGCGGCTGGCTTATTCGGCACGGACGCGAAAAATTAACTTATGTCTTGATTTTTTTTTTTTTTTTTTAACTTTCGCGTATCGTGAGTCAAAAGCTCCAGTAAACGTCTCACCTCCCATTGGTTTTCAATGAAAAGGAAATAACAACACTTTGCAGCCCCAAAACCCCTTTGGTGTACAATGTCACTAAATTCACACTTTGTTAGAGGAGATGTAGGGGCTAGTTGTAACAGGAGTAAGTAGCAAAGGTTGGTTAGAAGGGGTACGTTTTAACAATGGATTCAACGACTGGTTTGAAGACGTTAGAGATGGTTGTAATGTTTTTTTTCTTTTCGACACAACACAGGAATAATCGAGCCGTCAACAGGTGCTTTTGTGACACTAGAACCAGCAAAGAGCCAATCAACTTTCCTGTGACTTTTCAAAATTGTGGCACAACCAGCCCCTATGCAGTGCCATGTAGATTGTCAATGGTCGGCGATTCCCATACTCATCGTGATAAAAGTCATTAGGAACCGATACACCGTCACACCCAAACAGCCCATCGTTAAATTTCAATTGACTGCTATACTAGTGCATTCGGGATGTACTGGTGTATTGCTATGCGTATACACACACACACGCAATACAAGCAAACGTCATTGGCGTTGATATTGGTACGTATTCCTTTCCCATCCATCAATCAAACGACACAAGTGGCTCTTTCTCTCCCTCTGTCATTTACGCAACGATCAAGCGATCTTAAGTAACGATACACAGTTCGCAGCGAACAGTATATATAATAACAAGCATTAGCCGCACTTGCAAAAGTATATCGGATCGATAGCTTGATTTTTTTTTTTTTCCCCAGCTGTACACGTCATCATTTATATTACCTATACTTGATGTACACGGGCGGGTCTTCTGATTAAACGCTTTTAAATGAGTCTATGATACATACCCAACCGGACTCTATCCCGAGTCGGTGTACGTGCAAATACACACACATAAATATATGGCTACTTTGATGGAGCAGGATCTAGTGTAATTAAGATTGATTCCCAAGCTGTATTCCGCGAGTCATGTCCCGAGCGAGTGCGTTTATATGCACACGTATAGCCGTAGTGTAAGTGTGGCGTTAAAGCTATTAATATAAGCATGCGAGAGATGTGTGTGTGTACATATACATACAAGGGGGAGGATAATGAACATTTTAATTTTGCTCGTTTATCCGAAGCTGATGGGGAAGGAAAAAAAAGTCGAGCGGGTGCCGTGCGTCTGACGGGTTTTGATTTGCATGTGAGAGATGGTATCCTTTTTTTTTGTGTGAGAATGATTGGTTGCTGGTTTTTTCTTGCAGAGTTTTTTTTTTTTTTTTTCATCAATCTAGTTGGATTAGATGCTATGACTGTTATCCGGAGGTGTTGGTCGATCATACGTTGGAGTAAGAAGAAAATTAAATACACGTGTATGGATGGTTTTTTTTTTTTTTTTTCCAAGATAAATTTTCATGAATTAAAAAAAAAAAATTTCACGCTATGCAACAGTCAGCTTTTCTTGAAAAGAATCATTTTTATTGTTTTGAATTTTTTATCCATCACTGTTTACAGTACAGTACTTATTGAGAATGAATTTTTTTTTTCCAGCGTATAATATTTCTTAAAATGTATCGTCAAGTGTTTAAAATCAAACATTTACATGTATCTCTGACTCTTTGACTAATGCTTTTTTTTTTAATGTCTTTCGCGCAAATAGTAACCCATCGTTTTAGCTAAAAAAAATTTTTTAAGAAGTATGCTAAAAGTAGTGATAAAAAAAAAAATTCTTAGCACATGCAATACATTACACTGATAGGAAAAGAAAAATTACGTTTCAAATAAATTTAAAAAATCACATGTCAAATGTTGTGTTACCAAACGTACAAAATCTGAGTAAGATCAAGTATTCGTAAATTTTTTGCTCCGCAAGAAAAAACTCCTCTATTAAAATCACATTCAACGCATCATTGATACGTAATATAGAAACTCGGGGAAAAAAAAATTCCAATCATTGCTCGTAGTTAATAAATCAATTACAAATACTTGAAACTCGTGCACGAGGTACAAACAAGAAAATACATTATATACACATTTCGTCGAGGAAACACTGTAACGGAGGAGCACAACTCGTTGCAATTCGCAAAACAATTAATTTCCATTAGCGAGCTAATTAAGTATACGGGAATATCCAATGGATACGGACACTGCACGTGCACGCGTACGCGGCGTTAATCAAGTGACTCTTCTCGCAACCATTATAAAACACGTAACGCATACGGATACGATTACACGCACGGAAGCGACGCAAAGTCGTATTTATATATAAACACAAATCCTACCGTACGTGCAACTTTTTTTTTCTTTTTTTTTTTCTTTTCCCGCACAAACAAACACGCGCCTGTACGCAGCAGCGCAATAAATCTCCTACGGTTTTATGAACGATCGGATGGAAAAAAAAAAAAAAAAAAAAAAGGATGATTTAACGCTCGAGCAATCGGAAACAACGGCATCTTTTTTTCAATCCCACCCCCTTTGGCTCTGCGGAGCAGCTAACAAGTTAATAATTAGCAGAGCCGTAAATCGAGTGGGCGAGCACAAATTACCATGCCACCGAAACTCCCGGGGAGAGGAGCGGAAAACTTTTATTTTATCACGCGATAAATTTTGCGCTCCCCCGCGCGTATAAATATTACTCGTAAAAGCCGTGGGGAGGGGGGGGTGGGGGTGAATAGCAGCGCCCCAATTAGATCCCGAAAAGTGTTTCGCTGCTAATTTTTAATACTACGGCGCGCGTGTGTGCTCGAGTTACTCTAGTTTTACTCTTTGCCGCTTTGACTGCAGGTTTATGGATAAGCTGTGCAGGGAGACGCTAGTTTTTTTTTGTTTGTTTTTTTTTTCTCTCTGTATGCGGGAGAAGCGACGCTCTTCGACACAGTTGACAGCTATCTAAAGTGCCACGGATGCTTTCGCCTACACTTTTCATTTTGTTTCAATCATTATAATCTCACTGGACACCTTCACACCCCACACCAAAAATTAAACTTAACGGCAATTATTTTGTAACTGGATTTTTGACGCGTGTGATCGTATCGCTCCAGAACTGATTCAACAAACCGAGTGGTGGTATCGATCTCTCGAGAAAAAAAAAAAAAAAAATCCATGGAGGCCCGGAACGCGTATCTAAACCTGTATGTATACCGAATATGTAAAAGATGAAAAATCCAGAATTTTTGGCCCTATGCACACACCGAAGCGTCAAATCGGCGCGGAGATAGAGCACAAATTCGTGTATCTCTGGAGCGCAGACCTCGTGGGTGGATCGTCATCGATCCCAGCTCCGTTTGACAAAGGGAGAGGGACACACGCATGCGGGGTAACTTTATTGCCGGCCAACAAGGGCCAAGCATTACACACGCACGCTCCGAAAGGAAATTAGGGCAGATTGGTCCCTTTGGCACGTACGTGGACTGTCAGTTGGAGAGGTGGGAGGACACAGGAGGGATGAGCGTGACGGTGACACGCGCCTGGCTGTTTTCGTGCGAGCTGTGTAACGTACCTACAGGATGGGGGAAGAGATTTTTATTCGCGTGTTGATCGTTTGACTGCCGTGAGTGGCTGACTTTGATTAGTTTCGTTGTCGCGTTATTCCTCGGGGCGCGTTTTTACTCTCGTGTGTTTATGCCATTCGGCCGGAAAGATGTGTGGCGCGATGGGAGGGGTGGAAATATATCATTCGGGTGTAATATGGTGTGATACGGATCGCTGATGGGACGGGACCACCTGTGGGACTTTCTTTCTTTTTTTTTTTTTTTTTTTTTTTTTTTTTTTTTTTTTTTTTTTTTTTTTTTTTTTTTT
>NW_019379463.1:655511-669145 GCF_000648655.2 Copidosoma floridanum | reverse complement strand
AAAAAAAAAAAAAAAAAAAAAAAAAAAAAAAAAAAAAAAAAAAAAAAAAAAAAAGTAGATAACCCCGCAAAGTCAACCCACTTACATATGTATGACTCGACCTACTCCGAGTCATTGCCGACAAAATTCACGCGCACACCCACCAGAGCTAATAAAAACACAGAAAGGACATTCTTACTTTTACCCAACGAAAAAAAAAAATCTCGGGGCAAACAGTGTACTACTTACTGCCCCGGCGTTCTCGACAGCAAACCCCAACCTACAGCTGAGACTTCCCACATTCATCACACGCACCTCACGTAAATATATGTGTATATACATATATATACATATATATAATATATACACATCCACCCTGTACGGGTCTACATGTATATACACACACATGGACAGGATAACCCGGAGGGAACGCGTCTCGAGAGAGATCCTCCCTTCGCCCGTTACGTGGAGTTGCACACAAAAGAGCCGTGCAGTGTAGGGAGAGAGAGAGAGAGAGAGAGAGCTCAGTTTGGCCCCGAAATTTCCATAAATCTCCATAATCCGAGCATCCATGCTCTACATGCTTTGCCACCTTTTGCTGATGCGTGTCCTACGCATACCGGACCATATTTCTATTTAATGCTCCCATCACTCCTCATGCGGATGATGATTTCTTTCGACGTCCCTGTTGCTCGCTACCTGTACAATATCCAACCGCAAGAATACACTTCCTCGTGTGTTAATCCCAAAATGAATATACCGCGCAAGATTCACTGGACTGAACATTACCAATTCTATGTGATGGAAGAGGGAATCGTTTTATTGACATTTCGTTGATTCGACAATCACGACGAGGTACTCTGGCTTGAATGCTAGACAACCGCGAAAGGAAAAAGGTATGTGTGTGTGTGTGTGTGTGTGTGTTCAAGAACTTGTGTGTTAAATGAATTTGTGGGTTGAAAATATTTTGGTTTACACGTGATAGTTGAAATACCTACCGTAAACCCATAAATTGTTACTATGTAAATGATATGCTTCAAGTGTGATTTTATTGCGTTAGAGTGCTGTTGCGATCACTCATAAGTATACTTTCATCAAACTTTGCTTATCGTTTGTGGGGAAAAAAAAAAAAAAAAAATGTTATACTGCTCCACCTCAAAGTAGTCATTGCTGCTCAACTATTTGGCCCAACGTCTGAAAGATCTTCAAATTTGCTCGGCATAAATATAGAGTATTGTGTAAAAATTAGGGTTACGAAGAAAAAAAGGGCAACAATGCGCGTATCACCTTTCATTAGCTTCAGACACTTGTATCATATACACCCAAAGTCAACAATGAAAAAAAAAAAAAAAAAAAAAACTTGCGAAAAGCTAAGGTTTTACGAGCAATCTCCATCCGTCTATCGTTTACTCGTGTAAAGTACAGACGAGTGATTTATGTGTATACATTTATGTATACATTTATATATATATTCACATCTGTTCAGTAAACTTTACTACTTAAAATCGTAGGTTAATTGCGGTACTACATAGTTAAGTCCGTCGAAAAAAAAATATATAGCAAAAGAAAGTGGGCACAAATGACACTATTTGTTACAACGATTGTCTCAATTGTGCGACAGAGACCTTCACAGACTTGAGCCGGCGAGTTCCTTCCTGTTCTCATTTTTCCCTACATCCGGTGTTGTGGAAATCGGAGAGTGTATTTATAGACGAAGGTTGAAAGTAAAAGTTTAATGGTTTGATTTAGCACGAGTGGAAAGTAGGATTTTTACTTTATTTTTTATGTTGCACACATTTCACTTTTGGTCGATGGAGGGCACCTTTTTTGCATTTGGTTGTCACTTTAACCGGTGACACGCGTCTTTCCATTACGTCATTTTGTCCATCGAATTGGACTCAAGATTTTTTTAATTAAAAAAAGAACCACGTGCTTACGGGCTTAGATTGAAGTAAGTAGTAACAATTGTACATAAAAATCATCAAACTTTACTTGTATGAATTTTGAATTATTCGTAATAATCGATAAAAACGATTTTCGGTAAATTCATGTGTGTCTTACCAAAACCGTCTTGTACTACTTCAAGCATTGACACGTACGTAAGTTTATTATACACTACAGTTTTTGATCTAATCTTGAGGAGGGAATGAAAATAAAAGAACATAAAATTAACAATGGATTTTTTTTCAATTGTGAAATAACCATCGTCCTGTACATTAAATTCCTTGTAATGATTACAAAAAATCATAGGAACATTAGAAAAGCCCTGCTCGTACAAATTGCATTTCTCATTTTTTTACATCTCAAAAAAAAAAAAAAAAAATGACACTATTCTCTTTACGGATGACCTTAGGGCCCTTGGACTGAGACACTGTTGATATAAATAAAAGAAAGAAAAAAAAGGAGATAATTTCAAATAAATTCCTTAATTCGTTACGTGAGTAGCCCAATAAATTAAGGAACTATACTGTACAAATGCTAAATAAAAAGAAATGTTTCTGATTGTTCATGAGCCTGATTGGCATCAAGTAATAACGCTAACATCGTAACAAGTGTTGTTTTTTTTTTTTAGTTGATTTATATCAAAATCAAAGGAAAATCAAAAATCGTGCTTATACAAATTTGGAACCAGAATAAAACATGTACAGTTTGAATGAAACAATTGTACAAAATTTCGTTAAAAATTAATAAATAACCCAAAGCATTTAGCACGAAGGCGCTATTCGCCCGCATCTCGCGTACCGATCAAAGTAAAACGACAGACGCGGTGGATGTTGCACAACATGCAAATCAAAGCAAGAATCATCCATCAAAGTATTGCCACCCCGAGGAAAACAAAGAAATCCTTGCGCAAGAGAGCGCCAGCTCGAACAATAAATCAAAGGAAAGAAAATCGCGGCGACCGGCCGAGCAAAGAGAGAAGAAGAAGCACGCGGGAGTCGATCGGCATCGATCACCGGATAATTAACGACCTGCCAGCCAACGCCGAGCACATACTATAAATTCCCTCCCGATCGATCTCTCTCTGCTCTGGTGCTCCCGCGTTAATATGCAGCTACCGAATCTTACGCAACTGCCGCAGCTGGTGGCTCTCTTTCACCTCGCATTGGTGTCTGCACGATTGCAGCTATCACAACAACCATTGTCTTTCAGGCTCGAACGCACACTCCCCCCTCGTGCAGGAGATTGATTTTAATGACGATCACGATTACCCTTCCCCCCACCCACCCAACAAACGATGAGAGAAACACGATTGCTTTGATCTGCGCTTATACCAATATGATCGATGCATGACCACAAAGATACAAATAATCTTTGAGCCCAGACGCGATAAATACCTATTGTGTGTTAAAAAAAGGGATGAAAAAAAATAAAATAAAATAAAATCCATCAGCAAAAATATAACGACACGGACGTGTACACAGTGAGCTTACGTGTAAGCACAGCCAAAGCGACTGCATAGGTACAAGTTATACCCTCGTATTTGCCAGGAGTGTGATCCTCGGCTGTAATTTCACGAGCGCGCGCGTCACGTGTGTGGCTGAAAATAAAAAGGTGGCGATGCGACGAGTGACGTTAGAGGGGTAGTTTTTTTTTTTTCCTTCTAATTTTGGTGGCTTGTAGTGCGTACCGTTGTTGCGTCTATGATTCCGAGTAGAAGTTACGTGTGACAATTAGACCGGTACGGAGGGTGCGAAAGTTCGTACTTTATTTTATATTTTCAGGTATGGCGACGATACAGCCACCCTTACAGACTGACCAACCAAAATAGGTATCAGTCGAAGACTGCAGAGAATTTTTTTTTCGAAGAGTCGGTGTAATCGCGCTATTTTTATTACTGTTCAACATTTTATTAATTTGACAAGTATACTCTATGCTTCTCGAGAAGAATAGGAATTTTCTTACATTTTTCCGCAAACCTACGTACCAAATCCTACCTACCAAACTGTATGAATTAAATTTTAGAATGTAAAGACTTTTTTTTTTTTTGTAAAGTAAATTTTAATGGTAAGTTAAAGTATTAAGAAAAATTACCAAACATAATTATACTTTGCGTCATATTGAATTTTATATTAACTACAATGAAACGCAGCGTCTAATTGTTTCTTAAAACAAAATAAATAAAATAAAATAAAAAAAAATTTTTTTAAATGAATGAAATAATATGCCTCCAAACTATTTCGTTTCATTGATTTTTAAAAAAACCTGGTAAACAATCAACCCCGTGACCCGTCTCAACCGATCACGCAACAAATAATAAGGCTTCAGGCAATAAATCCTTGAACAGGCGTATTCACGAGTGACGTTTCGATTGGCTTTCATGTCAATACCCACCATTACCGTTAACTTCATTAACCAAGCCCGTGTTAACGGGCGATGTACACACCGTTTGGTCAATCAGTAGCTTCGAGCACACGTGGTGGTGGTGATGGCCTAAATCTCCTACAAAATGCCCCAAAATTTGCTCAATTCGGGTTTACATCGCGAGTCAATGACACAGGCTTGGTTAATTAAGTGGAGAGTTGGTGGGTATTTTGACTTTCCTTCGCTCGCCAATGAACCCCGATCCCAACACCTGCAGCCCAAAGATAAAAAGAAATAAAAAAAGAACCCTGCCAGTATCCGCAGACACGGCTCGAAAAAAAGTTTAGAAAGACAAGCAGCACCTGGTTATAAATATATACGAGTGGGCCCACGATATTAGATCCGTAGAGAACTCGACCCTCGGATCTATTTTTAACAATCGTGAAACACGATGCTTATACCGCCGCTCCCAAGCTTAATTGCACCTCTTCTCCGCGTATAAGTATAATGAGTGCACACTTGGGTAGAGATATGTGTACACTTTTTAGCCTTCTTTCCCACGCACGTAACGCTAAAAGTAGAGAACCGTCTTACAGTCACGTCATCGCGTGCTCTGGGGTGTACCACAAACAATTGGTTCTTAAAGGGTGACATCGTAGTTTTTTTCTTCTTTTCATTCCTGAGGAACAAGCAGCCCAGTGTTGCGTCGAGCCATGGCGAAAAAAACCCCGCGTCGTGCGGGGATGAACCAACCCTCCTGGAATTTGTTGGATTAGCTTACAGTGGAAAAATAAAAGTCTTCTATAGGGGGAAAGGGGGGCTAAACCGGCTCCCCCTTCAAGGACGCTAAAAACAACGAATCCAGGTGGACGATAAGCCGCGCCGATTAGACACCCTTGAGCCTAAAAATACGCGTTGAAGTCCAATACCATTGAACCTCGCCAAGTGAGAATCCAAAATTAAGGCCCTTCCTCCCTCCCCCGATCCCATACGAGCGTGTAAACACAGATACGCTACTCCCCCTTGTCCCCGTGAAGGGGGGAGGGGTGAATCCAATTTCCAGCGTCTCGTGTACAAGCGTGTTTGCACGCACTCGTCTATACGCACGCTGGCCAATTAGGGGGAAGGATTCCGACGATTTGTTTTTTTTTTTGTTTTTTTTTGTTTTTGTTTTTTTTGTTATCCTATGCTTTACATGGGGTGGTTTTTTTTTGTTTAGGTGCTGAAAAAAAAAGGGTGATGGGGGAGGGACGATTATGTTTGTCAGATTGAAAAAGTCTGGAGGTCGAGATTCGATTACCTCGGTGCCCATACTCTGGCCGATGCGACGAGATTCGCCGGGAAATGTATCGAGTGAAATGTCTTCCCGAGGTCTCTTTGTCTTTGGATGGATTTTTCAACCTGTACCTTCGGAGAGGGGGGGGGGGAAGAGAGAGAAAAAAAAGAATAGTTAACGAAAACAACAAGAGTTCGTAACCTGCGATTGCGAAATATTTTCCTCGCGACCCGTCCATCCATTGCAGCCCAGCAAGGCACGGCGCCACGTCAAGAGAGCCTCGAGCGAAGACAAGTGCGAGCACAAGTGTAACATATACACATAAAGGTGGATTGAGAAAAATATTTCTCGCACCGCGGAGAGAGAGAGAGAGAAGGAATTGCAAAAGTTTCGCAGCTGCAGCACGCGCTGGGCGTTTGTTAGCCGGGCCGGAGAGAGGTTTTTTATGGCCCAAGAAGGAGGACGTGCTCGCAGTGTAATAACAAACTTTTATAAAGGACACGAGGAACGAGGCAGGCCTCCTCGAGGTGGCAGAGTTTCTGTACCGCAGTGGATGTGTACATGTATATGTATACATATGTACCTGTTGTTTTGAATTATGAAGGAAAAACAGAGGGGCTGCTCGGAAATGATGCTCGGATAAATATGTATACATGGTTGAAAAAAAAAAAAAAAAAAAAACGGTACGTGGCGTTTCTCTCCTTGTGAATGGCCGTGTGATGATCGCACTGTTACGAAGATTATCTTAGAACGGACACAAAAAAAAAAGTAAATAAAGGTTTCCAAGGAATCGGTAAAAAATATGAGCAAATCGAAAAATTCTCCATGAAAAAGCGCAATTGAATCACTAATTACCACCCCTTGTCCCTCCCTTTCCCTCTCTCTCTATCTGTCACTCGATCGAGAGAAAAAAAAAAAAAAAAAAAAAAAAAAAAGGAAAAATGCTCGTGACATTGATCCTTGAAAAAAGTCGTCAAGCTCGCGCAGACCTACACTCGATATACGGACGCGGCGCCAACAGGGGGTGGAGTGCATCCACCCACTCGCACGTACACACACGGACCCACAAATATGCATAAATACATTGAAATAAACGTATGTATATACATGGCCGCGTGTAGCTCTCGACCTTGACGCTCTAGCTCACAATGTGAGGATTCGACTAGCCACCGCGGCTATTTTCGATGCTCGCACACATATACATCACATACCTACCCCGCTCGCCTTTAAACTCGTATACACACACACATATATATATATATATATATATATATATATATACGCACATGGAGCTCATCGTAATACAGCTTAATACTCGTGTTTTACGTGACTGCGATTATATCTCTACACGACGGCACACGTGTTTCTGTGTGTGTGTGTGTGTGTGTACACAAGTACAGGTGCACAAGCCGAGGGTCACTGTCGTCGGCGCTACCACCCCCCGCCCCATCGCCCCTGAAACCTCTCTCTAATGTCAATGACGCGCTGCTCCATGTGGTATATACGCTTTCTCTTTCTTTCTTCCGAGCGAGCGAGCGAGAGAGATCGCACAGATGCCGATGATCGAGCGCAGATAGTGGACTTTTTTTCCCTCCCCCCTCACTTTGTCGGTGAAGTGCACACGCGATTTCGCGGTCAGGCCTTACCGCGTCCTCGCGGCCGTTGGGGGGGGGGGGGTTAATGTCGGGGCCGCTGTGTAGACGAGGAAACGCGTCGTCGGTCCGTTGGTACAAGGGTGCAGGGTTGTGGGCACCGGTGGTGTGACATTATATACATATTATAAGCGGCTCGGCCCGCTGCTTGGATAACGATGCGAGGCTCTTTGGGCTCCAAAGAAAGGCTTTTCCGGTCACTCTCGGATGGATGTATCGATCCCAAGACCTTCGTCGCTCTTTCATTTTTTTCCTCTTCGTTGGACAATTCGGCAAAGCGTGTATATATACGTATCTCTGGGGAATTTATGCCGCAAAGAGAGAGGGTGGGAGTGCTGATATTAATTGGGTTTATAATTCAAAGCGAAGCGTTATCTGATTTGTACCGCGCCCCGGGATATATATATATATATATATATATCGAGCTCAAGCCTAATGGATATGCTGCGGGGTTTATTGGGTTTGATTCGTTGTTGCTGTGGTCGGTTTTGTTCGTCGGCCTTGTGTAACTTATCTCCAAGTGAAACTGTTTGTGGTTAAAAAAAAAGACTTTTCGTGCAATCGAGGTGCAATTTTCTTTTTTTTTTTTTTCTTTTCTAGTTGAGGTAAAAATAAATACCTTCACCTTGACGATTAATTTCTTCGATCCTCGTAAGGACGGTATACTGTTTTGTTCATTACGAAATGAGTCGTTGTAATAAACCACGTGCGACAGAGTTACAGTATTAAGAGAGTATGTGGATTGACTGGTACTTGCTGTAAATAAAAAAAGCTGTACGGTCACGAGACGAATCAATGTGCCGAGATGGGCAAAAAAAAAAAAATCCCATTTGTCCTCTGATTTTGCAAAACACCCTGCCGATATGGGCGCGTCATTCTCTTCCCATCGCAAATGGTGTCTCTGCCTCGTCCGTTTGGCGCGTCCACCCTATCTCTAAACTCATCTACTCTGTCCGTTGATGAAATCGGGGGGAAAAAATAATAAACTAAAAGGTCCGCTCTCGCTCGGAGGAAGGGAATTCATTATCTGCCGAAATTCCGGGACGATCGTGTAGCTATTTCGACGCCTTCCCCTGCCCTCGTTTTCTCCAGGGCACTTCCTGCTCCGCATCACATGTTGGAAAAACCTTTTTCTTCTACATCCACTCGAAAAATAAAGTGAAAAGGACGAAAGTTGCGAAGGAAAAGTTCGTCGGGTCCTGTGGCATTTTTTCTGTACAGGTACACAAGAAAAAAATAGCCTCAACTTGTCGGTGTGTAGGAGGTTCCTTGCGTCAACACGTCTTTGGTCTTACGTTGCGAAATCTTCGTGTGAAATTGTTTGTCCTGCCTTCTTTTTTCTCATCCAAAAAAAACCATAGTCTGCCAAAATTTGTAACACATCAATCTTCTCGGCCAACTACCCAATTTTCGCACACCAAACCTTTTGGTAAAGAGATAAGACACAACGTAGAAAAAAAAAGACCTTCTACAACTCAAAAACCTTATCAGCGTGGACCATACGGGTATCAGTGTAAGTATAAAATAAAAAATAAAATGAAATGATAGCCGACCCGACTGACGCATCGATTTCTCAGCTTTTGGTTGGACGAAAATGGGCTGTCGATGGTTAACCCGGCGGATTAGACGTGGAAACAAACAACGCGTGTGAACGGCCGGAAGAACAGACAGATGCGAGGATGTTAGTTTGTTGACCGAAGGTTTTGAACTAATTGCCAGAGAAGGAGGTAGGGAAGGGAATCTTTCTTCTCTACACGCGGGTTTTATGAGTTTTTTTTTTTTTTTCTTTTTTCGCAACCGTAAAAGTCCACAGTAAATAATTGATTGGATTGAGCGCGTGAGTCTTACATTCTTTTATCAGACATGTAGAGATTCTTTTAGAAAGATATTGCAAAATTTTTTTCGTTGCGTTTTTTTTTTCAAACAAAATTTATTGTCACAAAAGATAAGTTTCATTCAAATGTCCAGGCCATGACAATTGTTACCAACCCAAAGCTAAGTCGTTTAAATATTTTTACCGTAAAGTTAAACGCTGCTTAAGAAAAATCATTTTCTTTTCTTCCACTGGTTTTATTTTAACCATAGCTTAATGAAATCCGAGTTTATCATCCTTTCGAGAGCTCCTGGGATGATAATCTTTGGTATCCAACCTCTTGTTTTATGTTCCACGTAACTGTTAGCCCTGTGCCAGCCCAACTCTTTTCTTCGATAAAATGAATTATTTTGGATGTACAGTAATTATTTTAAAAAATCTGTAAGTGGTTTTTTTTTTATGTTGCTCACACATCCACCGAGAACATTACGCGTACTAGCAAAATCCTCGGGACAATGTATTCAACTAAACGTGATTATGAATGTAACACAGGACATAAAATAATTTTTGTCCCCGAAATAGCTGCAAGGGACAATAGCAAAAGTCATTAAACTGTCTTCTCCGCGAACTTTGTTAATTTTACCAAAGTTTCAGTAATTTTTGGGGGAATACATATGAAGCACGTAACGCGAGCCATGTATACATTATCTAAAGTGACTCCAGCATGCCTCGAATGCACCTACTCTGACGAGGATTACATATATATTTTAACGCGTAATGTGCAGAGGGCAATTTTACATTATTTAAGGTATTACTGTGGGCAATTCGCTAGTCGAATGTATAACTTTGATCAAAACGAGTGTCAAGTTATACTGAAACTGAAAATACTCGGATAGCTATTATTGAATAATAACGAAAAAATTCATAGCTGATCCTCATTGCATCGAGTTACATTGAAAACATAGAAATAATACTTTCAATTGAAATAAATACGTGATGCAGTTTTTAAACATCAGAGATTTCTGTATATTTTATTGTTTATTTATACCTCGAAAAAACACGTGCACAAAGCTTTAAGTTCTGATATTCGGCAGATCACGTTTGGAAAATCCAATAATCCATAAGCACCCAACGTGTACATTCAAATGAATAAACTATTCCGCAAATATTAATTTTTATTTCCTACTGTTTTTTTTTTTCCCAGATCTGGACGTTAATTTTAGTATAATTCACGTTTTAATCTTCAAACAAAGGTATTTTTACGTGAAAACGTAATAATAAAGTTACCATTGTAATTGATATGTCGATAAGCGTAAACGAGGATGAATTTGGAGCAAACTGTGTATTAATATTTTTTTAAAAATCGAAAAAAAAAATAAAGGTGTTAAGGTCGCCTTGGAAATTCAAACGAAACGAGTAAACGAGGCTCTCCTTGATCGCGTCTCGCGTACTATACACCATCGAACTGTTGGACAAAGCACCCCACGACAAGTTGAAAAGAAAAAAGAAAAAAAACAGAGCCATCATCCCAACCCCTCCGCCACACGCTCGAAACAACAAAAACAGATCGATGCAGCAGAAACACCCATCACACGTACCCTCCCTCGTCCTTTCGCGTACATATGTATGTATACGCTTACAACACGTAACACGAATCAAAGGGCTACGAATGAGAGCCTCGACAAAAGTTCCATTGTATCTTTCATTGTAAGTTCAATCCCGTGGTAATTTTCAGACGTCGTCGCCGAGGCTCGAGCGGGGGGTCGGCCGGCGCTCGAAGGAGACGCACCCCGCCAGGCCAACGAAAGCCAAGCAGCCGGCAGCCGGGGGTGAGTCCTCGGTCTGGAAGGAGCGACGGGACGCGAGTGTAAAGTGTCACGAGTGACGCCACCGACGCCAAGGAGGAAAAATCGCAGCTGAACTGGCAGAACGCCGCGGCCCGGCGGCGCAGCGTAGAGCACGCCGTCAACTCGGCTCCAGCCTCGAGCGGCCCACCAGCAGCCCCATCGGCAGCAGGAGCGGCAGTGGAGTGGGCCGGACCCCCCCGTCCCACCTATCGCCACCACGGCTGCCACTCGTCGGCCTCGTCGTGCTGCTACTCGTGGCGGGAGGGGCCCGAGCTAGCTCGGCGTTTGGCAGCCTCGGGCCTGCCGCTGCTGCTGCCGTGGATGACGGTATTGGACTCGTTGGCGCGAGCGTGAGGAGCAACACCCGGGGTGGCCGAGGTGCCGATGAACCGTCCCCGTCCAACGACTGTTATGGGGATCGAGGCGAGGTGGGCCGACGGTACGAGGACGAGGACGAAGCTGTCGCTCGCGGTGGCCGTCTCGCCCACCACAAGGATACGGCTGGCCTGCTCCTTCGTTACCTAGAGGTATGGGCGGGTGTCGCACAATTTTTTTTTTTTTTTTTTTTTTCATCTTTACCGCCGTTTTGTCCTTGAGCACGATGATTTCTTCGATGGTTATTTATTTGTTTGTCACGATTGTATTTTCCAGGCTGGCGAGTTGCCGGAAGGTGACTCTGGCCAAACCGAAACTCAAAGCATTGCCAGTAGTATTAAGGACAAAAGATCGGTATCCGAGCGGTCGGAGCAAGAGGATCAAAGGGTGGAGGTGGTGCTGGATAAAGTTGGCTCGGAGACGACGAGTACATTGAGGGTGAGGCGCGCCCGGCGTGAGGTGCGGAGCATGCCGAAGTCGGACCAGGACACGGGCAGCAGCAAGCACACGAGGGTGTCGGGAAACAATAGCAATAATAATTATAATAATTATAATAATTATAATAATAATCATAATTATAATAATCGTAATATTGATATCAACGTGGATATTGATACGAAACATAAAAGTAAGAGGCATCGGGAGGAAGTTGAGGAAAGGTTCGCCATGTCATTGGGGGATGCCGCGGCTTTGGTGGCGGTGATCAATGCGACCGCTATGTCGCCCACGGGATTCGTTACGAGCGTCAACGAATCCGAGGTACACGGGAATCAGACGACCGATGGGATCGAGGAGTTCGACATGTCCAGGTTCGTCGAGAATTTTTTTTTCCCCTTTGCTTTTGTTGTTCTTTGCTGATGATGAAAACGGTCATTAAAAACAATAACAACTTTGTAATGAAATATTCACGTACTAGATTTACTTTTACACGTACCTGCTAAAATTTTATAACGTTGTCATGAACCAAGACCGATACATCATGTATAGTTCTTTAGTTGTCAACACTAAAAAATCACATAAAAAAAAAAAAAAAAAAAAATTAAAGTATACTTATATTAAGCATAAAAATTAGTATTGTGTATCCTCACGATGAAAAAAAAAAAAAAATTGCACAATCAACAGAGCCGTGATACTGGGCTGCATCCTGGGCTCGATCATAGCAACAGCGATATTCGGCAACCTGTTGGTGATAGTCTCGGTGATACGTCACCGCAAGCTGCGAATCATAACGAATTACTTCGTCGTGTCGTTGGCCCTGGCCGATATGCTCGTCGCGATGTTTGCCATGACCTTCAACGCGAGCGTTCAAATAATGGGACGTTGGTTGTTCGGTTACTTTATGTGCGACGTGTGGAACTCGCTGGACGTGTACTTCAGCACGAGCTCGATCCTCCATCTGATGTTCATTTCGGTGGATCGATACTACGCCATCGTCAAGCCCCTCAGCTATCCGACCAGCATAACAAAGCGCGTCGCTCTGTTCATGCTGTTGGCCTGCTGGATATCACCGGCCATCATATCCTTCGTACCCATTTTCAATGGATGGTACACGACTGAGGAAAACGACCAGTTCAGGCACGCTCATCCGGACGAGTGCATGTTTAGGGTACGTGTGTGTGTTTTTTTTTGTTTTTTTTTTTTTCTTTTGTTTTTTTATAATTACATGGTGTAATATATGAATATGCTCTCATCAAACCCTTAT
Source organism: Copidosoma floridanum (assembly GCF_000648655.2). Next base: position 656,196 of record NW_019379463.1, on the reverse strand, counting down.
GCATTTTTTTTTTTTTTTTTGTCATTTTATTGCTTTTTGAGTAAATTTTAGCGAGTACACCGCGTGGTTCTCGGAAAAATCGTAAAGTTAATTATTTTTCTTTGAAAGAGTACACGATCGATTTTATCACAATTGGATTTATCTGAAAGCTGTGAATAAGATACATCCAAAGCGAAGAGATTTTCGCTCCTAATTTTTTGTCTTTCATCTTCCTCAATGAGAAGTAAAAATTATTTGTATTAAAAAAAAAAAGGGCACCTATTACCTCATCATAAAAACAAAAGACAAAGGGCGCAAATGACATATTTAACCCTTGTATGATTATCCAGGTCAACAAGGGTTACGCAATACTGTCGTCCAGTATATCGTTTTGGATACCCTGCACCATAATGACTCTCACGTATTACTCGATATTCCGGGAGGCGAATCAGCAAGAGAAACAAATGCACGCTCGTATGGGCACGGCGATACTGCTGAGCCACAGGCCGAGCAGAGACAACGTCAACGGCGAGATCAATAGTGGCGGTGGCTCATCTAAGACTCTAACGCTTAACGAAGTGAGAAATGAACACTCGAATCCTCTCATTCTAAAATTTTTATTTAGCTCTCCAACTCGAATTCGTTGATCGCGATGTTTGAGATATCGGTGAAAAAAAAAAAATATATATATATATATCCACGAGAG
>NW_019379463.1:642648-653086 GCF_000648655.2 Copidosoma floridanum | reverse complement strand
AAAAAAAAAAAAAAAAAAAAAAAAAAAAAAAAAAAAAAAAAAAAAACCACTAATCGTTCTCTAATCATTTGTTCCTATGCTTATATTGACGCTGTATACATGAGAAAAAAGCGCACGCTATGCAAACACGCAAAGAAAAAAAAATTAAAATGAAATAAAATAAAAATCTTTGTACGAGAGAGAGAGAGAAAGCGTATGCCAAGAAAAATAAGAAGAACAAAAAATCAAAAAAATGATTATCAAGTCTTTTTCTTTCTTCTTTTCACAAGATGGTGTTGCAGGTACGACGACCGCACCAAGAGCATATACTCGGAGACGTACATCAAGCACAATGACCGGCGCACGTCCAGCGACTTTGGCAGCAGTCTCTGAGACGAGAGGAAACGTAGCTTTAAGTCGCCCTCCTTGCCCCTGATAACCCTCCAGCCGCCACCCCCGAACGTCTCTCGACACTAGGCACCAAAGGCCCCGAGAGAGCACACACATATGTACACATAATCACCCACACACGCGAGAAGCCGCTCTTCAATCCAATCTTCATTGACGAGGTCATCATCAGTATATACTCTTCCCCACATCGTAGCCGCTCACCGTTGTCACCCCCGTCAACGTGTATAGTCGCTGTTACGTAACCTCGACGCCCTTCGTGCTCTCTCTCTATCTCCATCTCCGTGTACACCTCTCGCCTGCGAAATGTATTTCTCGACGAAAATATATACCTACTTACTTGCATACCCATACTTACATGAAGCAAAAGTATACACGCAGCAATCACTCAGAGGTCACACGTATACGCGTACGTGTATATATATAAATAAATAGATACACGTTTTTAATTGAAGAATTATTATTATTAAAAACAAAAGAAAACAAAAAAGCATAGAAAAATATTGGTATACACCTACACCGGAGACACGTAGAATATGTTTGTGGTGTAACAAAGTCGTCGTTGTCGTCTCTATTCTCTTGGCGAATCATGAATTTGTAAAAAAAAAAAAAAAAAAAAAAAAGAAAAGAAAAGAAAAATGAATATAAATAAAATAGCGCGAGGCGATAATCGCGCGCGAGTGCACGTGCGCAATTTTATTAATTGTATATAGCTGACACGTCGTTTGTATTGGATGAACCGTGAAAAAAAAAGTGTGGCATTATGTTGAGAGAGTCGCAGGAATTTCGACAGAATAGGTAAAATATTATTATTAATTATGTTGGGTAAAGTTTGCTGACATGAAAAAAAAAAAAAAGAAATCCAGTCGATTGCGCACTTGCACTCGCATGTTCGACTATTAGTACATTTACCCGAAACAAAATTTGAAAAGAGCTGGTAATGTATCGATGGAAAAAGAACAAAAGGTGGGGGGGGGGAAATAAATATGATTCTTCGCATAATGTTTTTGTGCTAGGTTTGTAATCACATATTGCCAAAGTTAGCTTGTAAGCGCGTGCTTTGTGTTTTAGCCGATCGTGCGAATGAGTGCGTCTATTTACGTGTAAAATGGGTAAATGTGGGTGCGTGCACGCAATAAAGAAAAAAGAAAAAAAAATGAAAAAAATGAAAAAAAAAAAAAATTAATATAATTAAGTAACGCCCGAGCGAGGATTTATTGGTGAAAAAATGAAATAAAGAAAGCGTACGATGATTTTTAAAGAACCAGAGTCTTCGATGGATTCTGCGAGCTCCCGAAGTCGAGCGGACGAACATCTTATAGTGATTTATTTTAAGTTGTGGTAATTTTTTTTTTTTTTTTTCTTTAACCAGAAAAAATTTGTTGTAAAAATATCGAAGAGATTGAAAATATTTATCACTTTAGTTTGTAATCATCGTCGCATATACTTTGTGTTTGGAGATCAAAAACTGAGGTACATCCTCATAAGGATGAACCACGCAATAAAGTATTACCCGTGTCGTAAGTATTATATAAATTTTTATCGTCACCATTTGACTTATTGATATGGAGGAAGAAGTAGCCTATCTCAATATAGTGAATGAAAAGGTGAACAACAGCTGTGCACTTGGACAAGAAAATTTGCAAAAAGCAATAATTTAAAAGTACTTACGCGTTATGCTCTCGTGTCCCTCATTTCACCTAATAATTCGATGGAAAAGTAGAAAAGGATGTATTTGGTAAGACTCGTTGATATACGTTAACACTTAATGTACTGAGCGGATATTTATTTTTGTTTATTAATTTCTTTTACGGTACTAAAGAGCTTTGTGATTCGGTAGAAAAAAGCTGAGTTGGGCAAATAAACTAAATCTGTGATGTAATGTACGAATAAACGAAGCCGGTTATGAGAAATTGACTGTTAGGAAATACAAGTAGAAATAGCCAAATACGGTAACACAATAAAATCAACGATACAGAGAGTGTCACGGCAACGAGTCATGAAATATGTATGTGTATACCGTTGTATCTGGGAATCCATAAGAATAATGTGTGTCAACATCAACGATAAATTCGATGACCGACGTTAGCGACGTGTAGTATACAGTACTCTTACAAATACCCCAATATGTGTACCTCAATAATAGATATTTCAGCACTCATCACTATGGCCTTCTTTATATGCTGAGTTTTATACCACACATCTCTTATTGATAATCAAAAAAGTAGAAAATACCACGTATAATAAGACATCCTGACTTAGTGATGGCTATGAAAAAAGTTAAAGTAGAAAAGCCTGAGTATGGTCAGACATACACCTGAATCAATTATGTCAGAATTAGGAAATTTAAAAAGCCGTAAGAGCTTAGTACAATATAAAGGCTTTTAAATCAATTATATTGTATTAACTAAATATAAAAATATAAAAAAGCCAAGTATGGTAAGCCACCTGAATGAGTTGAAAAATAATTAAGAAATAGAAGTAGGAAAAGCCAATCATGATAAGACACCTAAATCTATCAAGTACACATTAAAAAACACATTTTCTTTTTCACATTACTAATTTTTATAAAAACCAAAAAAAAGTATTAAAGTAGAAAAGGCTGAGTATGGTCAGACACTTTAATTGCTTGTATTGTAATTGGTAAATGTAAAAACTAAAGGCTAAATATAGTAAAGCAATTAAACTAACGGTATAATAATCATGTAAGAATTAGGAAATGTGAAAGTTTAAAAAACCGAGCACAATAAATCTTCTGAATCAGAGACATGGAAATGATTAAGTATAATAGTAGAAAAGGCCAAATATGGTAAGCCACCTGAATCCGAAAAGTACGAATAATGCAATTTAAAAGCTTAAGTAGCCGAGTATCCGACGAGACACTTAAATCAGCTGTATAGCAATTAAAAATCTGAAAGTAGAAAATGCCGAGTATGGTCAGACATTTTAATTTCTAATATTGTTATTGAGAAGTTTAAAAGTAAAAATATGGTAAGAAAATTAAACTAACGGTATTATAATCGTGTAAAAATTAGGGAATATTAACATTTAAAAAGGTAAGCACGATAAATCATCTAAATTGGAGATATAGAAATGATTAAATATAAAAGTAGCAAAGGCCAAGTATGGTAAGCCACCTGAATCAGACAAGTACGCATGATGTAATCAAATGTAAAAGTAGAAACAGCCCGATTACATGATAGAAAGACACCTGTATCGACGATGTGACAAAAATGGTCAAGTAGAAAAGGCTGAATATGGTCAGGCACCTGAACTGGTAAAATGATTCGGAAATGTAAAAATAAAAAATCAAATATAATAAGACAATTGAATGAATAATTTGGCATTTATTACAACAATGTAAAAGTAGAAAAAAAAACGAATACAGTAGGATATCTGAATCAATTACGTAATAATTAGGCGTGGTTTAAAATAATAATTTTTTTGGGCACTTGTAGATGACTTCATTTTTAGTCACCATATCGAGATAAACTACTTCTTCCGTTATGATCACGGTTCGATTAACTTTTCAACCACAAGCTCGATCATAATCTTGATGAAAAACGTTTTCCACAAAATTGCAACGATTAAAAAAGTTTGCCCCTCAAAGATATAACACGTCTTGATTTTTATCATAAAATGTACATTAGAGTTAAAAATTTTTTTTTTTATTCAAATATTTACGCATACACATAGATACATAAGCGTGTATCACCAGGTAAGCGGCGCGGCGGAGCACCTGCACACACCAACGAAGGACAAGAACATAATGAAGATGAAGCGCGAGCACAAGGCCGCGCGCACCCTTGGCATAATAATGGGCACGTTCATAGCGTGCTGGCTGCCCTTCTTCATCTGGTACCTGACGACCTCGCTCTGCGGGCCCAACATCTGTCCCTGTCCCGACATCGTGGTCTCCCTGCTCTTTTGGATCGGCTACACCAATTCCGCGCTCAATCCCCTCATTTACGCCTACTTCAATCGTGACTTCCGGGAGGCGTTCAAAAACACTCTGCAGTGCGCCTTTTGCTCCCTATGCCGTCGCGAGCCATCCGATCTCGAAGCTCTCGAGTGCCGTAGGTCGTCGATCAGGTGAGAGATAAGGTGCTTGTTCCTGCCATTTTTTACTGCTTTATTAACACAGACGTCCACAAACGTAATACTTTTTTTTTTTTTTTTTTTTTTTTAACATCTAGAGGTTTGTAGTCTTGTTGTATACTAACATATCATATACGTATATATATATATATACTCATCATGTGTTTGTTTATTTGTTCGTTCTTATTTGTTCGATTATTTATTTGTATCATTGTTGTTATTCTCATAACGGCGTAGTTGCTGCGTAGTTTTGACTTACGTATGATTATATATTACCTTGTGCAATATTGTAGCTGAGCTAATCCCTGTTGGTTGGATTATGGTTTGCGCTTTTGCATATACCCACTCCGTATGGCATTGTATATACATATACATTCGTAGTTAATGTAATGATAACGCCCTGAGGGGGTGAATTGCGGAGCGATCGACGAGGCAAATCCAATCGCTAAGTAATTTTCCGGAGTGACAGTTTGGATGGGAATCAGAGGACGCGTCGTGATACGACGTATTCGGTTATTATATGGATTATGGCTCACCGAATCGGCTAATGGCTATTGAGTCGCTGTGGTAAATGTTCGCGTTTGTTAAAAATTATTGTTTACGCGGTAAATCCCTTCGTTCCTGATTGTACTGTTATTTTTGGAATTTAAAAGGTTTGATGATCGGTCGTGTCATTATGGTCGTGGTGGATTTTAGAAGATTTGCTTACAGATGACAGTTTTCGTAAAAAAATATACGAAAGTGCATTACAATTGACTTTTAATCAAAGTGCAATCCGATCCAGATTGTCCTTACCACTGCACTCCCGCAGAGTGCACAAAAACCCGACCCAATCCCTTGAATCCTTGCACAGGAGGAGCCTCCCTCCCCGTACCTATCATCCGCTAGCGGTAGCTTTGATCTTCACGAGTGGAGAAACCACCGTCCGGACGAAATATTGTCCAACCTTGTCCATCGCTATTTTCGATAATGAGAGAGTCATAGCGGTCTCGGAGCGATCACAATGTCAATTGCGTTCGATAGTTAATTCGATACCTTTGTTCCTTTTGCCATGAACAGGAGATGTTATATTCGCGGAGGATCGATACTTTGGTACGAACAATAATTTCTTTTTAAATCAATTTTAATTTTCACCAAACATTAGTGATGCGTTTAATTGATTCAAAATTCCTCGGAGATGGCAATAATAAGGGTAAACAAGTTTAAACATTTGTTTATTCAAGTTGTTTTAGTGAAACTTGGCGGCAAGTATGTCATGACCGTATAACGCAAGGGAGACAAATATAAAGCTTGCTTTTTAGCCCAAAACTTTGAACCTGTGGAGGAGCCGAAAAATCTCTGGAAATATTATAATCGAGCAAAAAAACAATCGAAGTGATTTTTCTTTATGTACCAACGATACGTATACATCTATTTTTATTTTTCATCGATCCCATTAAGTATACAACAATTATATGCATCAATGAATCAATAAAAAAAAATAAGTCATATGATCAAATGACATGTAGTAAATTTTTACTTTTGCATGCGAGTTACAGTTCTGCTCTCCGCTATTTTTCCACGCTAGTGGTGAAAGAGATATCTCGGTATGTAGTTGAATCGCGTACAATCCAGGACGTACAAGTCCGTGCTTTGATGACGAAACGATTGCGAGGCTCACCCACGCACCCACGTGCACGTGTAATTGTTATTGTATTCACACACGTTGCCAGTAAGTGCATCGCGATGCAAGACGGATGGAGGGAAGGCGAAACGGTTCACTGAATTATTTATGAGCCCGCACGACTTTACCGCGAAGTTAAGTTTCGAGCTTTTTGTTTCCTTCGCCGTCGGGGGTTCATGCTCGCTGGGGGTAAAACGAGAGCTCGAAATCGAGACGTCCGGCATGATGTGTCTGTTTTTTGATAATAAAATTTAAAAAATTAAATGTCAGTCGTTGTTGTTTACGGCATATCGAGTGTTTCGATTAAATTTTCCTAACTATATACGCGCGGTTTCCCAGAACTTTGTACAAACTTGGAATCGGTATTGAAACTTTTTAGGTGCTTTTCCCATTTTAAAAGCATTGATTTCGATAAATATTTCGTATATGTCTTTTATGTGTTACACTAGTGAGAATTTCATTGTCTTCATAATATTATGACGCAACAGTGGTACAGTACTTTGATTACAGACGAAAAAAAAAAAAAAAAAATTATAATAAACGAGTGATTTATGCACCTGAATTCGACGTTTTTCCAACCGACTGGAAATATCATTGTGGAACAATCAATTTCCATAATCTTCTTTTACTCTCGAGGAACAAAGCCATCGGGTGCTCGTCCAAAAAACGCGGATCAATCGGAATTTCCTCGCAGAGTCACAAAATGTCTCCCTACCTCACTCGAGACAAGTGCATCCAAGCACTCGATGGAACTTCTTTGCTCGCCTCAAACTGTCACTCCAGTTAAGCTTGGCGCATATGAGTAACACTCTTTCGTCGGCTCGATCCGTACAAACGAATGCGGAAACGCAGAAAAATCTATCATGTACCTTCAAGGGGCCAAGGTACGTTCTCGACCTATGGAAAAAAAAAAAAAAAAAAAAAAAAAAAAAAAAAAAAAACCACTAATCGTTCTCTAATCATTTGTTCCTATGCTTATATTGACGCTGTATACATGAGAAAAAAGCGCACGCTATGCAAACACGCAAAGAAAAAAAAATTAAAATGAAATAAAATAAAAATCTTTGTACGAGAGAGAGAGAGAAAGCGTATGCCAAGAAAAATAAGAAGAACAAAAAATCAAAAAAATGATTATCAAGTCTTTTTCTTTCTTCTTTTCACAAGATGGTGTTGCAGGTACGACGACCGCACCAAGAGCATATACTCGGAGACGTACATCAAGCACAATGACCGGCGCACGTCCAGCGACTTTGGCAGCAGTCTCTGAGACGAGAGGAAACGTAGCTTTAAGTCGCCCTCCTTGCCCCTGATAACCCTCCAGCCGCCACCCCCGAACGTCTCTCGACACTAGGCACCAAAGGCCCCGAGAGAGCACACACATATGTACACATAATCACCCACACACGCGAGAAGCCGCTCTTCAATCCAATCTTCATTGACGAGGTCATCATCAGTATATACTCTTCCCCACATCGTAGCCGCTCACCGTTGTCACCCCCGTCAACGTGTATAGTCGCTGTTACGTAACCTCGACGCCCTTCGTGCTCTCTCTCTATCTCCATCTCCGTGTACACCTCTCGCCTGCGAAATGTATTTCTCGACGAAAATATATACCTACTTACTTGCATACCCATACTTACATGAAGCAAAAGTATACACGCAGCAATCACTCAGAGGTCACACGTATACGCGTACGTGTATATATATAAATAAATAGATACACGTTTTTAATTGAAGAATTATTATTATTAAAAACAAAAGAAAACAAAAAAGCATAGAAAAATATTGGTATACACCTACACCGGAGACACGTAGAATATGTTTGTGGTGTAACAAAGTCGTCGTTGTCGTCTCTATTCTCTTGGCGAATCATGAATTTGTAAAAAAAAAAAAAAAAAAAAAAAAGAAAAGAAAAGAAAAATGAATATAAATAAAATAGCGCGAGGCGATAATCGCGCGCGAGTGCACGTGCGCAATTTTATTAATTGTATATAGCTGACACGTCGTTTGTATTGGATGAACCGTGAAAAAAAAAGTGTGGCATTATGTTGAGAGAGTCGCAGGAATTTCGACAGAATAGGTAAAATATTATTATTAATTATGTTGGGTAAAGTTTGCTGACATGAAAAAAAAAAAAAAGAAATCCAGTCGATTGCGCACTTGCACTCGCATGTTCGACTATTAGTACATTTACCCGAAACAAAATTTGAAAAGAGCTGGTAATGTATCGATGGAAAAAGAACAAAAGGTGGGGGGGGGGAAATAAATATGATTCTTCGCATAATGTTTTTGTGCTAGGTTTGTAATCACATATTGCCAAAGTTAGCTTGTAAGCGCGTGCTTTGTGTTTTAGCCGATCGTGCGAATGAGTGCGTCTATTTACGTGTAAAATGGGTAAATGTGGGTGCGTGCACGCAATAAAGAAAAAAGAAAAAAAAATGAAAAAAATGAAAAAAAAAAAAAATTAATATAATTAAGTAACGCCCGAGCGAGGATTTATTGGTGAAAAAATGAAATAAAGAAAGCGTACGATGATTTTTAAAGAACCAGAGTCTTCGATGGATTCTGCGAGCTCCCGAAGTCGAGCGGACGAACATCTTATAGTGATTTATTTTAAGTTGTGGTAATTTTTTTTTTTTTTTTTCTTTAACCAGAAAAAATTTGTTGTAAAAATATCGAAGAGATTGAAAATATTTATCACTTTAGTTTGTAATCATCGTCGCATATACTTTGTGTTTGGAGATCAAAAACTGAGGTACATCCTCATAAGGATGAACCACGCAATAAAGTATTACCCGTGTCGTAAGTATACATACTGTACATGTATATATATAAATATATACATAGAAAAATTAAAAATGCGCAGTCGTAAAAATAATATACGTAATAATATGGTGGAAGGCGAGAGAAAACGCAACCCACCGGGGCGACCGGAAAGTTTGCTCGTTATGAAATACTGGCCTTTTTTTTTTTTTTTTTTTTTTTGTTAATTTTATTTCAATACCAAAAGCTGTATCGCGGCATGTTCCTTTATTTCGTCGAAAACAATCATGACAAAGATAAAAATAAAACGTGGTTGAAACAAGAACACTTTTTTCTACGACACGAAATGGTGTTATTAGTAGCTACTGCCTCGATGATATGTGTGTATAATGATGCGTTAGTAGTCTGTGAAAACTCAGTGGTGTTATCGTGTAGCTAGTAAATGCTCTGCCCAAGCCCCTTAAAATAATAATAAAACACGCGTTCAAACGACACTTAATTTAAATGTTTCAAATTGTCAAATGACGAGGAATCTCTTCCTTTGTAAGTGTAAATGTACATACCTACGACATAGTGATATTAACGTTGATGAGGAACACGTCGAATCACGTCATTTCTTTAATTTTTATTTGTTTATGTAATTTTTTTTTTTTTTTCTTTCATTAACAAAAAGTTTAAACCAAACATCCATACAACTGATACTTGACCACACGGGATTTTGTCGAATCATCACCTTACCTAATTTGCTGCTTACTTATAGCAAGTCATGTTTTTTTTTTTTTTTTTTTTTAATGAAAATTAGGCGTCCTTGTAAACTTTCTGATTGGGATATTTATTTCGTACATAACCCGTGAGACGTGGTTGACGTTTTGTTGGTGATTTCACATTTTAAGTCGACATACACCATCCCCATAAAAATCAAAAGAGAGGTAAATAATATGTGTATCAAAATTTCAGTAAACTAAGGACGGAAAAAAATGTATTATTCTGCTTTTATTTTGTAAAATACGTAAGCGCATGTGCGCACGACTTCGGGTAGCATCTCGAAGCAATATAAATGACGTAAAAATTAAGTAAACGTGGAAAATAAAAATAAAATAAAATATATGCATATACATAAAAGGAGCCACTATTAAGGACATGCACATGTATACTCGATACTCGATATTATAAGTTCGCGACGAACGATATTATGTATTACGGAAACGCAGTACAGTTTCAGGTGTTACGTTGTTACGATGAATAAATTTCAAGTCTGATACTTTCGTGTGAGGAAAGTGGAATGTTTCGTTAGGTTCGTTATGAATATTGTGTAAATTTTATATTTTTTCAAAAATTAGATATTTATTGAAAAAATGTTTTTCTTTCGAAAGTTATATTATTACGAAACTATTTGTGTTAAAATCATCATAAATTTATGAAATGTTGATGGAATCTTTGTTAAATTTTATAATTTCAACGTTTGTTTCTTTTTTTTTTTTTTTTTTTTTTTTTTTTTTTTTTTTTTTTTTTTTTTTTTTTTTTTTT
>NW_019379463.1:586904-629202 GCF_000648655.2 Copidosoma floridanum | reverse complement strand
AAAAAAAAAAAAAAGGAAAACTGTTTAGCGTTGGAGATAGCCACTGGTTATTAAATATTAATGGCGAAAATAAAATGGAATGAATTTTTCTGGAAATAGTATGGATGTGTGTAAAAAATTTCGTTTCGCTAACACAAATAAAAGTGTGTTAATAAAATATTTAGGAAATAAAGGATAACGAGGATTGTAAAAGTGAAACACATTTAATGATGATTGTAGTAAATATAAGAAAAGGTAAGACGATAAAAAATTAATAAAAACTGTGGTAATGGAAATCCGTTTGTAAAAAAAAATTAGAATTTTTTTTTCATAACGTATGTTTGACAACAAATATAAGATAATAAAGTTTTTTTTTAAATTAATTTTCATGTTTCGATTTATTTTATCACCTGGGTTAATTACGTTTATGCCTATACCTTCGTGTGCAAAAACTAACCCATGATAGTGAAAAAAAAAGTATGAAAAAAAAAATTTTAATTTCAATTTTCTAAAAACTCTGTATTAATATGATGATGAAAAATCGTTCTATTTCGTTGATTGTAATCACAAAGGCAAGTTTCTTTTAAATATAAAAAATGTAAAATTATTCCCTCATCAAAAGTGTAAAAATTGTAGTCCTTTTCGGACCAGTGTAAGTAAACCACGGCTAAAAGACCCTATTATCATTGACATAAACTTTATAACTTTTAAAGAATGAACGAACAAACGAAGATGCCTTGATTTTATTCCCCAGAGAGAGATCGTGACAAGGAGTACCTAACTAGGTAGTGCGATTCAATTTGAGCGTAACAAGGTCTCGACAGCCTTAGTATCGATTCACCAGTAGCGCGGGGAGAAACACGGCTGTAGGTACTACATTTCCAGTTGTTGCCTGTAACTAAACGTGTGTTACATATGCATTGCATTGCATGCATATTCAAAAATTTACCTTTTTTTGGCCATTTATTCATCTGCAAGTCCCGAGACGTGTGGTCGAATAGGTACACGCCCTTGAAACATTTTTCCGTTTGATTCTAATGACAATCGTCTATATAGGAATTGCAGACAACAATATAGGGCATCGTGAAAAATGTCACATGATTGTGGGACGTTTTTTCTCTAGATACCAAAAAAGCTCTCTAGATGACAAATTGCGCAAAAAAAAGAAAGAATTCTGTGTTATAATCGTAGTTGAAAAGTAGTCTATTTTTTTATTTTTGAACAAAATAATATTACCCTAGACAAAAGCATGTAAAAAAAAAGAGTTAGTTTTTTTGAGCACGTAAAGTCAAAAGGAAATTATTATTTGTATATATGTCTCTCGTCTCTATAAATTCAACTTCAACGAGGTTTGACTCTTAGTATGTTAGTGTAAAAAAATAACAAATATTCGTAAATTTCCATAACAAGCTCTCAGAACTTTCTACTTTACTAATGATTCTTTTTTTTTTTTTTTTTTTTTTTTTTTTTTTTTTTTTTTTTTTTTCTTTTTTTTTTTTTTTTTTTTTTTTTTTTTTTTTTTTTTTTTTTTTTTCATTTATTTTTTGGTATTATTCCTTTATTTCCTTTCTTTATTTTAGGATTGCTAATTTGAACGTTTGCCAATAANTAACTCTTAGTATGTTAGTGTAAAAAAATAACAAATATTCGTAAATTTCCATAACAAGCTCTCAGAACTTTCTACTTTACTAATGATTCTTTTTTTTTTTTTTTTTTTTTTTTTTTTTTTTTTTTTTTTTTTTTCTTTTTTTTTTTTTTTTTTTTTTTCATTTATTTTTTGGTATTATTCCTTTATTTCCTTTCTTTATTTTAGGATTGCTAATTTGAACGTTTGCCAATAATGTGAATGGTTTTATACAATAGCTTTGTCGACTCTGAATCGCGATTTTCCGCGAACTCCGGGCAGATGGTTTTTCTACAATTTTCATACGAATCGTATGATACGATTTTGCTAGTAAGTTGCTAGCTTCTGAATTAACTGCAATTCGGGAATCCAGAAAAATTCAAAATTGATAAAAATGATGCTGTAAACATTTACTCTCAAGTTTTCATTGATAAGACTTTGATAACTTATCGATACACCCTTAATTGAAAATATATTTTAGTTAAATCTCAAAGGATTAACAATGAAAAAAAAAAAAAAAAAATTTGAAGCAATATAGAATAGCATCATTTTTTAATAACAACACTTTGATTGTCATTGTTGAAAAATTGGTGATTTTGTGCATTGATAACTTACGTCAGATTTTACTAATTTTCGAGGTTACAATTTTCATCAAAAATTCGTTGTACGTAACGCAGAATACAAGAGATTGCCTATAAGAACTGATGTGGAAGAGCCTACAATGTCGCAATTTCTTAGAATTCATTACCTTAACGTAAATTTACATTGACAATCATACATATATATAATTTATTGGCTTTCATAACAATGATACACACCTATACTGCCAGTTCAAAATTTCAAATTTTAGAAACCATCAGCGCCATCTAGCGAGAGCTAGACAATACATTTTTCAAACAATCGCTCGATCGACAACACAGGCTTCTGACTTACCCAGTTTCTGCCCCCCTCTCCAAAACGAGCAGCCGGGCATAAATTGTGTGTGCTCGAGTCTCGTTGCGAACTTACTTACTTATAGGTAAGTAGGTGAGCATCAAAAATAAAAAATGGCTGCGTCGTCATTGGCGGCGGCAGTGTAGGCGCACACGCGCGCATTGCACGCTTTCGCCGATTCTGCGGGACAAAAACATCAGTATGTAATCGGATTTTGCTCGTAGAATCGCGAATTAAGTATTTTGCATATCTATAACATCACCTTTGATTTAGGTACCTATTAGAATTACGTATAAAAAGAAAGCATCATCACACAATCTGCACGCGCGCGCGCGCGCCGGCTATCGCTATAATTCACAATCTCGGAATTGTCATATTTGTTTATTTGTTTTTTATTTTTATTTTAAAATTGTACACATACGCATCACTTGTCTTGCCATTGACGGAAAAAGAAGAATATCTTGACGATTACCGTTCGTTCAATTGTTTTTATACTTGCTGGTGTGTAACCCCTTATTCAAGGTAGGTTAGGAGTCACATTTTTTATTTTTGTTGTTACGATGACAATTATGGCTGAAAATGCGAGGTGTGTGGAGTCTTCACGGAATATTGACATTACCGAGTGGGTCTAAATCAATGTCACGATAAACTTGTTAATAGAAACAATTAAATTTCATCTGTTTGATGAATTTCCTTGGTAAATCTTGCAAGGCGTGGCAGTGCTACTCAAAGCGAATAACTTTTATTTAAAATCTTTTGTAGCCATCGAGTGGTAATTTTACTTTTGAAATGCTACCAAACTAGTAATTCGTTTGGTATTCTAGTGATTTAAATACGTAGTGGAACACTTATCTTATGCAATGTTATTTTATTGATGCATTTTGTTAGTAGAACCGTGCGAGCTGACAACTTGAACCATATAAATAATGACGAAAGGTACGCTGGTAGCGCGACCGATTGAAAAAATGAAAGCCAAAGAAATGGCTCTTAAAATGGAGTGCACAGACGAGCCATTGACACCGTGTCAAGAGGCAGCAAGAAAGAAAATCAAAGATGAATGCAGCAAGGTATATGTTATAACATGTCATTGTCAGATGCCCAATCGAATGAGCACTCGTAATTATGTACCAATGATTTTCATTTCAGGTAAAGAAAATGTTGGAATCTCTAGTAAAACAACATAATGGAACTCTAATATGTCAAGCTGGTGCAGTCAGTGCTTACCAGTACCAGTTGTAAGTTTCCCAATTGTACAAAAAGCTACTACTACTTCAGAAAATACCAGTTTTTTTTTAATTTTTTCTTTCATTTTAGGCCTTCGAGTGCTCCACCCGCTGCAGCTCTCGTTAAACCAAATGCCCAAACTCAAATGATTAGCGTTGTATGTAGTAATATATATTATTTCTGAACATATCATTTATCACTTGAACAATGTAATTTTTTTCTAGAATCAAAATACTGCTCCTAATAATCAAACGATCAAGCTTAATATGTTGAACAACACTGCAACCACTCAAGGCAACATGCAGTTAGTGATTGATCCTCGCATGGGTGTCATCCTTGGCACTGTAGCACCACAACAAGGTAATATTAAAAATTTTTAAGTAAAAAAAAAAATTTATTAATGTTTATTGTTAATTGCAGGAATAGTTACTGCACCTGTATCTTTGATGACAAATATTACAAATAACACCTCGACAACTATGAGTACTATGACTACTGCATCTCCAGTAGTGGCCCCAATTACACCAGTACCCCAGCAGGTGCCGAATGATCAAGTAAACAAAAATAAATTACTCTTAGTATACCTTTAAATGAATGTAGATAACTTGATTGTAGCTCAAATTTCAGCTAAAAGCAACAAGACCAGTACGGAAAAGTAAAACTCCACAAATGCCAGTACAGCAACCGGAAATTATTGAAGAGGTATTAATAAAACTGTTTTCCTACAGCTCCATAAAAAAAACGTATATTTAATCATGTGTGTCAAAAATGTTTAAGCAGACACCACCACCACCACCACCACCTACTATCATAAAACGAATTACAAAACCATCTGGAACAACTCACGTCGTTGCACCCAGTAGTAAGTTTTATAATTGATGAATGAATCTAGAATCTTCCATTAACAAAAGTTACAATCCACATCTAGTATTTATTACACATACAAGTACTGAATTCTTTTTAAAGTAAGTTTTTGCTTCTGTTTGCTTCAGCTTCAACTACACCGCAAGCTACATCAAATTTCAGAGTAAAAACTGTTACCAAACAAACCGTAATGCATAGGCCACATGAAACAAACAGCATTGGTGGTCTTATGATTGGCAACAAAATGGCATGTAAGTTATTTCACTGCGGAAAATTTTAATAATAATTTTGTAGTTAAAATACGTTTTACTAATACTCACATGGTTTTTAATTAGCTGGTGAAATGATTGATGAGTCAAAGAAAAATCAACCTGATGGCAAAGAAATAAGCTTCAACAAGATGAACGGTGGTCGAACATATCCATCGCTAGTAGTAGTCGCCAGACCTAATCTGAAAATCAAAAACGTTACTTCACAGGCTGCTCAAAAGGAGAGATCAGAATTGGGTTTGTCAAATAACTATTGAGTGATCGAACATTATACGTTTCGAATTTTTTAAAACTAAAATGTTTTTTTCAGACATCAAAGTAAAGGGCGTTCTCATGTATCAGTCAAACAAGTTCACGGAGTGGCTCTTACAGCAAGGGCTTGTACGATCGGAGCATTTTTGCGACAAGCATCCAAATAATAGTCTAAAACTCGGCCAATACACTGATGCAGCGCAAAACTTCAACTATTCCGGTGGTTACGTCTGGATCACTTCCTGTTGTCCTGATCGCTTTGTGTCTGTATTCTGTGGATCCATCTTTCAAGGTTCGCCGCACTCGCCAACTGTACTTCTCAAGCTCGTCTACCACTGGGCATGCCAGACTAACGTGCAGAACGTAGTATCGTGGGTCAAAGTCACAAACTACTATGTAAAGACGTTCTACACAAATCTTCGGAGTATCTGTACTGCTGCTATAGCCGAGAAATGCAAGAAAATGGGTGGTAAAAATTCACTTATTCAGGTTGGCGTAATAAGTCTAGGAACTACGTCTCAGGATGGCAACCTACGCCAAGTAAGGTTTAAAGCAGCCAATAATCTTTTTCTTCACAATATTCGCAATTGTAAATAATTCCAGGTTAAAGTGGAAGTTTTGGGCATACTCGATCCAGATACCATGGAGTTACGTTTGCGTGCCTGCGAGCCTGTCAATGACATCGACCGTTCGTACCGCCGTAGATTTACAAACATCCTGCATCCGCTAACCGAATGGGTGCACAAAGATTCCAAGATCTTGACGGACTTTACTGTTGACAAGGCAACTTTGCAAGAAATGGGCTTTCACAATATTAGTCAGACTGCCTTTGGCGAACAGAATCCGAGAAGCATTTCGAGCAATTATCACATAATGGAGTATCTGAGAAAAATCGTGCCCAGAATGTTTCAAAACACATTGAGTCTACTCAGCAGGCAAATGATTCAACAATTTCTGGATGAACTCGTGTGGAGGGAGATGTATGGTGGAACAGCGCTCAGAGCCTTTGAAAATATCCTCACTCATATTAATGAACAAACTCAACTTAACTCAGGTAAATAATCATGCAATCTTTTTCTCAATCCAATCGAGTGCTTGTTAAAGCGCTTCTGAGAACAAATTGAACATTTTTTTTTCACAAATTTGTTAATATGTTTAAAGACATACCACTTCTCGAAAGATTGACAAAGATTTCGGCAAATCCATTCGCCGATTGGTCGTACAAGCATATTCCATCAAAAATGACCCTGCCAACTTCACCCCCTACAGCGGGCAACAGTGGCAGTAGCAATCCTGTAGTATCAGGCCCATTCCAAGCTCCCATGGTCACCATTCCAAAAGATCCAGCTATCCAGTCGGCCATAGACTTGGACTCCGTGTCGCGTCCTGTAACCAACAAAAGAGCCAACCGTAAGCGCCCTTACGCTCCAGCTAGTCCTGAAATTACCGTAGAACACACCGTTACACCGGAATCGAGACTTCTAAGTGACGGTAAAACGGATCAGGTATCGCTTTACGAGTTTTACTATGGGACCATGCAGCCCGAGAAACCTGATAAAGCCGCCAAAGAGAACAAGATTGTGTTTAACTTTAATGTAAGTTCATCAATAGACTTACAAATCCAAAAATTTGTGCATCGTTTTGTAAATATTGTCTTGTTTTTGTCGTTGCAGTGTTTTTTGTGTTCTGCAACAATGCATTCAAACACAGAAATCATGGAACACATGGTCAGTCACGTACCACCCCAAGTACCCGGCCAATCAGATCCACCAGTTTGCCGCTACTGCTGCACAGCATTTTCATCTCAGCATCAGATGAGCGTCCACATAACCGAAGCTCACAGTAATTTCGGCAAATCGGACAGTGTTATGCTTGTATGTGCTATTTGCGAGCAAAAATTCGGTGAGTACTATTGCACTAATTAAAACTTTTTTAGCATAATTAACATGTTAATATACAAACAATTAGAGCCTACAACGCGATAATGATCGACAGTAGCACTTCCGATAAACGACTAATCGATGAACCCACCCTTGACCTTTCACTTGCAGGCTCCGGCGGTCTCTTGATAAATCACTTGTCGTCGATGCACTATCCTTCAGAAATGCCGTATCGCTGTGACACCTGCAGCTATCGCACTTCAAGTCACAAGGACGTGATCGACCATTACTACACCGCTCACGACAAGAGCGACAGTGTTCAATGTCCCTACTGCCTCAAGATTGTCAAGTTTGTTAAAAACGGTCAGCCCCAGGCGTCCAACGTATACGCTTACCTACTGCACATGCAGCGTCACATTGTTAGACGCGAAGAGAAGCTCAACAAGTGTCCCCGCTGCTGCCTCTGGTTCAATCAAATGAGCTCGCTCAAAGCTCACGTCGATCTACACTGTCAGGCAATCGGTCCTAGTACGTCTACGAATTTTAAACCAATCTTAGGTAAAAGTTGATTAATGCTGCCGTTACTAACCAACTTTTATTTTCCACGTTTACTTTGACAGAGGTTGTACCTTACAAAACTAGCGACAATCCAATAACCGTTGCTAGGTCACGTAATTGTGTGAAACGCTATGTCTACGATGATTTCGCTCACGAGATCATGCCTACCGACAGAGTCAAAAAATGGTACTCGGGTCCTCTCAAGATTCACGCGCCCAATGGCTGTGGATGCCAAGAGTGCGAGGAAGACGTAGACATGAGAGAACACTACCCGTAAGACTGGCTTAATTTACAAATCGTTCGAAGCTGCAATTTCCACTGGTAAATTATCGAATACATACCTGTTTCCTTTTAGTGGCGAACTGAAATGCCTGCGCTGTCGTTACGTTACCTGTTGCTGGCGCGCTTATAAGGAGCATCAGCGACAAATTCATAACGAACGACCGATGACGAGTGTCGTCGTTCCCTCGCCCCTTGTCAATATTCCGCTCGAACGCGAAATGCAGTGCACTTGCGGGTATAAAACAACTGATGGGAATCACCTTGGTCAGTTCATTTATTTAAATATTAATTTGAGCAGATTTACATTTGATAGAACGTATTTTTTTGAAAAATTAAACTAAATTTTCAGCTACTCATTTGGTTAAGTGCAAAAAACGCACCGCATTTCCTGCGGAAGAGACGAGACCGGGAATGTTGGATAGCTTAGGCCTGGTACCAAAGCCAGTAGCATCAGAAGTAATTTGAGCAATTAGAAAATAATTTAATACATTTAATTTTTGTATATAAGTCTTATTTCATTATCGTTCTTTTTTTGTTTTGTTCACTTTTCTAACAGGAAGACAAAGATAACTCAAAATCGCTTTTAGCTTCAAAGACGGCGCGACGCACGAGTCTGAGCATTCGAGGAAAAGTAAGGACACCACACTCTATTGCAGATCATTAAGGGCAAGAATGCTATTTTCTATTTAAGTAGAGCGATCAAACAAATATTCAATACAATTTATCTCTAAGAAGAAAACAATAGTTACAACTAGTGTCAATTTGACGTAATTAAGAAAAATCTTCCAGAAGTATAATGATCTGATGTTGATATTAACTGTGTATACTATCAAAATTATGAAAACGAACTTCAAAACTTAATCAAATAAGCTAGTGCAAGCTTTATATATTCTTTACACCAAACATCTTAAATAAATTTTCTAAGATATATATACTGGTTGCTTGTTGATTATTCACCCTCCTTTTAAAATAAAAACTTATAATCTGTGAAAATCGGTACTGAACCAGAATAATACTGGTTGAAACGCAAAAACGACTCATTTCTCAAAATTTTTAATCTCAACAGTAAATTGTTTCGGTGATGAGAAAATAAATAAGTACTGCTGAATGGCGCTGATAACTTACATTTTTTTTCACTTGTAAACGAAAACTTGGAACTATTGGTGTTATAATTGAGTCATATCACTTTATCACCGAAATTTCGAAGTTTGTTAATATTATCATCTGGTGGAGAGCAATGTGGGTGAAGAATTGGAGATAATTGGACACACTTGGGTCACTTGGAAAAAAAAAAAAATAGTAAATAAATATAAATATTAACTCATCGGTAGAGGTCGACACTGTCGACACAATTGGCAGCAACACTCGCAGTTTGTTCCACACTTCAGTTCGATTCGTGTCGTCTGGTTGTTGTGATGTTAGTTTTGACGTTAGTAAAGATATTTCGTGTAAACTAAAGTAAAAACGTGTGCGTGATAAACATATACATTTAAAGTTGACAGAAAAAAAAATAACGATTCCTCAATAAGTTGATAAATTAAGAAGCGTGTATCTTAGCGAGACGATATATAAAAACAGGTAACGACTCCAAAAAGTTTTCATCGTACTGTGATGTTGCACATTAACCTACCAATGGCTTTTAGCTTTTCATATTTGTCCCTACAACAATTGTGCATATTAAATTTTAATTGCGTTATCGGTAGGTACGTGTGCGAGTGAGTGGTGTGCGTGGGTGTAATGTAATCATACAACATATCGATTCATTCATACCTTACTTAGACACACGATGGTCATGCATGCACCTCTTCCAGAAAGTACGAGTGTATAACGCGACATACGAATATAGATATAATTTTTTATGTTTACTTGATGACGCATCGTGTGTTTTTTTTATGTTACGTTAGTACGTACAGGTTTCAGGTACGTGACATACACATGTACAGATTATTATTGCATGTACTTGCATGTGAACTGTAATTCGAAACTCCTACCGACGTACTTACCAAGTTTTTGCGTTTTTTCTTTACGTAAGTAAATATAAGTCGGAGTACTTATATGGCACAAGATTTTTAGAATCTTTTTTTTTTTTACTATCATGAGTTTGGGATGACATCAATTTTCATCGATTGAAACAAATTAACCTTATAGTGAATATGAATTATAGTTTATTTTTTGTAAATCTGTTTTAATTTGTTGTATATCAACTACGCCTTTACGTATATTTTAGTAAACGTGTACATACGTTTTAGCTTGATGCAATGGATGTACCAAGTAAGCATAGGTATATTTATACAAAGCCTCGTCAAGGAAAATTGAAACTTTAAAAAAAACTATCTAGTCGGACCTTCTGTCAAACTCGTCGGGAAACGATAAAAAACAAGTGACGAAGAATCATCAAAACATTGTAGTTTCAAATTGTTCGAAACATGAATTTTCCGTATTAATCTAGACATCGAAACATTTCATTTTTTATACCTTATTCATTCGAATGCTACTCAATTTTTTAAGGACATTTACAACATTAACATACCTTTGGTGCGCTTAGATAAATAAAATACTGGTGTGTTCATAAGTATGTCATTACTTCTGTATTCGTGTCACAGTTGGGTTTGTGTATACAATGTACTTATGTGCTGCAGCAGCTTCCTTTTTGTTGTGGGCCAATAAGTGAAAAAAAAAAAATAAATTCCTTCGTCTGGGAAATTTTTGTACGTCACGGTATACTCCGGCTTATGCCTGCACATGTGTCACACAATCCGGAGCATATATATGTATACGAACGCTTATATATTATATACATACGCTTATGTAGTTTGCAAAGACAAGTACATTTCGTCAGCTTTCGTCAGCTCGTGCAATTAATTAAATTTATCTATATAAGTACTTATTTAATAATTGTGTGGGGTGCTTTTGTTGTTATGGACAAGAGAGAAATAATCGTAGAGTATAAAGCCTCAATTTATATGATGTTTGAACTATTTGAATACATGACGTTTCATTTTTGGGATATAAAGTATTTATTTTTTGTACTATAGACAACATGTAAAAAAACACTGTCAATATTGGTTTTGTTAAAGAAATTTGGCAATGACGGTTGATGTTAGTGAGCCTCGACGAAATGTTGGGAAAAAGTTGTTTGCGTATAAATAAATGAGTCATCTTACAGATAGTGCAATTTTTTTGGGTCGAAATGTAATGAAAGTCCCGTTTTTACCTTAATACATGATCCTACGGTAAATTTTCAAACAGTATATTAAATTTCAGGTCAACCGTGACTGCGTTCGTTTCCTCGAAGTTTTGCGATAAGTGAAGTGACTCATACGGCATTATCAAACTAAAGCTAAAACAATTGACAAGATAGTGAAAGGAAAAATATAAATAAATTCAATAATCACGATAGAGTACTTATTGGATTGAAATTAGCGTTATGTCACATGTAAAATATAAATCAATTGAAACAATGACTTTTTAAATTCCAAAAAATATTCATTGCATTGTTACGATATCTTTTAATTTTTATAATTATTATATTCATGGTTTTTATCAATATCTCGTTGAACAAAAAACCCATCTGATTTTATAAACTTTTTTATTTCAATATCCCCGTTCCTTGTTAATCAAATCAAAGAACCTTCCAGTAATCATAGAAAATCAATCATGTCTTTAAAAACTTTTTTATACTAACTAATTATAAAAAATCCTGTGTGAACGACTTTGAAGAGAAAATTCGGGGAAACCCCTTTAAATTGATATTTTAAAAAACACGAAATGGTCTTACGTGTATGATACACTTAATGAATCAATAACGTGATAATAATATAATCGAGAATAACATCAGGTAACGTTTATCACACCAATACCTACACACTTCGTCATTTTTCTTATCGTTCAACATATATCGCAAGAGTAATGATTATAAAGTTTCGAAACGTTTCTCGACAAAATTCCTTAATTTGATAATTGAATCATCTTAACTCACATTAACTCAATTTATCATGGTCTTGTCGAAATAACGATTGTGATATTATCAATATCCATTTTGGAGATAAAAAGAAAAAAATAAAAACGTTAAATGCAACTGTGAATCATCGGTGTCGCTTATCATTATATCTTNATCAGAAGTAGTTATCGAACTTGTTTAAATAACTGAATACTTAGGTAAAATCATGATTTTACGCTCAAGCATTTAATATTTCTCGGGTGAAATGAGAATCGCTCGAGATTGTTCAATGAAATCCAAAAGAAAGTCACTCCTTTAGTATGCCAAATGTGAGTCAATGACTTCAAATGTCCAAATTATTTTCTTTCTTTTTTCATCTCTTCCAGTTCTTTGTTTTCATTGACTAAATATTAAACTTTAATAGTATATTTACAAATGAGTGTAAACAAAATTATACCTCCATAAGAAAAATACTTGCTTCAAATTCTATACAGATCTCACGGTTGTCTTATCAGTTTATCGGTGAAATGTAAAGAATGATTTCAACCGACTGTACTGTACCTATACCTACCTCCCCTCAAACACTTCTATCAACACAATTTTTCACCCGCGGATTAAAATAATACTTGGAACGGCCGACTAGCGTTCAGACGGTAACTTTGCTGTTGTTGTTGTTTTTTTTCAACACTTAACTTTTAACGCGCCGTGCGACAACGTAAGTATTACACACACAATCACGTCAAGGTAACGATACTGATAGTTTGACGTTGCATCGTGTGTGTGTGTGTGTGTGTGTGTTGTACATGCAATTGCGTAATAATTATATCTGTTGCAGAAAAAATTTTCTCTTGCAAAAAAAAATGAGAAAAGAAAAAAAAAGATATTCTACTTTTATTCGTGCTGTACGTATAATTATATTAGTGATAAAGAATATCATTCTTTTTTTTTTTCCTTGCAGTCAACATGATGATTATCCAGTTTTGTGTAGTTTACTCGTGCCAGTTTTTGGCTGAAAAACGATCAATAACGAGCTGTGCCGTGTAATTTTCGTAATTCGTTTTTTTTTTTTTTTTTTTTTTGATGGAAAATAAGAATAACAGTAAAAAAATTTCCTAATCCATCATCAGGATAAGTTGTTGTTTAACAACAAAAAAGTACACTTTTTTTTCCTATTTCGAAATTCCAAGCAATCGCAAGTAGCACGAAATGGAATACAAAAAGCTGTAACATTGCGAACCACCAAAAATAAATCTATCGATTGCATCGATTGTCCAAAACAATTTTTTATTATCTGACGATACGAAGAACACAAGAACACAACAGCTTAGTGAAAATAGCTCTGTGCACTAAAATTATCAACAAAGCATTGGCAGTGAGGTGATACCTATGTATTAATTAATGCACGTAGCGAACCTTGTCTTTGCACGCCAATTTTGCTAACAAATTACTAACTTCACAATTGTTTTGTTGGGAAAAATAAATTTTTTCAAAATCATGGTCACTTATTAATTTTTTTCATTAGCACTTAAAACTTTTAATGATAATATTATATGCGGTGTCAGTTTGAAACAAATTATTATTCCCAAAGCAGCATGTATATACAGATTTTACGAATGAAAGCTTCGATTTTCCAGCGTAATTAGTATATAGCTCACTGGATTTGTTGGAAAAATAATAATACTGAACAAGAGACAAGAATTTCACATCGAAATTGAGACTCATTGTTGTGCACAACCCTTTTTTGACATAATATATTCATCAGTATTGTGATTAATACGAAATTGGCGTCAAATATGAAGCGTTTCCCATTGAATCTATCAAAAAAATAAAACATAATTTAAAGTGGATAAAGCATCATTGAAAGTGACATTGATTTATTTTTTCAACCCCGAACTTATTTCGTAAATCCTAATACTGATAGATTTAAAAGCTCCCCAGTGTTGGTATTTTGTATGAAAGATAACCATAATTATGCAATCGAGAAGAAACTTTTTTTTTTTTTAAAGCTTGAAAACTCACAGCAGCACTTGAGCGCTCAGCCACTGCGCTATTTTTTTAAAATCACTTCACGAATTTTGTATTAAGGGCTGAGAAGTTACTTTTTCCTACAAAAGGTATAAGTTTCTGGCTTTTTTTTTTTCTTAACACAAACTCAAATTTGTCTCACTTGACCACAAAAATAACTATCGAAAGATTAAAAATTTATCAAACTAAATGTTTTTAACGCAATCCGGAATTCCGGAAGTATACGAGAAACAAAGCAGACGACAGTAGTGTTACACTACTACCAGTGTACATACACTGTATAGTGTACTACTACCACAGTGTACTGTTTTCGAAATAAACAAAACATATTATATATAAAAAATTACTGTTCTCGTCTGCAAAGCTAAATATTTTACACGATTGCAAACACACAGAGCAAAGTATTTATCTAATCCCATCTAACGGGGCTCGTACTTCCGAGAGTTCCGAGTTCCGGTCCTTCTGGATAGGTTATAAACAAAACTTACGTTTGAAGAAAAAAAAAAAAATACAGAATACCTTCATAAAATTATCGACTTTCACGTTTGAATTGCATGAATTCTTTGTTTTTGTACATCAAGTTGAATCATTCATAAATCCACATAAAATGTTCATTTTTCGTATTTAAAAATTTTGAAAACATCAAGTGCTCTTTTCATACCATTTGAATGTTCATTTGTTTGCTCAGCCCTATACTTTCTCGTATGACAACTATATTATCACGAAAAAAAACAAAAAAATAAAACTTCATTAGTGCAGTTGAGCGTAATTGTACTACTGTGTGCTAATGTAAAGTTATTTTTCAGCTAGAAAAAGATGTCGACTTGGCAGAATCCTGGTGGTGGTTACTATCCCGGCCAACAAGGTTTTCGTCTTCAATATTTGATATTTTATAAAATATGTAAAAACACACCCTAGCGTATCTGGCTTCAACTAATTTTTCAAGCTCCATCACTTCATTCATTACATTTTTTTTTCAACCACTTTGAGCCTAGGGTTGTGTATGGCCATGTTTTTTTAATCGTGATGGATTAACTTTCAGGCTATCCAGGTTACCCAGGAGGTGGTTATCCCCAGCAAGGTTATCCGGGTGGAGCTTATCCAGGAGGGCCTTATCCAGGCGCACCACCACCAGGTACGTTTAATGTTTTTCATTGTAATCTCTATCTTTTAATCCGTAAAACGTAGTCAAACTGATAACATGAATTATTGCATTTTTGTCACTAGCCGGTTTCGCACCACCACCAGGAGGTGCTCCCCCATTCATACCACCAACATCTGCAGGCATGTACGGGGCCAATTACGCCCAGGATCCCATGCAGGATGAAATCAAGGGTTTTCAATTCAATGATACGACCATACGGCAAGCGTTCATACGGTTTGTAATCGAGTTATTGCTCTTTGACGAATTTCAGTAAAATAAATAACTATTTTAATTGGTTGTATTTATTGTTTTTATTTCCAGGAAAGTTTATTCGATCCTTATGGTTCAGCTTTTGATCACATTTGGAATCGTGGCCATTTTCACGTACCATATGCCTACAAAAAAATTTGCCTGGAGTAATCCATGGATCATGTGGGCGTGTTTGATTGCCACTTTCGTCTTGCTTATTTCCATGGCTTGCTGTACAAGTGTTCGCCGTGAAGCCCCCATGAACTATATCTTTCTCGGACTTTTTACTTTTGCAGAAGCAATAATGTTGGGCTTTGCTTCAAGTGTGAGCAATCAAAAATATGTAAGTGCCAAATACTTAAACTTCATTTGATTGAAAAATATTTCGTTGATTATTGATTCATAGACGATATTTTCTAATATCATCAAACTTAAAAGAGACAAAGTAATTTTTTTTACGGTTATTAAAACATAATTATATATATAAAATAAATAGTTCAGCAATAATTCATACATGGGGGTATCTTTATAATTTCAGGTCATTATGGCTGTCGGTATAACAGCCGTGATATGTTTCTCGCTCACGCTGTTCGCATTCCAAACGAAAATCGATTTCACCGGCATGGGCACGTACCTATTCATTGCAGCCATAGTATTTATGCTGTTTGGTATTATCATGATGTTTTTCCGCCCAAGCAATACAATGCACTTAGTCTACAGTTCAATTGGTGCTCTGCTATTTTCGTTCTACCTTGTCTACGATACGCAGCTAATGATTGGCGGAAGCCACAAATACTCCGTGTCTCCCGAGGAGTATATCTTTGCTGCACTCAACTTGTACCTGGACATCGTCAACATTTTTTTGTACATTCTTAGCATCCTCAACGCCTCTTCCTCAGATTAAGAGCTATTTATGCTTGTGTTCGTTGTACTCCCATGTGTATGGTGAAAAACAAATAGCTGACAAAAAACTCGTGAATAAGCATATACGCGAGTTTTTACAAGTTACTCTGGTTAGTTGTGTTGGTGTTCAACAAACATCATCTATGGCCACGTAAAAACATAAACTTTCGAGCCTTAAACAATTAATATACGACATTGATGTTGTATGTAACTGTGGTATTTATTTGTCACGATCTCTTCACACAATTTAAAATAGATTTTTTTTCAAGCTTGATTCATGTTTTGGCAAGTAAAAATTTTTTTCCCATTTTTTTTCTTAAAATTTTATTGAAAATTCCCGTAATTGGTTTGAATACCAAAGATGTCACATGTGTATTTCTAGTAGTTCCTTAAAAATATTTTCATGAAGACTAAAACGTTTGAGTAAAGTGTTATTTTTTGTTTATTTTTCATTTCACATTCTAACCAGAGTTTCCACTGAGTTATCAATGACTTCAAATGTCCAAATTATTTTCTTTCAATGTCCAAAAGTTAATAGAATACAGATTGATACTCAGATTAATTTAATTTCAATTAATGTTAAAACAAGTAAATAAAAACACAATTTGAGAGCTGTAGCTTTTTTATCTAGCAGATAAAAAGCAAATCAAAGTAACAAAATTTTATAAAAGCTAGCTGCACTTGTTTGGTTATCATCTAACGATCATTATTAACTAATATAGGGATGAAAGTGAATTGCATTGCTTAAATAGCAAATCGAGCTAATTTTAATCTACCAAATCGTTTGACGCAACCAATTAAATGTAATGTATAGCTAAGTCGATAATACAAATAAAGAAGAAAACTGTTTCGACTGTTACTCTGCGAGTCACTATCACAATTTCATTATGCAATAAAAATTAAATGATAAATTTTTGCGATATTTACTGTAACGAAGTTAGAAAACCAGATTCATCGATCTTTAAAAAAATCATTGTTAGTGTTCTTATTACCATGAACGTTTATTTTTGTTTCAACTGTGTCTATTGTATTTTCAAAGTACATAAACCGCATAATGTTTCATTAGAATTTAAATTACACGTACATATATTCATTGTAGCGTATTTATACGACATGTGTTATTATATACATGTGCGGATGATTTTATTCATGCATATTTAAAATATTTATTGTACATTGTAATTCAACGATTTCCGACACGTTTATATATATTGCATGTGATTATCAAATCTGTTTTGGCGTAAATGTAAGTATTTTATTTCTTCTTTCGTATTGACACAATTTAATAATTATTTTATTAAAGAAATCAAAAAGTTGAACTGGAGTGTAAATCATTATTTCATTAATCCTCGTGAATTGATTGTAAGAATATCATAGACCGATATTCTTTGGTGTAAAATTGCATTTATGTAGTAAAATATGTGCATTCAATATTTTTTTTTTATAAATATCTAACTTTAATCACATATATATAGGAAATCAAAAACTTAATTTTTTCAAATTACCCCAAAATGTTTTAAGTGAAGTATTTTTTAAACAGTATTACATTTCATATGTTGTTTGTATCTGAAAATTTTTGACATTTCGAATTCAGATTCGAATCTGCAGATGATGATCTGTTTTTTAATCCACTGAAGTGAATATTTAAGCACAAACTATTTAATTCCACAGTACCAAAAGAAAGTCATAAGAAAATTATTTGGTTTGAATTAGTAATATTGTTTGTCACCATTTCTAAACTTTCGTGAAGTATTTTTACTATGTGTGAAGGTATTTACTATCAATGTACGTTACTAACAATATACAATGTTGGAACACATACGAATACATGCATATAACGACCCATAAAAAATTAGTAAAGAAAAGATATAAATAAACGAGACAATAATTTAATAAAAAAAAAAAAAAAAAAAAAAAATGATTCATAAAAACAACCGTAACGGGTAATGATACAATAAATCCGTCCTTTCAGCCACACTAGTAAAGAGGATACCTTTGTAACAAATCTTGAGGTTTTTGACGCTCTGATTATGTTCTTTGTTCTTCTAAAGAATACTGCAAAGCAAATATGTGCTTTATGATTGTTATATACATTAAACATTGTCGCAGGAATATAATGTTTCTAATTGTTGACAAAATAAAAAACAACTTTAACAGCTATTTTTAACTCAACACAAACATCAAGCTTTGAAAACTTTTTATAAGTCAGAAAATCCTTTGATTATTAAAAAAACGACTTTACACTTTATTTTTCAAGTATATTTTTATTAAACGCTTATTACATCATTAAAATTTCAAATCGAAAGCTTATCCACAAATCAGTATTAAGAATATTGTTGTCGCATGCATTCATTGAGTTATATTAGAAATTTATGTACTGTTGTTAATAAAAGAAAATATTTCCGTAGTGTATAAGACACATTTTACTCTCCCACTTTTAGTTTCATATATTTTTTTAAATTTTACATAACAGTGTTCGATAATTTTTTACAATAACATCAATATTTATTGAATATAAATTTTGTTCAAGTAGTCGCCGATAACAACTCTTCAAAATTAGTTAAAGAAATGCGTCGAGTCTATATTTTCTTTGTAAGAAAAAACAAAACAAAAATGATGTACTTTATTGATACAAACTTTTCTCTCTATTTTCATAAGCTATATTCTGTTACCATTTCAAACATCAATATATCGTTGAATCATTTAATTTGTTTTCACTATTATGTAACCAAAAAATGTCCCGAAAAGAGAAAGATTTTAAATATAATCTCAAGTTAGTCAAGGAGATATTTCAGTGAAACTTTTAATTTTTTTTATTATCTATTACACTCTGACAAAAATTGCATATAACAAAAACGTGTACTTATATTTTTTGATTTGAAACCTAAACTATTATGAAAACTTGTAAAACATTAACACCAAACTCAAGGATACATTTGTGTGTTCTTAACGCAACCACCAATTTTTGCATGAAAAATCTGGTAGCATATATTGAGTCCAAAAATAAAGAAAATAATATTAAAACCAAATTGAAAAACGTTTTATTTTACAGGATAAGATATGATGAGTACAAATATAGTTAGTTTCCAATACCTATTCGTTCGTAAAAATAGTGTTAGAAATGAGAAAACAGACTTGTAAAATCACTTTTTTTAAAGTTATTAAATTAATTTCACTTTTAGCAATTACGAACAAGATGCAAACTTTCTCTTGGAAATTCATTTATACAGACGATACAGATTTTCTTCAATTTTGTAGGAAAAATATGAATAAAAAATTATACGAAGTTCTTTGAATCTATTGGTAATAACAAAACAAAAGAAAATAAACGCGCAAACATACAATAATTTACGTGAATTAACGTCGTAATGCTTCACATCAAACCAGACTTGACTCTTGATCCACTTTATTTTTTATTTGAACTATAAAAATTCATTTATTCAGTATTTATCATCTTCGTTATCATCGCCTTCAATCTCCTCTGGAGGTGCGAAGCCATCCTGAAAATAAAGCCATTGTTGAAATTTTCTACATCCAAGTACTTTTTTTTAAATTTTAGACAAATACATTTTTAATAAACCATGCTCATGATTTAGACTGCAATGTGTTTGGTTATTTAAACTACTCAAAATTTCCGATCCTTAGTATTTGAATCTAATGTACTTTAATTATGATTTAAAACTATTTTTCGAATTCGCAACAAAGACTTAGCACGAAGAAACTTCGAGCAGTTAACAAAAAGAAAGACAAACGATAACGTTATTTACGTACTTCTTCCCTTGCCTTTCAAACCTGCAAAATAAAATATAAATCGGAACACTGCAAGCCCTGATCTATAAATCAACGAGTTTTAGCTTGAAATAGCCAAATATTAATTATTTTCACTAGACTTAGAAAACTGTTTACTGCACGAAGTTTTAACACTGATAATCATCTATAAACATAAAACTATGAATGACTATTATGGATTCAGTATCAGAAGTAGTTATCGAACTTGTTTAAATAACTGAATACTTAGGTAAAATCATGATTTTACGCTCAAGCATTTAATATTTCTCGGGTGAAATGAGAATCGCTCGAGATTGTTCAATGAAATCCAAAAGAAAGTCACTCCTTTAGTATGCCAAATGTGAGGTGTTACTAAGTGTCTCACTTATGTAAATAGAAATTATGTCCGTATTTATCTAAATTAAGTAAATAAATAAATAAAAAAGCATATGTTGCATTTTTGATGTTTTGAATTATTTATTAAATTTGTATGAACTTAACATGAAAATCCTTAAGTATGAACTCATCGA
This sequence comes from Copidosoma floridanum, assembly GCF_000648655.2. The sequence continues at coordinate 608,778 of NW_019379463.1, read as the reverse complement.
AGTCTTTCGAATAATATAATGAAGGATGATTTTTCATAACTATTCATTGATCAACAATGAAATAAGATGCAATCGTGTAAAATGTTTTGATGAAAACCGTTAACCATCTAATCCAATACAACAGCTATTAAACATGGAATACAATTGCACAGCACATTGCTTTACCTTCATTTTAAAAAACTATTTGTATTTATAAAAATAAAAAATTTAATAGGTTTCATCGCTAGCTTGATTGACTTCTCCATCATCCTGAAAACATTATTGCATAACCCACAGTTTCAAAAGAATAAATTAGAGCAATCAATCAATTTTTCATTTAATTGACAAATTAAACAAAAAAGTTGAATAATATTTACCTCAGTTGCATAAAGAACTTCCAAAATTTTCTGCACTATTGGAGGAGTTTCACTGTTGTCGCACTCTTGGCACATAACTTCAATATCCCTCAATTTTCCAAAATAGAAGTCTCTCTCCTTTTCAAGGCCATCGACTGTCATTTTTAGATCCATGAGCTGAAAAAAATTTGTGTGTATCTTTAATATCAGTTTATTGTACTGTGAAAGGACAATATGAGCAATTACAAATAAATGTAATTACCTGACTATTAAGTTCTTCAACTTTTCCTGAATCACCACGAGCTCCAATGCCCCCTACTTTTGGTTGTACGCGAGTTGGTTGAACTTTGTTTACTAGATGACATGAGAAACAATTTTAAAACGTAAGAAAAATTTTTTTTCGACAGAGAAAAAAAAATCATAAAAGTTGATGTTTTGTTGCAAATGTAGGACAAACATTACAAGGCTTATATCATTTTATTATAATTTAAACATTGATACATGCATTGCATAAGCCATAAAATTGATTAAGTTCTTGCTTCGTTAAGTATGATACATAAGGTTGTAAAAAAAAACTAGCACAGCAGCATACACACGAACCTGTAAAAATTTACGCCACAAACCATGCAAACATGCAGAAGTATTTAAATTAAGTTACTTACAATAAAAACGAAAAATTGTTTAAAAGTGTACGAATATTTGAAAGTTACTGAGGTTATCATGCTTTTTTTAGGTATAAAATAGCTGGTATATAACTAAGGGCATAATACTTTGTATTTTGTTATTTACAGATGAAGTAAGAAAAAAAATATTAAAATAATTACTGGTTCTTTGAACAGTTTTTGCAGGTATTTGGACAGATGATGGTATTCCTTCACCTACGACGAATTTTTTTCAATAATTAAGCCATTATAAAAACTGTTTCTGTTTAAAAATTCGCCATGTAGTTCAAGTATTATGTTTAATTAAAATATAAGCCGTAAAATCATACTATTGAAAAGTGTAATTCATGACTTTATGTTTTCAAGTGTTTGTAAAAAATGTATGGAGATGAAGCACATGAAATGAATAAAACCAATGAGAATTAATTATTGATCGGTAAATCGTATAATGTCTGCAATCATCATTTAACTTTTATTATTTCTCCTTGTAATTCCACGTTGATAAGCAATTAACTGCTTACTTATTTTTGTTTAAGTTTTTAAGTATTCAGAATGAAAAATTCATAAATATTTGCATGTTTTTATTTCTCGAGAAAGAACATACTAAAATTTAAACGGGAGTTTTATGAGCGAATTTCAATACGATTATCAACAATAAACTAATTTTGCACCATATCTCGAACTAAAGTGGAATTTGATTGCCGAGGGTAAATGAACAATACACACTACATGAGAAAAACAAGTTCTTCACATTTCAATAAACATGCCATCTAGGACTTTTCTACTTTTCCTCTTTAAATTTGTGATTTCCTGTATCTATTAGTTACTTAGTTAATTTTTCAGTAAGCAGTTATTTTGCACTATAAGTTGTTAATAAAAGTGTAAAGTCTGTAAAGCCGTGAAAATCATGTGTAAAGTGTTAGTATGAAAAAAAAAATTTTAAATTGATGAACGACTGTACCGGTTCTAGCAGCAGGCTTAGATAAGACTGGGGCACTTTTCTTTACCATTCCTATACCCCGTGGCGCGTTGTGGCCAGCACTACCCATCTGCTCATTACCTCGCATGGAAAGTGCATCGTAATTATCTCCTCCTGCATAGTTAGCATCGAAAAATTTCTTGAACCACTGCAAGAACTCAAAGTTGTCCTGAAACCTACCCTTCACCAGCCTATCGATTGGTACAATCTGTAAACGATGTGAGACATTCACAGTACACACGAATGGTGAGATTAAAAACAATAATACATAAATTAAGGCAAATTAATACTGGTGTAATAAATTGTATTAATAGCGTAATAAAAGTAAATTGATTATTGGCACCGATAATGTGCAGTCAATGGTTTGTTGTTTATGAGAAACATCAAACATTAACAGATACTAGTAATATAATTTTCAAGCAAAACAAATTGAGGAGTTGATCAAAAGAAAAAACGCGATCGCAGTAGAAAATATTGCTACAAAAAAAAAAAAAAAAAAAAAAAAAATGTATAAATCAAAAATTTGGGCTTTCCTGATGATGAAAACAACTGTTCATTAAAAAATGAAAGAATAAAACTTTGTAAAACAAAGCACTACTGAAGAACGAAAAAGTTTTCAAATCGTAACTGCATTGATAAGAGTGAGTGGAACTGTGATTGTGGTTGAAAAAGAGTGTATTTTTTTTATGTAAAACACAAAATGGTTGTACTGATTTATACAAAGTGCAGGAACACTAAAAATCGATAGTGTAACAATCTACTTTTGCTAAGCCTAACAAATTTCGCTGTTTGAATTATGTACAACATATGTAAACGATTGCATGGATTAAAGGTGACTTTGTTTGAAAAAAATTTGCTTGAAGTGAGTGTATTAAACACAGGGTAAACATCTAAAACTGATCCAATAACAATTGATTCCTAAAGGAAGCTGACATGCCGCAAGCATTGGTGCGTGTGAATTAAAACAAGGAGAAAAATGGTTTTGAATCAAATTTGGAGGTCAATGTACTCATTTGCTGTCGCGGGATGGGAGTTCTCTGTTGAATGTGTTTTTGTTGCATTATTGGTTTCTGAGCTAGAGGCACCAGATGTGAATTCGAAACGTTATGGCTGCCGTCAACACCAGAGCCCAAGGAAATACAGCCGCGCGCCTCAAACGCCTCATACTCGCGGCCGTCGTAATTAGCGTCGAAGAACTTCTTAAACCACTGAAGGAATTCAAAGTTGTCTTGGAAACGGCCTTTTATAAGTTTGTCCACCGGTATTACCTGAACCATTTTTGCAGTGCTTTAAGTATAACAATATGAGACAAGTGGCACTTTTCTTATGACTGTACAGTCAATTTTCGTAAAAAAAATTTAAACCCAAATTTAAAGAGAATTTCTTTTTGGACAAGGTTGAATGAACTTACTTTGTCTACATTCATTTTCTTGAAGCCAGCTTGGAGCAATTTAAAATTTTGTATGTACTCGTGTTCAAGATTTGTCTTGAATTTCACCCTCTTCAGAGGTACTGAGTTTGGGAAAAGCATGTCCATAAACTGACAGTAGGCCGCTCCAGTGCAGAGTTCCTCAATTTTGCCAAATGACGATTGCAGACAATCATTAACCCAAGCCAGCATATCATGCCGACTGAGATTTTCGGTCGTCACATTTGTTGCATATACGTTAACCGCCATGTTTTCTGAAAACAAATGACAACTTTAAATAAATACTGGTAATATTTTTTTGCATTTTTACTGTGTATAAAATATAGATTTTCAAACCATTTAACAATTATTAAAATATATTTCATGTACTCTTAAGTAAACACTGTGTATTGAAAAGTAAATAGACTACACAACGTGACTCTATTTTATTATATTTTTTTTTTGTAAATCACTGAACAATACATTAGGTGACAAAATTAATGTTCATTTAACTTTAAAAAGAATTTGATAAATCTAAAAGAAAGGTGTCATAATTCGGAATTTTCAAGAACTAGCCTGCCTGTCTGCAATATAAATCATACACTATACCTACTCTATGTCCTACATGCATTAAATTATTCCAAGTTTAATTTTAAAAGTAATAAAATATACATAAAGGTGACCTTACATTAATTATTGATAACCTATACATGTAACTAAAAGCTTGGAAAATCGAGTCTGGCTATTCACAATGTAAGTAAATAAAACAGTGATAAATCAGCACGACTATCATGTGGCTGTTTGTAAACTCGAAATCTACTTTCTGAAAAAGCTGGCTATGCTACAGAGAAGAACTCGCTGTGCGTAGTCAGGAAAAAGAGGAGGTGGTGAAGAGAAAAGTGTAAGAATAAAATAAAAGGAAGAGGCAATATACTGCAGCTCTGCATGCATCCACGTTTAGAATTCCAAGTAAAGAGAAAGGGAGAGAAGGAGGATGTATATATTATGAAAATTTACTGTACCTGAGTATATGTATAATAATAAACAAGAGCATAGACGGTCCAAAACCGTCAAAAGACCAATTACTTATAACCCCTCACTTCCTCTTTCTCTTGAAACTTCTTTCCTCGAGGATGATGACGATGATGACAAGAATAAATAATTTATCAATATAAGTGTAGGTGACGAAACAAAGCAGCGAGTATCGCGTTGCCCTGAGGCCTGATGATGACTTTAGTCCCGTATATTCGTCTCGATAATTAATATAACCACGCTTTAATTCGAACAACGAAGTAGCTATATAGAATGAGAAAAAAACGACCGAGGGGAGTAAGAGACAGAGAAAGAGATAAAGAAAATACTTGTGCGACCAGGCGGCACCGCGACAGGCCCACGGGCGCAAGCATAGGCGAAGAGGCGCGATAAAACAGCAGCCCACTGTAAGGGCAAGGAATTTTTTGGCGTTTTTACACGTTACCCGTTTAAGTACAAGTACTAGCTTTTACAGCTCGAACTTGTGTGTCCTCTGTACCATGTAATACGTACAGCAGATGCTTACAGGTGTGCAGATATCGTGCTTAAAAATGTTACACACACGCGAGGCTTAACGATTTTATTACAGCGACTTATGATTGATACAGATAATAAGTAGGTGTGGTAAATGAACGATAGGTCAATTTTTTCATGATTTAGAGTGTTTGTAAACGCACAGGTCAGTCATGCATGCTGATACATAGTAAAGTACATGCAAATCAAAAGTAGGGATTTCGTTTCAAAGAGACAGGAAGTCCTCATAACCTAAGCAAAGAGTTTATTCCCCTACGTGATGTTATAACGTAGTTGTTATACGAAAAATTAGATCTGACAGATAATATAAGTAAATGTATATCCGAAGCACGCTGTGTGAAAGTTGATAGGTCTTACCGGTTAATCAATGTTGGGGACTGGTTGTTTTTAGTAGTACAAAAACGTTGGGCCCGCTTCTCTCTTCTCTTTCTTGATCCCTCTCTTTTTCTCTATTTGTTGTTCTCCGTGTACATGCGCTTCTTGTCTCCCCTTTCTCTATTCAGTTCGTTTAGTTCCGCTCTCTCTTTTTTTTTTTTTTTTAATTTTTTTTCTTACTGCTTTCCGAGCGGCTTTCGCTATGCATTAACTCCGCAATTTTTGTGAGTTAACAACTTATCTACCCTATCAGAGATTAAGTATAAGTAAGTAGTCTCAAATAATGTGTTAAATGTTGAAGTGCCAACAAACTGAACGAACGAATGCACGTATGTGAGATAGTTGGTACCTACGTATATATATATGTCTATGAACGACTATCGGAGAAAGAAAAGGAGAGAGAAACTCACAGTGGGGATTGGAGTTGAATCAAAAAATTAGTGGTTATAATTAAGTTGTAATAAAATTGAAAGCAAAAGAACTGGATCCCTATCATATACATGTATACGTTAACAATTTAAACATCAATTTATTAAGAACATTAGCATAATATACTATATGCAGACAGTATTTTGTAGAGCGCGCGCGCAAGTATCACAACCGACATAGTAGGGATCGCATTTACCCATTGTAGAACGTCACGAAGAGGTAGACTCTACATACCCTGTTTCAGTCGGCAAAATCAGTGATTTCAATTATTTTTGGCCGATAAAGTCAACATTTTCAATTTGCATGAAATACACGTATATGTAATGGGTGTAGGGTGTTTTCCACAATCGTCACCAGCAAGTAATTTAAGGTTGCGCTCTACGCTACCGTCAAGTCGGTAAGTCAACTACCTTGAATTAACTGGCGCTCTGTTCCGTAATCTGGCCAGTTAAAATAGCAGACGACAGTTAACAGCGCGATGAAATCTTCACTTTTTTCTCGACTTTTACGTCGTCTGCTATTTTAACTGGCCAGATTACGGAACAGAGCTCCAGTTAATTCAAGGTAGTTGACTTACCGACCTGATGGTAACGTAGAGCGCAACCCACTATTACTTGCTGGTGACGATTGCGGATTGCGGAAAACACCCAATATGTGTATGTACCGGGACTATGTATATACACATTCATTGGAAGAATGACAACACGCTTTTCGTCGTTTCGTCGTTCGTCTTTAAAAAGCCGCAATTAAGAGTTTTGTTTAAGTAAAAGACTTTTTGAAGAATAATCTTTTAATAATGGAGTGTCTCCTAGGAATTCAGTGCAAGGACTTTGTCCTCGTTGCGGCTGACATGACGAACGCCTCGTCCATCATGGTTATGAAAAGCGGTAGTGTAAAATTTCATTTTTTGCTAAGTTAACCTATGTATCAATAAATTATCCTATTGATTTACTCGATTTTTTAATCAAAATTGTGATTGCTATTTTTGATAAATTCATTCTTACTTCTTTTTTTGCTTCGTGATTCTCTACAATTTATCACGGCTTAGCAATTTACATCATCCACTCCAAAACACTTTACTTTACACAGATGAAAACAAACTTTACAAGCTGTCGGATAAACTGGTGATGGCCGTGTGCGGTGAGAGCGGTGATGCTATTCAGTTCTCCGAGTACATAAGCAAAAATCTGCAGCTTTACAAAATGCGCAATGGTTATGAGCTGTCACCCAAGGCCTCGGCCAATTTCACAAGAAAGAACCTTGCCGACTATCTCAGGTCCAGGACGCCTTATGCCGTCAATCTTCTGATGGCAGGCTGTGACAATGAAACTGGTCCTGAACTTTATTTCATAGATTATCTAGCATCCTCTGTCAAAGTACCTTATGCTGCTCATGGCTATGGTGGATTTTTTGCACTCAGCATCATGGACAGATACCACAAGTGCAGTAAGTCTAAGTTTTTTCTTCCATTTAATGTGGAACTTTGTATGTTTAAATAATTAATAGGGCTTTATTATGCATGAATTTAAGTAGCATACTAGATCCATTAATTTTTCAATCGTTTGGCTATAACTAGAAAATGAATACAAATAAGTACTAATAATCAAAAAGTTAGTAGTTGATTACAATCTATTTTTATAGACATGTCAGTTGATGATTGCTATGATTTAATGAAAAAGTGTGTCCGTGAAATACACAAAAGATTGATTGTCAATCTTCCAAACTTCAAAGTTCAAAAAGTATCCAAGGATGGAATTGAAAATTTACCTCCAATAACGGCTCAGGACTTAGCTGTGGAAACCGCTCGAGCTATTTGAGCGTTTAAGTAAAAAAAATACTATTTAAAAAATTTGTACATCCTCATAAAAATCAACTATGATTTAAAATTGATGTCTTCAACTTTTGTTATGCATAAATAATTTTTTATGAAATAAAAGAAAAGCACTGTTTTAAAATTACTTTGACAAGTATTTATTAAGCCTGCATCATACAGATTGGTACACTATCAGTCAATTATTTCTGATTCACAAGTAAAAAACTTACTCACTTACATGTGTGTATCTCTTACAAAATGACAATATCTCATAAAAAGTACTTAATCACGATTATCACTCTTTCATTTGCTGTATGGGTTTGTAGAACATCAAAAACTTGATTTGAACTTGTTTTAAGATATCATGTTTCTTATTTTGATTGTAATACTGATTACATCAAAATTGGAAAAAAAAAAAAAAAAGATTTGTCTTTGTTTATCATAGGTAAGTTTAAACATCTTTAGTGCACTCCAACAAAGTACTTCCAGACACAACTTGGAAGCTGCAGTAAAAATGGCAAATTTTTTCGAATCCAAAACTTTTTTTTTTATAAATATACTACCCAAGACTTGTTAAATACAATATCGTATTGTATATATAAGTATAGTGTTGAATCATGTTCTTTTATTAGTTTGACAATTAAGTTAAGTAAAATTTAATGAATAAAACTATTACATTCTCGATGACAGAAACTTTTATTGTAATTAACTAGGTTTAATACAGGAATCAGTTGTAAATATTGTCAGTCTTTAGAACATTACAGAAATGAAAAGACTTACAAAAAGGAAAGCAATTTTATTTTTAGTTGGCATGATGATTTGCTCAAGTCCTTTTCATTAGTGGAAGATGAATTAAGTATATAAAAAATTTTGTGCGAGACTTCTTCACTTTACAATGAAAAAAACTCTTTTCGTTGTATGTGATGGATTTGTTTTATAAAATGTTCAATCTAAGCTCTTTGTTATCACAAATAATATAATAGAAAACTTTTTTAAAAAACGTATTGTCTCATCCAAAATCTTAAGAATTCTTAATTAGTCCTGTATTATATCAAGAATTACTTTTCGTGATTATTCTGTAGAAAATAACAAACTAAATATGCAATCACTAAGAAAATTTTCTATACATCGTTAATAAAAATTGTTTTATAATTTTTCTAGAACCAATTTTTAAAATATTTGGAGATATCTTAAAATATCGTTTCGATTTGCTTTACTATCATGTAAAGGAGTAAAAGTAAATGTTTTGGATGTCAGATTGCATGAATATATTCGCCTAAGCCAAAGGCGTTTAGTAAGGCTGGAATGATTTTTATATGCATCAAAAGTTGGGATCAGTTCATCTTATCAATTGAAAATACTCAATTTAAGCGTTTGATGCTGAAAAAATTGTCAAATACACTATACCTATTCTCTTTAAACTTGATTCGTGTACATAAGACGCAATTATAACATTAAATGTTTTACACTTCAATATATACATACACAAAATTTTTCGCTTGTAAAAACTTTAAAAAAAAACGGCTCAATATAAATATTCTATAGAAATTGAAACGTAAAGAAGGTAGAAGAAAAAAAAACAACTGAAAATTATACACAAAGGGTAACATTAGTACATTTTTTAACCAATGTACAAAATTTCATTAGAGTTCTCACTTTTCTGAGAGTCTTTTTCGGGCACGAAACGTCGTCACATACCCATATTTTTTCGTATCAACGTTTCCTGCATTATTATCACGTTCATTTTGAATACAAAAACGTCTTTTATTATTTTTCTTTTTTGCCGTCTATTTGTGTTGTCTCTGTTTTCGTGTCAGTATCAGTATCAGACGGATGATCCTCATATCTGAAAGATTAAGTGCGAGTTAAAATAAAATAAAAACGAGCTTGAAATTCAAATGGTGCGTAAATTTCATCTAACACAAACTTTAACAGCTTCAAATGTTTTTGTAACATGTTAAGTTTCTGGATACAAAATGCAAAACGTTTTAATGTAAACTTACGAAAACAATGCCTTCAAATCGCCCTTGAAAATGGCAACACACAGAGGAGTTCCCAAACAGGCAGGAACCAAATATAATAGTGCCGGTTGAGCATGATTGAAAAGCTGCATGAAGAGCAACGTGACGAGCAATCCCATGAAGTAGGCAAAGAAGGTCGAATAAAAATAGGTGTTTGCTTTCCTCTTGAGACTGTGATCAAACCTGAGTAACAAGGCAATGAAAATTCCAGGTACAACAATGTCACCTAATCCTAGCATGGCAAACTTTGTGCCGTGAAGACCCTGTTCCAGTAAGTCTTGAGGAAATACCAGCTTGATCGGAGCTTCAAACGACCTGGCCACTGTAACCATCACATTTGTACCAAAAACCCAAAATATATCATACACAAAAAGTCCACACAGCAATATACACCCCGTTACAACGTTATTTAAGTGCAAAAGTTCAACACCGTTGATTGCAAATGCTATTCCCAACAGATTGTTCGCAATCCAGTGCTGTAGACAGGAAAAAAAAAAATTATCAATTCAATACACAAACACTGTAGTGCAAAAAGTTTTTGTAAATCTATTATTACCTTTTCCCACAAATACCAAGCACCAACCATGGAACAACATATCAAACAGACTATGTCGTGAAGATTGAATTTATAATTAATAATATCCTCGCTGTCCTCAGTGAGATGCAGATGGTACTGAGTTTTGGGAATGGCAGCCGGTACCAGGGAAGTTATGAGAGGACTGCAAAGAGAAGAACAAAAAAGTGCAAATTATTATTCATTGTCTGCATAACACCACCTTGTGGCCTGATTTCTTTAAGAACTCCCGTTTTACCTCGAGAGATGGCAAAGAGCCAAAATGCCGAGGAAAAAAAAATATCCAGTCAGCAAGAGGTTGATGTACTCCTTGGAAAATAACTGCAAGCAATCAGAACGATGCATAAGACCCTTGTATAGTGATCATGAAACAACAGAGAAAAAGAGCCAGCTGTTGTTGCGACAGCCTTACCTGGAAAAATATGTAGAGTCCAAAGAGTGCAACACTGGAGATGAGCGGAAACATCGCAGCATCCTTGCGACTCATAGTCTCTGGCTTCTCTCCACTGATTTCAAAGTGTTCCTAGAGAAGATATAGATCATTAAAGTCTATTTGACAATATCTGCTTGCACACTGACAACACAGCAAAGTAGCAAAGTACACACACCCACAACCCACAAGTACTATTTCTTATCATCTAGGAAGATAAACAGAAAAACGAGCTAGAAACCCGAGGATCCTTAAGTTCAAGAAAAAAAAAAATCCTCTTCAGGGAACAAAGAGATGTCAAAATAACAGAGCACGGTGTCCGGGCTAACCTTCTGCTCCCGGTGATGCCTGACGGACCGGTGGCTGCCGAAAAAGATGGGCAGTATCGCCATAACGACGAGACTGCCGTAGGCGATGGCCATACCCGCGGCCGTCGGTGGCACACTTTTAGCGGTCGCATTAGCCACGCTCTCGGTGATGTTTTCCACGGCCTGGTCGACCAGCTTGTTCACAGTATCTGCCATCATGCACGCGACGTAGTCTGCAACTGAGAAGACCATATGGGATGAAATGTGTATACGTCAATGAGAGGAAAATTAAGAAAAAGCGCGTATACTTACTTACTTGTGACACGTGTGTATATCTCTTTAAAAAAATATACTTGCCCTCCGTTTTTAAGACTCTCCAAAGCTGGAGATCGAGGAGAGAATGTAGGAGGTACAGAAGATAGAAAAGAGAGCGCGCCAAGGCGCTTTTGTTTGTGTATACGTGTACAAAAAATTTATATTTAGTTGCGCGGCGTGCGCGCGTTTAATCAGCATTCAGCCGATTCAGCGGCTCTGTTCGGAAATGATGCGTTGGTTTAGTTTTTGGTTGGTACCTACCCCCACCCTGGCTTAACTAACTGACCGTGCGTTCGCACATGTAAACAATGGAGCTATTCACATAGACATTTTTTGCTTATATCGACCTACGTAACTTTACAGCCTCTGATTTTATCATTCTGGTAAAGAGAGCACGATGTAAGATATTCGTAAAATTATGTGTAATAATTGCCGCAAATAGCACAGAGAATGTCAAATTTTTATTTTAAATCTTCAAGATAAGTTGCGGCTGGTTTATAATTGACTAAATGGCTCTAATATAAGTTACAGTAATAATTATTTGGATCAGCGCTATCTAGCGTTAGGGATTTTTGAACTAAAAAGTGGCCCTAAACTTTTGACCCACAGCATTAGCGCTTAGAGCCATTTAGTCAATTATAAACCAGCCGCAACTCATCTTGTAGCTATAAAATGAAAAAATAACGATAAGTGTGTTTTTGGCGGCAAGTTAACAATCTATTTTCTACCAAAAAATCGACCTCCTATGTGTTTATACTTTTGAAGATAAATTTTTGAGCATAAGATAGACTGTTAGCCTGCCGCCAAAAACACACGTATCGTTATTTTTTCATTTTATAGCTACAAAATGAGTTGCGGCTGGTTTATAATTGACTAAATGGCTCTAAGCGCTAATGCTGTGGGTCAAAAGTTTAGGGCCACTTTTTAGTTCAGAAATTCGCTACGCTAGATGGCGCTGATCTAAATAATCATTACTTCTTAAATTAGAGCCATTTAATCAATTATAAACCAGCCGCAACTAATCTTATAAATAGATAATAAAAAGTTGACGTGGTCTGTCTTGTTTGCGGCAATTTTCATAATCTATTTTTCACCCTAAAGTCTACCTCCAAAAATATAGATATTCATATGGTTTAATAAAATCGACCATATGGCATTACTTAGTAGTAATTACTTTAATTACTACACATAACTTCACGTACATCTTACACCGAGCTCTCTTTACAAGAATTATAAAATCAGAGTATTATACGTATATATATAGGTCGTGGTGGTATATAATATAACGCCGCTCTTTGGTATCCCTATTATCGTCTGCTAGTTGTCAGTTGTGCGCGTAAGAATTTAGTGGTCTGCTGTTTAACTCTTTAAGCCCATAGTATAATATAATATATAGTTTTTATTTTTTACAATTTGATATATATACATGTAAGCGAATTCGGTATTGCTTTACGAGTGAACAAAAAAAAGAAGGAAAAGACAAGTGACATTAATGTCCCTGTCAGCACCGGTGACACACCTGCAGCGCGTCCGCAGGTTATACAAAATGGTTTTGAAATTGCACCGGGGTCTGCCGTCGGATATTAGGGAGCTCGGCGACATTTACGTGAAAGACGAATTCAGGAGACACAAGACTTGCAGTCCTGATTTGGCTAATGTTTTTCTGAACGAGTGGGCGGTTAGTTAATATTTTTCTTTCCATTTCGTACAGCATGTACACCTTATACTACACTTGTATAATCTTAAATAAGGCAGACTTGCACTATTGTTTGAATTAGTTTATGCCTCTGACCCCTCCTTCCAGCTTCTTGGCATTTTTAGTTTTGGAAAATGATGCAATTTTCATTCATGATATTACGCTTGCCCCTGTAGTGTAGTTGGATATAGCTCGTATGTATTTTCTCATGAATTAATCGATACGTTTGATCATACAGGATTATGCAATAGATCTGTCAGAGCAGCTGGGACTGCGAGGAGTGAAGACAGCAAAACCATTGGGCAAGTCGTTAGATGCGGCAAATTTGGACAAACTCAGAGAGGAGCAGGTGATCCAGTTGTATGAGTTGATGATGGCTGCAACGGGCAAAGCTGATGTGGATGAAGAAAAAAATGCCAAACCAAAAGAAACGGATGATAAAAACAGTTGACGAAAAACTAGTCGATGGATTTATGGGTCTTGTATGTTTTTTTTCATGGACTGGCATGGAAGAAGAACTTTTCAAATGAAGATGAATTGCTTAGTCATCTTTAAGGCGTATACTTAAATAGATGTTTTACTATGAGTGTGCAAAGTGCAACCTTCAATACTTTGAATAACATTACTGAATGAAGCGTGGAGTGTGTAATTAACGTTTATTGTGAGATATTAGTTTGTATGGTGCCACATGCACTGTTTGGTTTTATAGCATATAGTTAAAAGTTAAGATTACGTGAGTTTTAATTACTGGCTGAATAGTTCACAAACATTACTTTTAAATCCAGTATTTTTTAAATGTTGTTACTTTTAGTTGTTAAAATTTATAAACTTAACCTTTCTATAGTGTTGTTATACAAATTTTGTGGAAGATTATGAAATGACCGCTATAAATTCTTAATAAAATTACCAATTAAAATTATTACTGTTATTACAAATTTAACCCTAAATACACATATAAAAAGAGAAGAGAAATAAAATACCATTGATCTCTGAACAATAATCAGTCAGTGTTACTGTTTACAATTATTAGGTACATACCTCACATAATATATGCATTAAATAAACTAATATATTAATTGAGCTCTGACGTCATACGTTACATACGATATCGTATCTGAAATTTTTTTAATATAGTTGTGACACTGCATTATTTTTATGAAATACTCGAATTGTATAACGCAATCCAATGACTATAACAAGTTATAAAGAAAAGTCACCAAAATGAAATCTTGGAGGGAATCTGCTTCCATCATAATTGCTGCTAAAAATGGTCAAAAATACCATGCCACACAATCAGTACGTATATACACATTTATGTGTAAAACTACAATTTATTCAATTTGTTGCGTTTTTTCTTACAGCAATACAATTACAATTTGCTTTTCTTGAAGAGAAAAAAAGAAGCAAAATTCTCTGGTGCCTATGTGTTCCCTGGTGGTGTCATTGAAATAGCAGACGCGCATTTAAAGTGGCAAAATCTGTACAAAAATTACGGCTTTAATGAAAACAGCTTCAAATCATTATTTCCTAACACCAAAAGTCGACCGCACATATTCAATAGTAGGGAAAATGAATTGCCTAGAGAGATTTCACTACGAATAGCAGCTATTCGTGAGACATTTGAAGAATGTGGTGTACTATTGTGCGAACAGTCATCAGAAATATCCGACAAAGCACACCATTTTCCAAGTAATTCTTTACGTAACATGTCAAAGTAATGTTTTATTGAATGAAAGTTCGAAAAAATGGAATTTTGGAGAAATTATATTGAATGCATGTGTGTTGCATGTACTTAAATGTAATTAGTAACATATGTTTGGTAACTGTTTGATATAACATCTCTAAGACTCTCATCAAACTTTTTATTTTTCTTACTTATTCAGAAAATAGTAATTTTATGGTATACAAGTAAATTTAAATTATGAGTAAATTAAGTGCCAGGAAATTAACAAAGATTGTGTTGTGTACGTGAAATAATTCCAATTGTTAAATGGTTTTTCAGTTTCCAGTGATGATTTGGAATTTTGGCAAAAGGAAGTTCATGGAGATCCCAATGAATTTTTCAATATGTGTGAACAGTTGCATTGCTGGCCTAATTTGTGGGCATTGCATGAGTGGACCAATTGGTTGAGCCCTACTTTGTTTCCAGCTGCAAGGCGTTTCAACACTGCTTTCTTTTTTGCTACTATGACACAAATTCCAAGCTCAAAACTTGATTTTAGTGAAGTAGAAGAAATATTGGTGGGTAAATTTTGTTTTGAGCGATTAATAAGCTGTTATACACTTATTTACACTTACATATTTCATGCAGTGGGCAACTCCAGAATATGTGAAAAAATCTCTCATTGACTATTTACCACCACCTCAACTGTATGAAGTAAACATATTAGAAAAATATAAAAATATTGATGATTTATATAAATACGCTTTAATTAAATCAAGGAAGGGTGTTCAACTTTACTTTCCTGTAAGTTTCTAAATGAGATAAAAAAAACTGTTTTTCTGATTTTTTTTTTACTAGCTATACTAAATTTAATTAAATAAATTTTTTTTTCGTTTACAGGTAGTCACAGAATTAAGTGATGGTAAAGCTATCCTGTTGCCAGGAGATCAAATGTATCCTGAAACTGTTAATCTTTATGAACAAGAAGTTGTGGATAAATCAAACTTGACTATAAAACAATTCAACGAAATGTCTGGTGCTGTTAATAGACTGGAATTCTCAAATGAAGGAAACAAAAGTTTGCAAATAAGAACTTCCATGGCTTCAAAATTATAACGAAAAATTATATTTTTGTGCATATTTGTTTGAATAAGAGTCTGTATGCCTGTATGATTTTGGGATCAAATGTGTGCCGAAAATTTACGTATCCTAATCCACGTATAAAAACATTTTCATCGAACTATTTTTGTTGATACTTACGTAAAATAAAGTGTTATGAATATCGATCAAATTGAAAATAAAAAAACGCTAGTTTACTCGAGAATATNTGTTGATTATTACTCTTGCTATTCTTATTATGGTAATCGTCATCATCATTGCTATTATTATTTTTATTTTTATTATCATCATTGTAGTGTTGGTTATGATAAAAAAAACACGGACAAGCGTCAAAGCAGACTAAAAAACGAGCCTTTGTGCAGCAGCTGATAAATATAGCGCAGAACATACAAATCAAATCAGTACCGATAAGGTAGAATTCTGTTAAAATTTTAGTAAAAAAAAATACTCATAAATTCGGATCACTTTTGTGTGTATATTTTTATATGCTGCTGTTGTTAATGTACTAATGTTGTACTTCTAACTTTCAAGACCTTCTTTTACATGCAAATTCAAAATCAAACTTCTCGTTTACCAAGTTCAAGTATTATATTGGTATGTGACAGTCTCTTGAAAAACGAAAAAAAAAAAAAAAAAAAAAAAAAACAGTGCGCGTATATACACACGTCTGTAGCAGCAACACAACAACAACAACAACCACCCCCAATCCTTGTGCTTTTATAGGCACGGATTCTGCAGGGAGAGTTTGCGCCCTACTGCGCCCTAGATCTCGATACGATACACAAAAGTTTTTGTTGTAAATACATACAACAGATATTCTCCCCTCAACTTTTGACGAATCAGATTAATCCAATTGGGCCTCCTTGCCTCGGCTTCCTCTACTCTCCTCGATTGTTTGTTCGTTTGTCTCTCTGGGCATTTTCTCAGGTCTTTGATCCCATCGGCATAAAGTTAAACAGGATTTAGAGAGAAAGAGTACTATCAGTTGAAGATGTCAAGCGCCATCGACGAGAGGTTCGTTTGTTGTGTTTACTATTTTTTTTTTATTTTTTATCATTGATGTTTGCTGTAAGATACTGTGTTTTCGTTTCAGAGTTACCGATGAAATCGAGGCTCTGAGAGCTATACTCCTGGATGATGAGCTTCAGGTCATTGAAAACGAGAGGTGAGTTTGGGAAGGTTTGTTTTATTGGAAACTAGTAAATCACTGACACACATATTTGTTTTTGCGTTACCCTTAGTACAAGAGCAAGTGGTTATTGCTGTTTCTTGGATTTAGTTTGATTAATAATTTTGCGAGTCTCATTCCAACTGTTATTTTTTCTATTTAACGATTAAAGATTTGTACTTTTATATGACCCTTTTTTTTTAACAATGGTTCAATGTATCCTAGGAGTTGAGCATATGTTGCTATGTTTGAAAGTGAAAGTATCCAAATGAATTACATAATGTAAAATGCTGGAAAAATTAATGGAAAATTTTATGCCACTATCAACACAGTCAAGGGACAATAAAATTTTATAAGTACAACATAAATATTTATTACAATGTAACTGACATTTTTTATTTTGCTTACAGGGGTGAGCCAGAATCCATCGAGACGCTTGTCTTCCCTTCAACTGGAGAAGATTCTCAGTCTCAGTACGTATGTGTCAGGCTGGTTGTCAAACTGACCCCTGGTTATCCCGACACAACACCTATTGTCAATTTAAGAAACCCTAGAGGCTTGGATGAAGAAACTGTCAGACAAATTCAATCGGATGCCGATGCAAAGTGCAAAGATTTTTTAGGTCAACCTGTAATGTTTGAATTGATCGAGGTAACTGCTCATACGCATTCACAACTCAATAATTTAGCGAATCATTGTACTGACGAGTGTTAAAATTCCTTAAGCTTGTCAGGGAGCATTTAACAGTTAGTAATCTCCCTACTGGTCAATGTGCTGTTTGTCTGTATGGATTTCGCGAAGGGGATGAATTTACCAAGACAGAGTGTTATCATCATTTCCACTCGTACTGTTTGGCTGCTCATGTAGTCGCAGCTGAACGATACTACAGAGAAGAGCAAGAAAAATTACCGCCGTGGCAGCAAAGTACAGCAAACAAATTCCAAGTATGTGCTTTCCAAGTAGAAATATGCGTTATCTTCGGATTGTTCTAACTTGAAGTAAAGAACACCTCAATATGACAACGAGAATTGCATTACGTATACATTTTTAGGCTCTCTGTCCAGTCTGTCGAGAACCGACTAATTGCGAAGTAAAGGATCTGAAAAAAGCACCACCACCGATCGATGTAGAATCTGCGACGGACTTCTCTCTCACTCAAGAGTTGCAGGATATGCAATTCAAGATGGCCGAATTATACCTTTACCAACAGCGCCGTGGAGGTATTATCGACCTCGAGGCCGAAGGCGTCAAGCTGCTCTTGAATATCGATGATGATTCGACTGCCGAGCAGCCCAACCCACCTGGTAGTAGCCTGAATGCTGTAGCTAGTCAATCAGCACAAGTGGTGCGACACTCATTTATTTCCTATAGAATTCTTCTTACTGACTCATGCTTTGAAAAAATAAATAAAATAAATTCCATACAGCAACAATCAAAGCAGCAACAACAATCCAAACAACAACAACAGCAGCAACAACAAAGTCAATCTCAACAAAATCATAGCCAGTCACGACAATCCCACCAGCAAGCGCAACAATCTCAAAATCATCACCACCATCATCATCGTAATCATCGCGGCCGCGGCAAGGCCCACAGTCGGCGTCACTTGGACCGCATGCGACAGAACGACTCAGCTACCAGATGACAATGGGTTACCGGGAACGACAACTACCAGCAAGTATCCAAGAATCATCAATATCAGCCGCTATTACTTGATACTCATGAATACATTAACCAATTACTCGAAAGCGCGATGATGCTCGTGATCATGATATTAACCGACGTAACGATGTCCCGTAGATTGTACCACCTCCTCCGCTCACTTTATCCACTCCCTTTGGCACGTAGTCACATTAGTAGCATCAATTATTATGATAGAAATCTTCAGCCGCAAATCGGCGCGGTCATGATATTATTATAGGTATTGCTGTTCAGCAACATTCCCATTGCAACGGTGTATAAGATGGGACGTGTTGATTATTACTCTTGCTATTCTTATTATGGTAATCGTCATCATCATTGCTATTATTATTTTTATTTTTATTATCATCATTGTAGTGTTGGTTATGATAAAAAAAACACGGACAAGCGTCAAAGCAGACTAAAAAACGAGCCTTTGTGCAGCAGCTGACTGTGTTTTTACTTAAGAATACGAGTGCGGTACGATTGATGATTATATATTATTAATGGGTACGCAATTCTCACTTTGATAATAACGGCCCGTTTCGTTAATAGGTAATTTGCTGTACATTGATATTTTAAAAAATGGGAGGGAGTGGAGGGCGAAAATTACAAGTTACGTCTATGGGAAATGATTTTCACCATATGGAAGAGTAACGCGATTCGAGTACAATTTTTTTTATGGGTAACTCGAAATTTTGATTCTCTTCATTATCAAAAGAATGTGAAGAACAATCCGATGATATTGTGCTTATTTTTCATTGAAAACTTAAATACGTGTTAATTTTCCTTTTTTGGATGAAACATCGACACACGATTTAAAATTGATACTTGATTTTATAAGATCTATTGAATTTTACTCAAATCTATAAAAAAGTTTTTTAAATTTCATAAAAATATAATTTTCAAACGTGAGTTGCAATAAATAAAATGTTTTTGATATTGAAAAAAATTTTAAATATTATTTCATCACTACGAAAAATAAAAAAATTAAAACGTTGTTACATCAGACTTTACTATTCTTTCAAACTTTTCATGCGACAAAATGATTAGCTATAATTCAATGTTTGTGTATAATATTTTCTTATCGAATCGTACACGTGACTTGATTGAGTTCTTTTTAAAAATTGTGCAATGAAAGGGCACTTGATAATTAAAAAAAGGCTTTGAAATACAACTAGTTTTAATTATTATTTTTTCATTCTTTTATTTTATATGCTTGACTGTGATATTTTCAAGTAGAAAAATATTTAAGTTCCCTATTTTTATACGTTATTTTTAAATGAATTTTATTAGTAACTCACTATTTCTACCTTGAAGTATTTTTTAGTTTAAGCTTAATTCTGGATTTTATATCAATCAACAATTTTTTTTTTTTTTTTTTTTTTTCTCTTTTTACATTTGAATTTACGTTAAAATTTTCAAATCGCCAAAGTTCACGTTGAATTTGTTCCTTCAAAAAATTATTGTGATTTAAGAGCTTATTACAAAGAAAAAAGAGAATTAAAATGGATAACGGGAAATATTAAATACTTAGATAGATACATTGTACAAATTTTTTTTAGTGCGTGGGAACACTCCCCATATTATATACCGTGCCATATATGTTGCCAAAAATGAGGGTTTCAAAGTTATTTCAGATAAATTGTAATCCAAACATTTTTGCTCATCATGTACGTGAATATTGCTTAAAAAAATATATTAACAGTGTTGTCTTGAACTAGGTAAATTATACATTACCATTACCATAGATTAATCGATGAAATAAAAATATATGTAGCATCTAAATTAATTAAAATAACAAAACAAAAATTAATTATGTCAGGTTTTATGGTATTTCTGTATATTTTGTCTATAATTCGTACTTTTCATATAATTCGTACTATAAATTGTTTGCTTAAAGTAGAAAAAAAGGGTAATTCAGAAAATGTCAAATAATCTGTCTTTAACCAAAAGAAATTGTTTATTATAATTTCGATGTCACCCTTGATAATTGTCAGTCATTACATTTACATTGCACAGCATAAAAAGAGAGATGACGAGAGTTACAAAAAATGATAAGTTTAAGTTTGCACTTTACACTTTTGTAAACGTACCTGGCATCCCAGGTAAAGCCATATTATATATGATAACAATAAGTTCTACACCAAGAATTTATCCAACGACGGTGTCATTCTTTTTCTTTTAGTACTTGTCGTTTCCAATGTGTGTGTTCCCATCCTAAAGGATAATAACAGCACTAACTCGATGTAGCCGTTCCGTTTATTCAAATACAGGCTTAAACGCTTGAATTTGAACAAATTACAGATTATGTCTGTGCTGATGACTTGATATTAATAATTCTATAAACTATGTATGGTTTGATTTTGAATCAAATAAATATAAAATTATCGCACAATTAAAGTAATGTCTGCATCTATCACCAATTTAATACCGTTATCTTTTAATACTGAAAATAATGCATCATTATGCACGTAGCTATCAATCAAACACCTTTAAAGTCTAAGTTTTATACAGTGTATTTATATGATGTAACACATCTGATACTGATTTTAAAGTTATTATCATCTGTAAATAGTTCTATTTTAGTTTTATTAATTACAAAATACTTTTTATACAATAACAGTAGTATAATTTGACTACCAACTGGGAATTAATAATTTGGCAAATCTTGATCCATAATAGTTATATAAATAATCTATATACAATTATGAAAAAAGTAATACAATATTTTCCATTCTCATCATCGTAATCATCGCGGCCGCGGCAAGGCCCACAGTCGACTTTCCTGTAAGTTTCTAAATGAGATAAAAAAAACTGTTTTTCTGATTTTTTTTTTACTAGCTATACTAAATTTAATTAAATAAATTTTTTTTTCGTTTACAGGTAGTCACAGAATTAAGTGATGGTAAAGCTATCCTGTTGCCAGGAGATCAAATGTATCCTGAAACTGTTAATCTTTATGAACAAGAAGTTGTGGATAAATCAAACTTGACTATAAAACAATTCAACGAAATGTCTGGTGCTGTTAATAGACTGGAATTCTCAAATGAAGGAAACAAAAGTTTGCAAATAAGAACTTCCATGGCTTCAAAATTATAACGAAAAATTATATTTTTGTGCATATTTGTTTGAATAAGAGTCTGTATGCCTGTATGATTTTGGGATCAAATGTGTGCCGAAAATTTACGTATCCTAATCCACGTATAAAAACATTTTCATCGAACTATTTTTGTTGATACTTACGTAAAATAAAGTGTTATGAATATCGATCAAATTGAAAATAAAAAAACGCTAGTTTACTCGAGAATATCTTTTTTTTTAAAGATTCTA